>JALDNG010000111.1:962500-1312858 GCA_024349245.1 Neodontobutis hainanensis
GCTGCTGAAATAGGCTCCAGTCACCCGCGACCTAACGGGACAAAGCGGTAGAAAATGAATGAATGAATGAAAAAAAAACATAAAACAAAAAAATGGTGTCTGCAAAAGTTTGGGCACCCTGCAGAGTTAATACCTTGTACCAACTCATTTGACCTTGCCTAAACAATCAGCACCATGGATTCTTCTAAGCAGTTGTCTAGAAAACTGAAACTGAAAATAGTTGACGCTCACAAAGCAGGAGAAGGCTATAAAAAGATAGCAAAGCGTTTTCAGATGCCAATATCCTCTGTTCGGAATGTAATTAAGAAATGAAAGTCATCAGGAACAGTGGAAGTTAAAGCAAAATCTGGAAGACCAAGAAAAATATCAGAGAAAAGTAAGTCAAAACCCATGTTTGACTGCACGATCCCTCCAGAAAGATCTGGCAGACACTGGAGTTGTGGTACACTATTCCACTATAAAGAGATACTTGTACAAATATGGACTTCATGGAAGACTCATCAGAAGAAAACCTCTTCCATGTCCTCAACACAAAAATTAGCGTTTGAAGTTTGCAAATGAACATATAGACAAGCCTGATGCATTTTGGAAACAAGTTCTGTGGACCGATGAGGTTAAAATGGAACTTTTTGGCCGGAATGAGCAAAGGTATGTTTGGAGAAGAAAGGGCACAGAATTTAATGAAAAGAACCTCTGTCCAACTGTTAAGCATGGGGGTGGATCGATCATGTTTTGGGGTTGTATTGCAGCCAGTGGCACAGGGAACATTTCACGAATAGAAAAAAAAATGGATTCAATAACATTTCAGCAAATTTTGGATGATAACTTGATCTTGAACCATCTGTGAAAAAGCTGAAGTTAAAGAGAGGATGGCTTCTACAAATGGATAATGATCCTAAACACACCTCAAAATCCACGGTGGATTACATCAAGAGGCATAAACTAAAGGTTTTGCCATGACCTTCACAATCTCCTGACCTCAACATAATTGAAAATCTATGGATAGACCTTAAAAGAGCAGTGCGCGACAGACAGCCCAGAAATCTCAAAGAACTGGAAGACTTTTATAAGGAAGAATGGCCATAGATACCTCAAACAAGAATTGAAAGACTCTTGGCTTGCTACAAATAGCGTTTACAAGCTGTGATACTTGCCAAAGGGGGCAGTACAAGGTATTAACTCTGCAGGGTGCCCACACTTTTGCAGACACCATTTTTTTTGTTTTCTGTTATTTTGAAAGTGTAAATGATGGAAATAAAATCTAACTTCTTTTGACTTTTTATAAGGATGTCTAACCTGTCATTTGATGCCTTTTGGAGATTTTTCTTGGCTTCTTTATGCGCACGCACGCACGCACACACACAAAATTATTAGGAAAAAACAATAACATTTCAGTTGCTTCAGTGCATTTAGGGGTTTGGTCCTGGTCAAGACAATCTCCTGAACTCCAAACTGAATGTCAGAATGGGAAAGAAAGGGGATTTTCATGCACAACCATTTCTATGGTTTACAAAGAATAGTGTGAAAAGGGAAAAACCTCCAGTATGCGGCAGTCCTCTGTGCGAAAATGACTTGTTGATGTTAGAAGTCATAGGAGAATAGGCCGACTGATTCAAGCTGATAGAAGAGTAACTTTGACTAAAATAACCACTTGTTACAACCGAGGTATGCAGCAAAGCATTTGTGAAGCCACAACACGCACAACCTTGAGGCGAATGGGCTACAGCAGCAGAAGACCCCACCGGGTACCACACATCTCCACTACAAATAGGAAAAAGAGGCTACAATTTGCACAAGCTCAACAAAATTGGAGAGTTGAAGACTGGAAAAATGTTGCCTGGTCTGATGAGTCTCGATTTCTGTTGAGACATTCAGATGGTAGAGTCAAAATTTGGCGTAAACAGAATGAGAACATGGATCCATCATGCCTTGTTACCACTGTGCAGGCTGGTGGTGGTGTAATGGTGTGGGGGATGTTTGATTGGCACACTTAAGCCCCTTAGTGCAAATTGGGCCTACCTGAGCATGGTTTCTGACCGTGTCCATCCCTTTATGACCACCATGTACCCATCCTCTGATGGCTACTTCCAGCAGGATAATGCACCATGTCACAAAGTTCGAATAATTTCAAATTGGTTTCTATAACATGACAATGATTTCACTGAACTAAAATGGCACCCACAGTCACAGATGTCAACCCAATAGAGCATCTTTGGAACAGTGTTAATTTTTACACAAAATTTTAATTTAGTTTTAGTCTTAGTCTTTTGACTATAATTCTTTTTAATTTTAGTCAAGTTTTAGTCATCTGATTTGTTTTAATTTTAGTCTTATTTTAGTCGACTAAAATTGATTGGTATTTTAGTCGACTAAAATTGATTGGTATTTTAGTCGACTAAAATTGCTTGTTATTTTAACTAACTATGTCAAGTAAAATAAGACTAAAATCAATAACAGATTTACTAGACAATTTTTTACAATATTTTATAAGTTTGGTATAGAAAATAAACTTAACCAAAATATATAAAACACAAATTTAACTTTATGTCAACACAACAGTCTCTTTATTTCAATTCAAAAGCTTTTATGCAGCAACAAACACTGTCATGGTAATGTAAACAATAACTAGCTGCCAATTCACCATCAATAAAAGAAAAATAAAGTTAGGTCCAGGACCTTAAAGCTTACAGCTGAGCTGAACAATAAGTGCAAACATTTTTAATTTCGAATCTAAAATGCACTGAACGACATTTTCTTCTTGCTACCACAATGCTGGCAATTCAACCACAGAATAGTAACACTTATTTACCTCTATTCATTTTCAAGAAAGCACTTTGTGCTAAAGTGACTTTTGCTCTGTTACGCTTTTGCCCTGGTTAGGTCACCTGTGACACTGAAAACTCTCTCTGCAAAAGCTTGTGAAGCCGGCATTGCTTTTTCTGTTCTTCTTCTTCTTCTTTAGTGTTAATGGCGGTCGCAACCAATTTTTCGGTGCATACCGCCACCTACTGTACCGGAGTGTGTTCGACTGTTCCGTTTTGCGGATTGGTTCTTTTGTTCATCTATCCCGTCTGCTAATTGGATTTTCGTCAGAGTCTATTTTCGTCTCGTCCCTTTATTCGTTGTGATAATGTCAATCAATTTAGTTATAGTTTTAGTCTCCATCAGTGACTTCTTTTTAGTTTCGTTTAGTTTTCGTCCGCAAAAAGTATTTGTGATGAAAATAATGACAAAATTATTTCACAACAAAATTAACACTGCTTTGGAATGTGGTGGAACAGGAGCTTCGTGCCCTGGATGTGCATCCCACAAATCTCCATCAACTGCAAGATGCTATCCTATCAATATGGGCTAACATTTCTAAAAATGCTTTCAGCACCTTGTTGAATTATTGCCACGTAGAATTAAGGCAGTCCTGAACGCGAAGGGGGTCAAACACAGTATTAGTATGGTGTTCATAATAATCCTTTAGGTGAGTGCAAGTGATAAATTTAAATATTTCACACAGTACCATAATGGCCATCCATTCTAGTTGGATTAAAGTCTGCCTACAGTTACACGCTGCATGACTAAGTGAAAATTGAAACCCTCACCGCAGAACAAAGGATCACAGCTTTAACCATTAGACTGTTGTAAACACATGGGAATTTTGGATGTGAAGGGCTTTACTCTAGTTGCGGCATTTAGATCTCTTCTGTTTATGGCTGTGATTGGTGGAATTCCAACACACATCTGTTGCGCTGTAGTACTGTTGGTTATCCACTACACTACTGTAAACAGAAAACGGAATTGGATTAAATAAGTATGCTGAGGCATTCAAAATTATTATGGAAAATTATATTCATAATTTACTCCTTTTAAATTATCAAAGAGTATTATTGAAAAATTAGTTTGTTGAAAACCGCAAAGCATTTTCCACTTGTCCATCTATCTATCCATCCATACATACTTTTAGCCTGGCCAGCCAGATTGTCCAATCTGCTCTGTATTCTGCTCCGGCTCTTTTTCCTGAGCCAATCGACGAGGAGGCGGGATTTTGTTTTGCATTTTATATGCTGTGGTTTGTTAACAAGTGGAATCAGACTGTTGCTTTCCTTACATCACGTCCGTGGTTTATCTGATTGGTTTATTCATTGAACGTAAATTCTGTCCATGGTCCCGCCTTAAAATCCTGTTCAAACTCGCAATCCCAGACTGATATCTCTATGAGAAAGCAGTCTAGCAGGACAGGCTAAGATACTTTATTAAGAAAGTCTAGTGCGAGAACTTGAGCAAATTTGTTCCTATGATTATCTTTCAGGCTGATGTTAAGATATTGTTCTAGTATTGGTATTGTGATACTCAAGCCAGGTATTGAACTGAACTCAAAATTTTTGTATTGAGACAACACTATTTATGACTTTTCAGAAACAGATCAACTATGAAACCAGTATTAGCAGCAGGTTAGATAGCATTCCCCTTACAGACCTGATACTGAGCCAGTGACAACTTGACGCTGTGGATGTCCACAGTGGCGCCAGCTGCTCAATCTTCTTTGAGGTGACGTAGAGCCAGCGGACAAGCTGTTCCAGGTGACAGCAGAAGATCTGAAACACATCATGGATGACTTTTTACAGCTGATTTTGAAGTATTCTATTTACAATTCTCAGTACAGATTAGCAAAAACTTGACACACATCTGATTGAGGTTGATTTTTCAATCAGTATTCTGAATCTATTCTTCGTTCCTCCCATGTCCAGCAATAAGCAATCCCCTGTCAATTTTAGTAACTGAGGTCCTAATTTACTTCAATTAACAGTTTAGGTTTAAGGTCCCCACCCCACTTTATTTTTATTTGTATTTACGACAGCAATAACAATTAAATAAACATTAACACACATAACGAGGAGGAGGCGGAAGAGAGGCACACTTGTTGTGTGACATAATTAAAATGAGATGATAAAATTATTATAGGTAGTTACATTATGCCTCTACCATTATTGTGTAGAACTCAAATTCTTGGCCCATTTTCTTCAGAATAAGAAATCTGACAGGTTGTGTATCAAGGCTATAAAGTAATCCACAATTAGTAAAATTAACAGAAAATATAGCACAGGTTTTTAAACAAAAAGCAGACAATTTCTTCCATTTTCGAATAAAGACTGGTACCTTTAGCCTAATTGCAAAAGTAAATTTTTACATGATGTAAATATCTTGTATTATGCTAAACCATTGCTGCAGGTTTGGCACGTCAAGTTTGAGCCAAATTCTAGTTATTGACTTACTTGCTGCAGTCAGTAGAATTTTTGCCAAGTAAAGATCCTCTTTCTACACCGTGTCTATAATGTTCCCAAGGTACAACACACCAAATTCCTTAGGAATATTATATCATAGAACCTTTTGTAGAGTTTCATTAACAGTTGTCCAAAATGGCTGGATCTTAGATCAGGACCAGAAGATATGAGAGTGGTTAGCCTCCATAGATCCACAATCCCTCCAACATGACTTCTGGGTTCCAAGCTGCTTGCCTTTAATATGAGGGGTTATTTCCAATTTCCAACCGAATTCCCTTCAATGTTGAGAACTTGTAGACATTTTAAGCATGCAACACATCTAATACCATTCATCATCTGTGATTGTAACATTTTGTTCCTTCTCCCATTTTGTTTTTACATACAGTGTGGTGCATTTTGGGTTCTTCATCAAACCATGACATAGTTTAGACACAATCCATGTAGTCTTTTGTTGGTAAGCACCACACATTACTTCAGTGAGATGATTAACCACCTCCCCAGGGGAGGCAGCGTTAACCTCTTTATTCAAGTAATCTCTCAATTGAAGGTATCTGAATAGGTCTGTGTTCTTTAAGTCAAACATGGTCTTCAAGTTCCTGGAAGCTCAAAACCCTGCCATTTTTGACTATTAAGCAGAAGGCAGTTAGACTCTTATGTAACCAATCTTTAAAAACAGAGTCATATTTTCCTGGTTTGAAACTATTTTCCAAGGCTATCCATCTCAGCAACCTGTAATTATTTTTAAAATTTGATTGTTTGATATTTGAAAACCATATTTCTGACAAAAATCGAGCTATAGGATTAAGTTTAGTCCTAATGGTGTCAGTTAAACCATCTTCTCCCAACAGTGTTTGAACAGTACATCCTGGGTTGTAGGTCTCAATGTCTTTCCACTTAGCTGTGTATGGATTATCACACCAGCTTTTCAGCCTCGCGCGCAAGTCTGCACGTCTTGAGTTTATTACTGTGTTCTTGCATAGTTAGCTTGTTAGCTGCTAGCTGTTGGTTGGCTGATACTTTTATGCCTTTGTGGAAGAGTTCAGCCTCCGTTGGTTCGCCCTTGTCTTTTTCTTTGTCCATGCTAGAATGTTGTACCTCGTCTTGGTCATCAAAGTTAGTCTGCTCTTTTGGGTTTCGTAGCTTCCTCTGCTGTCTCCTAGATCTCCCTGGCATTTTCACAGGATTTTAAGACTATTTGGAGGAAACTGCCTGACTTTGAGGAACTCTGGAATTAGACCACAATCATGCCCGTTACCAACCAGAAGTCGTCTTAAGGCTGATTTATGCTTCTGCGTAGGGTGCGCGTCGAAGGTACGGCATAGCATACGCAGTGACGTGTACCCTACGCCGTAGCCTGACGCGCACCTCCTCCAAAATGTAACTGCGCGTCGCGACGACGCGGACCGCAAGATCTGTGATTGGTCGGCTTGGTAGTATCACGTTTCCTCCTACGCATTTCCGGAATGATCTTCTGCTCTCTGGACCGCCCGCCATTTTTAAATTCCGAAATTTAGTGAAGAGCCAACATGGAAGTTACCGGGCGATTAATTGAAGAAGTGAGGAAATACAGCCATCTCCAACGTGGGTTTAGATGTAGCGGAGTGCACGAAGAGATGGAAGAACTCTCGAGACAAGTACGTTCATCACCGTAAAAAAACTTGCCTCAAGGAGCGGGGATCCAGGAGGAAAAACAATCCCAGCGTTTTATATATTCCTATCTTGGCTGGCACCTCATGTCAAACATCGGCTTACAGAGTCAAACTTTGACGATAAGGTAAATAATGCACATCCTTTGATGTACCTCTATTGTGTTTCGGTTAGCTAACTTAACTAGCAATGCTACCACAAGGGGTATTGATTTTTTTGCAGAAATAATATACTTGTGAGTCCAAAAGCATGTGTAATAGGTTGTAATTATATGTAATGGGTTGTATTTATGTAATATAATAGATTGTAATTTTCTTTGGCTTACAGAAAATACAAATGCAACAATTTAGCATTTGCAATGTATGAATATGCAGTTATTATAGCTCTATCTATCTATGAATTAACAATGAATGCATCATCTTTTATGTATAACTTAGACTATTTGCTATTTTTTCATAATCACAGGATGGGACTGATACCAGCTCAAACTCTTCTGGTTTGAGCTGGTGAGACCTCCAGCCAACAGCGATGATGACCGATTACCAAGTGGTAGCCCCATCACCAGCCATCTCTTCTGTCCCCGCAGTCATCTCTTCTGTTCCCGAGCCTTTTCATCTATCCCCAGTCCAAGAATGGCACAAAAAGGAAGAGAAAAGAAAAAGATGACTGGGTCCAAGTGCAGGTTGCTCGGTTGGAGGCTCAGTTGGAGGAACGCAGTGGAGCTCAACAGAGACTGTGTCAAGGCAATGATGAGAGCGACTGGTTTGGACAAACTGTTGCAGATATGCTGCGGAGGGTGCCGGAGGACCACAGAGCGCTGGCAATGCATATAGAAATGCACTGTATCTGCAGTTTGCACTTTTGCTTTTTAGTTTTTTTGTATATAGTTTGCACTTTAGCTTTTTATTTATTGTCTGTTCACACCAATTCATGCAGGTTATACGGTAGTTTGCATTATTTGTGAAGTTTCTCTTTACATCTGTTTTTGATAATAATTGTAGATCATTGCACAATAATACATTGCACTGTCATGCCCATATTTGTATGTACTTTACACTGTTTATTAAATAAAATACTGCTGTTTCAAAAATGTGTGAAGGTTATTGCAAATAAACATTAACTAATAGTAGCACATGTGTCTGTGTTTGCTCTTTTGCATCTATTTATTTGTTTTTACTATCTATTGCATCAAACAATTTGTGTATATAGTTTGAACCAATTATGTTGGTTCCTGCTGTATGCATATTTTATGGTTAAGGTTACAGTAAATTAAGATCTTACAGTTAATCTATTTGTATAGTTTGCTCTTTTGCATCTATTTAATGTAAACAATTATAGACCATTGCACCTTTATGTGGTGCATTATCTTATACATAGTTCGACCATTTGTATGTATAGTACAAACTTAAAAAAAAATATCCCTCATGTTACACACCAGGTTGACCACGACACAATGTTGTTTTGCCATGGCACAATTTCGTGGGGTGACTGAGATGTCGTTTCAAACACAGTGGAACCCGCCGCGTCAACTAGCGTTTGGCGCTGTACTGCAGAGCAAAACAGACATACGCAGAGGTATAAATGCTCACGACGGCGTCGCCTATGTGCGTAGCCTACGGCATACACTACGGCGTACACCCGACGCAGAAGCATAAATGAGCCTTTAGGTTTAAGGTTCTGGTCCTGACACTCTTTTAAACTTCAGAAAGTTCACAAATAACTTACACTGATTTGTTCCATGAGGGAGTCCTGGGACTCCTGACACTCCAGTCCTCTGTGGGTGTCCAGACCAGCCCAACTCAAAGCAACTCTGAGAGACTCTACAGAGGCTTTGGTCCTCACTGCATCTATGCAACACAAACACATCACCTGGAAGCATAACTCAAACAGAAATAAATACAATGAAAGAAGACAAACAATACTGAAAAAATGGCTTAACACTAGCTGACTAATAATTAGACATAACAGTTTGTTCATTCCCTTCCTCTTCTTCCCGTTATGGGTCATGGTGACTGGAGCCTATCTCAGCATCTAAGGGCCTGAGGCGCTGTACACCATTGACTAGTGTTGTCACAATTCTAAAATTGTGAATTCAGTTCAATACCTGGCTTGAGTATCACAATACTGATACTAGAATATCAGCTTGAAACATAATTATAGAGAAAAGTTGAATTGAAGCGTTCTCTTTGTCCTGCTCCTTCCAGGCTTTTGAACTCTGACTGTATAATTCTGTAATATGGTTAAAAGTGGACTGGAATGTTGTGTTTGTAGAAAATCCTAGAAATTCAAGGTTTCGCAATATCTTTGTAGTATCGATACATGCAATACTACCCTGGACAATGACAGTTAGAGGCAGAGACTGACAGTCAATCATTCACTAAGTATACTTAAGTATTTGACAGTTGACCTATACATGCTTGTCTTTGGGCAATGTACCCAGAGAGAACCCACAGTAACAAGGAGGACCCATGCAGACTCCTCACACAAAAGCCTAAGTTGGCTGAGGATGTTTGAGTCGGCCAGCTGGTACAAATTAGGAGTGAAAAGTCCAGAGCTAATTCCACTTACGCTCAGTGCTGAGCGGAGTCGTTTCAGCAGTCCTCTGGTCACCTTCACCTGTGTTCCAACCGTTAGTCTCACCACCGTGCCCCTGAGAAGGAGGACAGAAGTGATGGGACAAGGCACAGTCCCAATGAGCAGACCTGAGCTGGGCTGCCATGTCCTTTACCTTCACACACATAGAAGTATTTAAGAAAAGAATCACTATAACATTTAATTTTGAGAATCAAACTGTTATGTAGGATTTTGATGGTCAGGTAATATGCCCAAGCAGCAGTGAATCATTGTGAAAACAGATGATATGGATTGTGCCTGGATTGATGCTACTCTTTTTATGGAGGGAAGTTATCAATTTATAAAGATGACTTGGCAGAAGAAGTGGTTAAACTTCTAACTTGTTGTATTCAAACAATGCAAAACAGTTTAAACTGAAAAGTGATGATAAACTTTTTCCTAATGCACTGTGGGAAGCTACATTTGAGTAACCCCATAGCCAATAAGGAGCAGTTATAGACACAGCATAGAGCATTTTTTATCCGTTTATTCCTCATACTTTCTTCAATGTGTGTTTCTGTGTGTTTACCTGCTTTGACAGTTGCTGGAGTGCTACTAGCTGCTCGGGGAGGGGCCTGAACTCCTCTTCCTCCTCCTCACAGTCTGCTGTAACCACTCTGTCCTGGGGCAGAGTGAACGCAGCTGAGATGGAGGGCAGTCTGTGGCTCTGATGATAGGGACCAGCAACTGCAGATTTTTTCTCCATATGCCAGTCCAAAGTGTCCAAAGGTAGAACCCGTTCTGTTGGGGATAGAGGAGTTCTGGGAAACAGGCTCCCCATCATATCAGGTGATTTTTGACCTACACAAAACCCACTTCGGTCTTTAGCAAGCTCCATGCCGCTAAATGATAAGTTCTGCTCAGATAGACTTGTTGAGAGGTGGTCCAGTTCTATCCCCGAGTCCTGCAGAGTTAGGTCTGTTTGATTTAAAGAGTCTCTAGGCTGGGTCCTGTCCCGCTCTGTCTGCAGTCCTGGCTTTAGGGGGTACGTGTAGTCCAACAGGGCCTCATAGTCCCTGTTGGGGTCTGCTCCAATGGAAGGAGCTGGAGGCAGCTCATTGGGGATGGCACAGGCCCAGTAATTTGCCTGAAGCGGAGACATGGTGTGCTGTTTTAGGCTGGTCTGTATTCTCCTGCTGTGGCCCGAGTGAGGGGTGTAGGTGGGGTACAGGACAGGGGAGCTCAGCCGTGGTCTGACAGGGGTGTTCAGTCTCTGGAACTGCACAATGGAGCTGGATAGCCTGTGGTGTGGAGATGTGCTGCTACTAAAGTTGACCAGATGAGAGAAGTCATTGTGGGGCAGGGTCTGGTCCTGTTTAGGCTTGGTGCAGGGGTTCATGACCGCCGGGTTTGGGGCTCCTGTCACAATAACATAGTGTGATTCTGTGGTGAAGAGTTTAAAAGTGTTATCTTCTATCTTTTTCATGATGTAATATGAGGATTTGACAATGGCCCAATCAAAACGCTTGTCTGACGGAGAAAGAAGCGCGCCGAGTTGTCTAAATCTACTTTTTCCTATTTGTATGGCGAAGACAGAAGTATAAAGAGACAGGACTTGAGCTGGTGGAGGTATAAAGAGGCTGGATTTATGTGTCATTGGTGTTTTGCTTTTAATCAATCACAGGGCTTTCCTCTAATGCACAGACAATTATTATCATTAAATTATATTGCTTTTATTAATTATTTTGTGACATAATGCACACTCAATTGCCAAGCGGAGTGCAGCCCAGGTGGTTGTAGAGGCTAAAACTCGGGTCTGGGAGGAGTTCGACCCAAAGCTCATGACCATAAGTGAGAGTAGGAACGTGATCAACCGGTGAATCAAGAGCTTTGCCTTGCAGCTCAGCTCCTTCTTCACCACAACAGACCGGTACATCAACCGCATTACTGCAGAAGCTGCACCGATGTATCTATAGTACTATCTTTATCTTATATCTTTATAAGTATACTTAAGTATCTTGGGGTCTTGGGTTCTTTTAGTTCGAGAACACTACCTTTAAATTTCCGCTGCTCGCCGCCATTGTCGCTGATGCTGTCTTGTGTTTAGTGGTAGTCAGCGTGCAGTGAGACGGCATCAGCCAATCATTGCTTTTGCAATGGTATCATCTTCCCCACCCCTGCTCTCTCCAGCAGCAGCTTATGTGTAGCCAAAGCATGACACCTCGTGCTT
Source organism: Neodontobutis hainanensis (assembly GCA_024349245.1). Classification (NCBI taxonomy): domain Eukaryota; kingdom Metazoa; phylum Chordata; class Actinopteri; order Gobiiformes; family Odontobutidae; genus Neodontobutis; species Neodontobutis hainanensis. Next base: position 974,204 of record JALDNG010000111.1, read on the forward strand.
TATTCAACCAAATTGTAGTAACGCAACACTTTACATTCTCAGTAACGATAACAGCGTTGCAACGATAGGAAAATTAATTAATTAGATTACTCCGTTACTGAAAAAACTCTGTTAGTAACACTGTTATACTCCAACACCATTACTTCCAACACTGCTAAAGGATTATTAGGAACACCTGTTCAATTTCTCATTAATGCAAGAATCTAATTAACCAATCACATGGCAGCTGCTTCAGTTCATTTAGAGGTGTGGTCCTGGTCAAGACAATCTCCTGAACTCCAAACTGAATGTCAGAATGGGAAAGAAAGGTGTTCTAAGAAATTTTGAATGTGGCATGTTGTTGGTCCCAGACAGGCCGGTCTGTCTGAGTATTTCACAATCTGCTCAGTTACTGGGGTGTTCACGCACAGCCATTTCTATGGTTTACAAAGAATGGTGTGAAAAGGGAAAAACATCCAGTATGTGGCAGTCCTGTGGGCAAAAATGCCTTGTTGATGCTAGAGGTCAGAGGAGAATGGGCCGACTGATTCAAGCTGATAGAAGAGCAACTTTGACTGAACCACTTGGTACAACTGAGGTATGCAGCAAAGCATTTGTGAAACCACAACACACACAACCTTGAGGCGGATGGGCTACAACAGCAGAAGACCCCACCGGGTACCACACATCTCCACTACAAATAGGAAAAAGAGGCTACAATTTGCACAAGCTCACCAAAATTGGACAGTTGAAGACTGGAAAAATGTTGCCTGGTCTGATTTATGTTGAGACATTCAGATGGTAGAGTCAGAATTTGGGGTAAACAAAATGAGATCATGGATCCATCATGCCTTGTTACCGCTGTGCAGGCTGGTGGTGGTGGTGTAATGGTGTGGGGGATGTTTTCTTAGCACACTTTAGCCCCCTTAGTGCCAACTGGGCATCATTTAAATGCCACGGCCTACCTGAGCATTGTTTCTGACCATTTCCATCCCTTTATGACCACAATGTACCCATCCTCTGATGGCTACTTCCAGCAGGATAATGCACCATGTCACAAAGCTCGAATCATTTCAAATTGGTTTCTTGAACATTACAATGAGGTCACTGAACTAAAATAGCCCCCACAGTCACCAGATCTTAACCCAATAGAGCATCTTTGGGATGTGGTGGAACGGGAACTTCGTGCCCTGGATGTGCATCCCACAAATCTCCATCAACTGCAAGATGCTATCCTTTCAATATGGCCAACATTTCTAAAGAATGCTTTCAACACCTTGTTGAATCAATGCCACGTAGAATTAAGGCAGTTCTGAAGGCGAAAGGGTGTCAAACACAGTATAAGTACGGTGTTCCTAAAAATCCTTTAGGTGAGAGTAAATACATAAATTTAAAACATTCGGCAAAGTTCAGATTTATGAACTCGCGCAAATGGGGAGTTGGTTTTGCACGTCAAACGCTCAATTTGGTCAAGTGGAGCCGCGTGATTTGTGTGAATTGTGCGAATTGTGAAAGGATTTCCACGCGCATCTAATTGCGTCTTTGTATTGACTTAACATGTAAATCACTTTCACTTAACGCTTCATTTGCGTTTGGTGTGAATCAATGACTTCATAAACTATGGACGTTTTACACCCCTTGGTCCCCTATTCACCAATATTGTCATTACCACAGGGCAATAAAATGGCGGTTACATCCAGGCTTTTTGGCTTTTACTTCATTGTAAAACAATAGTTTTCAGATAGCATAACATAAACGGATGTATTAATCAAAAATTTACCACCAGAGTTGTCATGTAGTAAAAACTTAGCTCTAGAGCTTTTTAACTAAACAACACAGACAGTTTAAATGTAATGTAATAAAATTAAAGAAGCAAAAGTTGTGTACTTCTCATGGTCGGGGCCATGCTCACCAAATGGAGGAGAAACCACGCAGTTAGCTTATACGTAAAATCCCACCAGCCAAAAGCAAATGACTTTCACTCGCATATGGCGGGTAGGTGGGTGTTAATGTCAAGCCCTAATAATATTCAAAACCCTTACAGTTACAACAGGGCTCTCGCCACCGGCTTTGCCTCGGGCCTAATAATCCTAGCAGATATAATAGTGCTCTTGCGTGAGACAGACGAGTCCTTGATTTGTCCCCTCACCCTTTCATGCTTGGGCCCTAATTATTTAGAGAATATTTAAAATTATTTCTTATTTATAATTATATATTAATTGTATTTATAAATTTATTTATTTTAAATGTTTATACCATAGCATGTGCACAAATAATAATACAAATGTGTGTGGCTGTTCTGGTCCTAATTGAATTTAATGACCTCTGTCTGCATCAGTTTGTGGTCTTGCACATAAATTCACCTGCAATGGGCTTTAAAGAACACAAACACACATCTGTTGACTTGTGCTTTGACTAGGAATGCAACAATAGAGCCAGTCCACGGTTCAATACGTACCTTGGTTTTTGCTCACGGTTTTCCGTTCGGTTCAGTAGAATTTATGGTGTCATTATTAAATGATTTAATTTGATATTAAGTAAACTAGGTGTAGTCCTTGTGGGTGGATTTTAAAGTAACAAAGGCTTCAAAACGGTCTTTATTTTACTAAAAAAAGCATAATAACAAACATAAAACATTTTTCCAAGTATATAGAAAAACTTTGAGAAATTTGCATTTAACATTTGAAGTAAACTAATGCCTGTAAAGATGAATCGAATGCCGTGTGCAGTAGCCTATACAGCCTAGCCTATACAATATTCAACTGTTTTTGTGTATTGAGGTTCTTCTGTGAAAGCATAAGCTTATCAACATTTTCTGCATCAAGGTTAGAGTGGGTTGTACTTACAATATCTCCTGCAGTAGGGGTTCTAATGATTGTTTGTATCATCATCATCATTATATATTTAATGACTATTTTTTTATTCTACCAGTTCAAAAACAATAACCATGAGGACCTGATATAATTCACAAAGGACCGGCTTTCAAACAGACAGATATTTTATCAAATCTCAATAATGTCTCAGCAGATGTACTTTCGCGTAAGTCAGACTATTCCTATTGAAATAAATAATGTAATCTAAAACATTTAAATTATATATATTTAAGAGGAAAAAGATAGACACTTGTTGCAATGCATTGTTGATGTCACAATAATGTACCATTAAGATAGTAACAGGAGTGACAAAAATTAAGGGACAGCAATAAAATGCATATTTATTTTTATTTCTGAAAAAACACCTCAAAATACATGGTAATGATTGGATGAAAAAATCAATTACTTTTGGGACATAAAAGCACAGATTTTATGGAATGACCCATACACACATTAATCTTAGGACATAATAATAAGCATGTGAGAAGTGACTTTTAGCCTACTAGATTAATTTATGTATATGCACAGATTCCTCGTGGACATGTTCGTGGACCTGTGTGGACGGAAACCATGGCAACCGGCGGACCCGCGAGTAGCGCCATTACGGTTAGCTAACTGCCCCCTGTGTTTTCTTTCTCAATTTTTTTAAGTTCAGTTTTTATTGGTCGTAAAAAATTAAATAAAATAATAATAATAAAAACAGAATACTTTCATTAAATATAAAACAACTTTTTAACATTTATAGATTTAATCATAAACATTTAAGTGCTATATATCATAACAAAACAGCAACACAATAATAATAAGTTCCATTCACTGAACAGAAGAGAAAAAAAACAGATATTATCATGTTAGTAAAAGTAACTCATTAAATAACTATTAGTCCTTTATACTAGTTTGACCTATGAACTGGGATTCATGTTCCAGAGCGCTTTCAGAGGTTTCATCGCCAGTCTGCGGGCATTTGAGGAATAGACTATTAGCTTGTTTTAGCATTAGTTTAGCCCTAAGCAAAAATGGTGATGCTTCCTTCAGTAAGGAAGCTTTAGCCTGCACGCACAAGTAATTTTCTATAGAATGTCTGAGAGGTTAGCCAATGAGCCAATAAGTTCTAACTACAGTGAAGCAACAAGGTGACACATCTTACCGAACAGAGCTCGGAGTTTAGTCGCAGATCTTCTTCTTCTTCTTCTTCTTCTTCTTCATTAATGGCAGTTGACAATGAACTGAGAGGTGCATTTACCGCCATCTATTGAACTGGAATATGGACAGAATCTAAGCAAAAAACCCTCTCATATCTGCTGTAATGGATTAAAACGTGCTCAATGGTTTCTGGGTCTCGACAGTGGCAGCATAGGCCAGTGGGGTTTATTCTATAAAAAGGAAATATTTAACGCAGTAATAACAGGTAATGTGACCTTCGGCCACAACGCCAAGGCACTTTGCTCAAAGAAAACACTGCAAATGGTTTTTAAAATCGCAATATTATTGTTAATTGCAATTAATTCCGGTGCAATATATCGCACAACAAAAAGTAGTTATCATGACAGGCCTATCTGTGCGTCAGAATTTAAGGACACATCAGTCTGCAAAGCACTCTTCAACATGCAACTACACTGTATGACAACTGCCATGTGGAGCATGTTGTTATGCATTGCATCGTAGCCTATGGCCTACTGGCCACTCTATAACCTGATAGCCTGACAACTGATGGAACAAATTAGATCAGAGAAGTGGTAACAGGAAGAACATATTGCATTGGGAATCTAGCAGGAGCGGCCAAAAGGCGTTTATCATCTTAAAAGATAGCGGATTATAAAATAGCCAATGGATTATAATTTAAAATCCAGCAGGTGGCAGTAATACAACTTTTTGAATGTAAATTGGATAAAACCCCGCAGAAGAAGAATTTGAGGAGAAGCTGAGAGTGCTGCTGTTATGGCTGCTTGCTCTCTTGTTTAATACGCGTTTTGTTGTGCTTTCGATCAAAAACGTCTCTCCATGTGCCAGGTTGGACCGGACTTCAGCGGGTCGCTGGAGGCACCGCACCCACCCAGGTATTTGCCCGCAGTGCTATTGCTTTAGGATACAATTTCTACAACTAACTATGTAACTATGTTCTCAAATCATCCACAACAGGTTAGGCGAGCACTCACTTTTGTCACAGTCGATAAAAAATAATCTGTTTTGGGGAAAAGATACCTGTTGTCACACTGTGAAAAACTAACTACCAGTAGAAACATTAGCAACATTAATTTACGTTCGCGAGACGCTTTCTGTGTAAATTTGGGGTTATACAATTTACAACGGCTGCGTTTTAATGCGACGCCACTCTATAGATATGTTATCCTTTTACTTCTCAAGCAGCTCTGCGTCAATCTACGAGCTACACCGGAAAAACACAGAAAGTAGGCACCAAGTTTCGAAATAAACCTCCGCTACACTATCAAAATAAAAGCTAACTAAAATGTAGCGGCGACATAAACATCGCGCTTTTGGTAGTTTGTGTTGTCTGATCAACAAGTCAATTGTTTAAAAAAACAACCGTAAATATGCCATAACTTTTCATTTTAACTAAAAGATTAAAAATACAAAATTGTGCAACAGACATATGGGAGCAGATAATGTAGCTTAGGCATATGAGGAAGCAAGAATATCACAAAAGTATTAATGAAGTTGGTAAAGTTGGCTCACCAGAGGAAGGCTCCAAAAGCGGAAATATAAAGAGAAACCCAATGACAACTTTTACAAGTTTTAAAAATCATGTTTACACTTTTATACTTGTAAAGTCGCCTTTGGGTTTCTCCTTATATTCGCTTTGAGCCTGCCTCTGGTGGATGGCTATATTGCTGTATATTGCTTCCCGTATGGCGGCGCCTTTCTCGAGGACCGTTTAAGAGGTTCGATGAGAGAGGCTTGGAAGCATAGACATACATAAGAAAGGCTAGATGTCTCGTCCGCGCTGTCGGCCAATGGAGGTCGACGTCCGCACCTGGCGGCCATCTTGTCACAGGCAGCTTGCTCACTCGTAACATTGTGTTTTAATGGTGCATGTACTTTTTAAATAACCATAACTTGCTAAATTTTCTACCGATTTTTAAACAGTCTAGTTTGTTATAAACGTCAGAGATATACTTATGACACTGCATACTTATGAATAATTATAACCATGGACTTCCATATGAAAATAACATTGAACAGAACATAGAGATGCAATGAATTTACACACGCCCAAGGAATGAATGAATATATATATATATATATATATATACATACACACACACACACACACACTTTTATAATGTTAATATTATAATAAAATAATTTGAATTATTATGTTTATTTTAACTTCTTGAGGATTGGGCCATTTACTAGGCTTTTCCCCTTGACATTGCACTGCGCCTACTTCAGAGATCACTGTTCCCAGCTATTTTTGCCTACCATCAAATGCCTGACCTCTTTAGAAAACTGAGACCCTGTAGTTTCTTAGGAAACAATCAGAATAATTATGTGAAGTACTTGCACAGAGTTATAGAGGCTAGAATATTGTTTTTCTTTCTGTTGGATAACAAGCATCTCAACTGACCACATTTCAGCTTCTAGGTCTCTTGATATGACTTTAGAAACACAACTGAGCCCAAGCACCAGGTCTTGTAAAGCTGTGTACAAAAGCAGATCAATATAGAATGAAATATGAGTACTTTAGACCATTGATTTGCCAAGGTATGCTCATGCGTTTTGTAAAATGCCCTATCGAAACTCCCCATAGGACTTTTGGTTACCCAAAACATAGACATAGGCTACATAATAAAGGCTTACTGTGTGGTAACCTCTTGGTAACACTCTGAAGTTTCTTGTAGACTATTTGAATTGTATATCAGGGGTTCTGATATAGAATTACTACACAAAATATGGAATAATTACACAAAAGTCTATTTATTCATTTGTTGCAGAGGACATATCTACAGCTGACAGGCTTGTAGAGGTGACAATGACAGCTGGGAGGGACTCTGTGTCATCCTGTGCTGTCACATTGCCTCTGCATGGTTTAACAACCCCACACCGGGCCATCAGCTTCCTGAAGATGTACTTGAACTGGCATTAGGGTTGTTATTCCAGCCACCTTAAAACAAAAAAAAAGATATATGGAGTATAGTACAGATATTCACTACATGCTTTAAAAATGTTTTATGCTTCAAAAAAAAAAAAAAACACTAGAACTAGCCACCCCTGAATGATCTTTCCGTATAAATTAAGTTGCATGACATTATCATACAGTTCAGACTGTATCAGTGGTGATAAATTCGGCAAACAGATACAAATACAGGCATTTTTCTATATACTCAAAATGGTTTGTGACACTTCCAGGTACTGTGTATGTCTTAGGGTTAGGGTTAATGTGCATGTCTTCAGAAAACACATTTTACAAAAAATAAAAATAATAAGATGTTTGTAACAAACCAAACCGATTGGAAATCATGTGCAACTTAAGTTATATTGAAAAGAAAGAGCAATTCTGCCTCTCCCACTGATGTAAAATTGCTGGGTAGCAGCTAACCTGTAACTACTAACGTTAGGTCTCACTCAAAGCCAGCTAATAACTACAACCACATTCACAATGACTGTAATATAGATAAAAAAATAGTTGTCATAAAATCGTTATTGGTGTCAGTAAAACTATAACTGAACAGCTCGATGGTGGTCTCAGCCTTGATAACTTGCACAGGTAACGTTAGCCGTGATACACAACTATGCTGCACGATTAAGTCGTCTAAAAGAAAAGCTGCAATTTCAACATGTTCACGCATCCAGAATTATAGCCACATTATTAACGTTTGTAAGAAATCAAACATTTTGTAAATCCGTCAAGATTTCAGCGAGATAAAAGTATTTATGTTCGTGCAGATCACTCACCTTACATCAGGTACCATGGAGTCCGATAGGAAGCTTGCCTGTTTCAAGATGGCCGCCGGTGATGCCGTCGGAGACTGCGCCGTGAGACATCTAGCCTTTCTTATGTATGTCTATGCTTGGAAGAGCCCAGCAGAGACGGAGGGAACGAACCAAGGGCGGGGCTCAGCGGGGGCGTGCCCATGAGACCTGCAGTGACGGATTGATTTACAGAAACAAAGATGAAGACTAGATGTATGCGAGCAGCAGTAGAAGTTAAAGAGGCAGCGCAAGAGAGAATGGGGCCAGTTATACAATGCTTTCATTGTCTAATTTTGACTAATTCTCAGCAAATTAATACTAATTTTTAAGTAAAATTTTATTTTTTTTACCATCCACAGTTACACACAAAATAGTTGTTTAAAAACATGTGTTATAAAAATAACTCAAAATGTAATAATAACTCAAACAAACATTTTACAAATGAGGGTCTAAATTACACCCTTTTCTCAAACTGCCTTTCCATAATTATTTTACTCTTTTAGAGATTGTTCTTATTTATTATTATTATTATTATTATTGTTCTTCATTTCCATTTTTTATTATTATATATTATATAAAAAAATCATTAATCATATTAAATTGAAAGTAGTAGCTCCTAACCCCTACATCCTTGGGCAGTGCCTCCTCACCAGAAGCAGGTGGTGTTGGTGAAACCTTGGGTGTGCTAACCATCTTGCACAGTCAGGACAGAGGGAGTAGATGACAGGCGGCTATAGCCAGGCAGGTAGAATAGTCATAGCATCCCTTCCAGGCTTTTTACAGTTGTCAAACACAACACGGGCGGCAGTAGCTCAGTGGGTAGAGCAGTCGTCTTTCAACCGGAAGGTAGGTGGTTCCCACTCTCCCCACAGTTTATTCTGTCGTTGTGTCCTTGGGCAAGACACTTAACCCACCTGTTCAGTGGCTGTAACACTGTTAATTACTGTAGAACAATGTAGGGAGTGAAGAATTAGTGCTTAAATTACCATCTGAATGACAATAAAATTATAGATTATCACACACCTCATGTATTCTTGGGTTATAGTATTTTAAAATGAGTAATTGCACTATAAAAATAAAAATGGGACTAAACCCATTACCTTATACAGTTCATGGTGCGCTCACTTTCATCTGGATGGTAGCTGGAACTGCACACCTTTTCCTCTTGAGTATATGATGAGACCCAAACATCTCGAGCCACAACTCGCAAAAACTGCACAATCCCTAAAAAGCCTGCTTAAGTCATTCGAAGAAGCAACTTCAAATAGAAAAATACAACTGCAGTAACCACTGTTCAACCTGAAGAGGGCAGCACTCAGACGGTTTTACACCATATATTGTAGAATTAATATACTTTATACAAAAATGTAAAAACTTTTACTCAAGTCAATGAACAGCACTAATAAAGCCCCATTCTTACAGATAATTAACAAAAAAATGTTTTAGGTTTTAGTTACTTTTTAAGTGTACGCATGGCGCTCGTTAGATGCCTATGGTGTAAATTGGGGGTAACTTGTAGCTTGGCCTGTCTCTTTTCCTATTCTGTACAACAAAGTTAGTCTGGTACCCTGTTGTTTGCATTTAATTTCAAGGGCGGGGTTTACAAGAGGAATGTTATCTAGAAAAACGGCAGACGACGGTTGGAAACAAGGAAGCCACGTTAACGCAGCTAGTTAACATGGCCGCCAGTTGAGCGGACACCAGAGCGGTTTCATTGTTTTTATACTTTGCTGATTATTCAAAACTATGGGATTATTTTCCGCCAAATGTATTGCAGTCACAGATCGAAAAATAATAAGCAAAAATAAAAAATTAAAAGCACATGTAAAATAATAACGCACAAAACCGAAAAACAAATGCATTTTTTTAAATAACAAACAACGCGGTCATGGATCAAAAAATAATAAGCGTGAATCAAAAATTTAAACACATTTAAAATTATATTGCACAAAACTGAAACAAGAGTTAAAAATTTTCCAAATCGCAAACCAAATCATGTTTCCTGCTCACGTGTTATTTTTTGTGTGCTTGTGGTCTTTCCCCTTTGCTCTTGTTTCCATGTTCTGCGCTTGCGTTTCTAAAAGTTGCAGTTAGAGTTTCATGTAAATGAGGGCAGGCTTCAGCGTCACCATTGGCCCACAAGTTCTAGATTGACAGCTTCTCCTCTAGCCAATCAGTCCAAGGGGAGTTGACGTCACTCCAATGCGACTCATGGGGGCTGTGGAGATATTTATGGCTAATTTGATATATCCATCCTCGGAGCCCCTCTGGTCTCACTATGTAAAAAATATATATATATGTAACTAAGTCGTGGCCACAAGATACGCTAAGTCTCGTGGCCATGAGATAACTAAGTCGTGGCCACGAGATAAGTAAATATGAATAAATATAAAAGGAGAATGCACAATGGAGCAGCTTTTCTCCCGAAAGCATGCACGCTAACTCTGCCACCCATAAGGCTCATACATACAATAATTAATAAACCAGTCTGCACACTACTGTAGACTATCTTAAAATCATAATCAGAAATACTTTATTGATCTTTATTGATATCGATAACCCAGGGGACAATTGTTGTGTCACAGTTGATGTGCACATCAAGACATTTAAAGAAATATAAATAATAATATAAGTTGGTAAATAAACAAGTAGCCTATATACATGTAAAAGTATAAATATATGCTATAAAATATAAATAAGAGTTATAAAGGACCATGGATATGCAGCCTACAAGATTTACATTACTGTATTAACAGAATTGAATTGATTGTGATGAACAGTAGTAAATAAATAGAAGCAGAACTGCAGCAAACTATATTACACTGAATATTAAAACAGATAATATTGCACAGAATGTGAAGTATTACATTGCACTACAGTACAGGGTCCATTTTAAATAACAAAGGTTATCGATATCAATAAAGATCAATAAAGTATTTCTGATTATGATTTTAAGATAGTCTATAGTGGTGTGCAGACTGGTTTATTAATTATTGAAGTGTTTGACATTTTGGAAAAGCATGTCTGTGTAGCCTACGATAAAACGTCAGCAGAGGGCGTTGTAGGCTTAGGTCATGGTACCTCTATTTGGCTGTATGTATGAGCCTTATGGGCGGCAGAGTTAGCGTGCATGCTTTCTGGAGAAAAGCTGCTCCATTGTGCATTCTCCTTTTCTATTTATTCATATTTACTTATCTCGACTCGGCCACGACTTAGCGTATCTCGTGGCCACGACTTAGTTACATATATATATATTTTTTTACATAGTGAGACCAGAGGGGCTCCGTAGGATGGATATATCAAATTAGCCATAATATCTCCACAGCCCCCATGAGTCGCATTGGAGTGCCGTCAACTCCCCCTTGGACTGATTGGCTAGAGGAGAAGCTGTCAATCTAGAACTTGTGGGCCAATGGTGACGCTGAAGCCTGCCCTCATTTACATGAAACTCTAACTGCAACTTTTAGAAACGCAAGCGCAGAACATGGAAACAAGAGCAAAGGGGAAAGACCACAAGCACACAAAAATAACACGTGAGCAGGAAACATGATTTGGTTTGCAATTTGGAAAATTTTTAACTCTTGTTTCAGTTTTGTGCAATATAATTTTAAATGTGTTTAAATTTTTGATTCACGCTTATTATTTTTTGATCCATGACCGCGTTGTTTGTTATTTAAAAAAAAAATGCATTTGTTTTTCGGTTTTGTGCGTTATTATTTTACATGTGCTTTTAATTGTTTTATTTATGCTTATTATTTTTCGATCTGTGACTGCAATACATTTGGCGGGAAAATAATCCCATACAAAACCAAGACAAGAGCAGAAATAAACTGCCTCTAACCCTAACCCTAGCGTCCATCATATAGAATGTTTTGAACTAGCTGTGCAAGCCGAGTTACGTGTGTATGACAAGCCTCTCTCATGTAACCCCTTATAAAGTCCTTGAGTAAGGGCGCTGCCATACAGCAATATACAGCGATATACCACCGTCCACCAGAGGGACGTCCACCAAAAGCGGAAATATAAGGAGAAACCCAAAGTGTAAAAATCCTGTTTATAACCTGGTACAAAAGATGGCTCTGGTCTCTAGGGCTAAGTTTTTACTACGTGACAACTCTGGGGGGGCAAATTTTTGATTAATACATTCGATTATGCTATCTGAAAACTATTGTTTTACCATGCAGTAAAAGCTGAAAAGCCCGGATGTAACCGTCATTTTATTGTCCTGTGGTGAGAACAATATTGGTGAAAGTTGTTCATCGTGTATACAGCCATAGGTGTATGACATTGCCATCAAACCACTCCCTGCTGCAGACAAACGGCTTGTGAATGGTCTGTCCTCAAAATTGCAGAGGAAGGATTTGATATGAGAAAGGGACCAAACCGTCCTCCTTTAAAAAAAAAAAAAAAAAAAAATGGTCTGGTATTCCAGGCTAGGTAACTCATGCACTCCCCTCTGGGCAACACTCCACTCGCTCTGACAGGGGCAAGACTGCTCTGACCAAGCACAAGTGTCAAATAATCCAATATGGTTCTTTTTTATGTTGTTAAAAATGAAAAGGGAAGATGTATTTGAAAATAAAGAGGTTTTCTGTGTTGGTGATGCACCGGGGATGTTTTTACATTTACAATTAAAAGCTTTTCGTCTGTCATGTCTGTGACCCTAGTGAGTAATTTGTGAGTAATTTACATTATTTTTGTCTGTTTTAGTGTTTCAAAGGTATGTGTGAAATGCAAAGCAAATGCTGCAGCTATGCTCATCAGAGCTGGAGATGCATACTGTAGGTAAGATATAGAACGGTATAACACAAAGACTCTAAACTATATAAAACCTTATTGTGTTTGAGTTAACAAATTATACTTGTTCTAAATGATGATCTGAATATACTACTGTTTCATATCTGTCATTGTCTATTGACAGGGGCTGTTTCATGAATACTTCATTCACAAGTTTAGGGCCATGTTGGGCAAAAACAGGATCATATTTCCTGGAGAAAAGGTGAGCGGTGCATTATTGCTATTCTTAGTTTTCATTAGCTATATTTACACTGCTTAAATAAAAGTGTGCTTGTATTTGGAGGTGCTACTGGCAGTGTCTGGAGGCCCTTCTTCCTGCTCAATGCTCAGTCAAGTCCAAGAGGTATGTGTAACATGCTGACTTATGTGCAAGGCCTCATTCTAATGCACATATATCCAGCAATCCTCTGCCATGTCCCACTCGGCAGTTCTGCAGGTTTCTGTGTGAGACAGGAAAGTCTGTGGAGGTTCTCAGTTGTCCAGTTCATCTTGAAGCAAAAGCATGCAGGAAAGACAATGAGCTAATGAAAATTTAGCTTTGTGGTTTTGCGACATACGTACATTTAGTTATAATAAGGGCTTTAATTATACTATTAATCATAACAACAAAAAAAAGTTCACAAAATGCCTTAAAATGCTCCTCCCCCTCTGTCACTGGGCGGTAGTGCAGCCCCTTTCAGCTGGTACTAGAATTGGTGCTCGGTTTGGAACAGATTTTGGGCAGTTTGTGTGGCTGTCCATTTCTAGTGCAATATATTTTTATCATTCTCAACATGTCCTATATTAGGGTCTGGGTATTATTTTGCCTTAATTTTTCCCTACCTTAGTCTAAAGGACATTTTAACTAAATGCTAAGAACTCTTTTATTTTTTAAGGTTTTTTATTTTGTATTTATATAGCACTTTTCCACCTAGTAGGCACTCAAAGCTGTATTTTGTGCATCTAAATGTGTGGGTAAGGCCAGCTAAACGGTAGCTTGTCAGTGAAATCCTGGTGGTGTTGGCTGCTGGATTTATAACCAGACAGTTATTCCAGTGTGTACCCTGGGATTGGCATGCACATTTTCATAAATCCCTATGCACAGATTTGCATTGTTTTGATAAATAAGAACATGCAAGAACCTTTCCTAATTTTTAGCAATACTACATAAACGGAAAATGTTTATTTTGTCACGTCTCATAACAGTCAAATAATAATCTTTCATTTGGATAAAATGTGTTTTGCAGGGCCTGAGAGAGAATGCTCATAAGAAGTTAAGGTTTACTCCAGGAATTGTGTTCATTGATGGTAAAGTGGTGACATTTCTACTCTCATGTGAATATTGTCTGAATCTGTATTCAGATTGGTGTTGTTTGTGTTCAGAGGGGGCAGTGAGTGGTCACACTGTTGAGGACAGAAGGAAGACAGTGACTGAGATGAAGGGTCTGTTTGAAACCACTGGTTTCCCATTTTACATCATTCCTTTTGAACAGGTCAGTGCCTTCTGTATTCGGAGCATCAGGTCTGTTTATACCAAGCAGCAGACAATAGTTCAGTTTACTTAGGTTTAACACAATTTTTAATTTGTTCAATAATGATACAAATGGGCCCAAATAAAAGTGCAGCAACAGAAGAACCTAATTTGAGCAAATGTGGGAAACAGAAAACATCAATATATTCTCTTTTGTTATACAAATTTAACTGAATACCAGCAGAAATGCTGACTTGACAGACCCTCAAATTATGAAAACTGGTGGAGCTCTATAATTGTCTTTTGAAAGCACACAGCAGAAAGTGTCCACATCTTGTCTCAGGTTCTAGAGCTTCCTCCTTCAGTTTTGATGAAGCCTCCTTCCGCCTGCAGCACCAGTGGAACCTTGTGTAAAGCAGCTGCGACGGAGTTTGTTCAGAAAGAGCAGATCAGCTTTGAGCCGCAGAGCCCAGCAGACTTCCAGGAGGCCTCCACTCTCAGACTTCAGCGGCTCATGGCTTCTGTGAACACACAGACTGCTCGAGAGGAGTTGCTCAGCACATTGAGGTTAGAACCCCTCTGTTCTCTTGGATCTTCATTTTTTCCATTAATTTTCAACACAACATTCAAAAGTGGTTCACATCTATCTTTGTCAAAACAAAGCTTTATTATGTATTTTTTTATTTTATTTTATTCCAAACAAAGAATGAATAATCTGTCACCAGTCTTCAAACTGTATGGTTTAGCTTTTTGGTCTCAACACAGGGTATCCATAGTGGGATGGTATCACACACATCATTTCACCGTTTGTACTTAAACTGTGCTTGAGTTGTTTGACTGGCCCTTATGTGTGACAGTGTTGTATGTGTCTCAAAGGCAGCACCTGTTGTTGCATACGGCTCGTACTGAAGGCTACACTAAATTGATGCTGGGAGAGAACTGTACCAGACTGGCTGTTAAGTTGTTGAGCAGTATCTCGCTGGGCCGAGGAGCGCAGGCGGCTCAGGACACTGTGAGGCTGTGGTGGATGTGCAAAAAATACAAACGCTCATGGTGCATCCAAAGATTCATTGCCACTGAAACATCCATTTCAAATTGTCCAAACAGGGTTTCTCCGACTCTCGCTCCAGTGACATCACTGCAGTGAGGCCTATGAGGGACTACTCCACAAAAGAAATCGCTTACTACAACCACTTATTTAATGTTCCTTCTGTATTTGTCCCAAACTTCAAGGTAACGTATTTATCCTGTCCTAGAGAAAAAAGTATGGACCCTGTCAAGTTAATGCTCTGAACAATGCTGAAATATTTAAACCTCACGTTTCTGTATTACCACCAGCCTAATTAGATAAGCAACATGCGCCATTATCTAACTGCTGAGTGTATAAAATCAGTTGAAGCTGTTTATGTGTTTTATTTATTTTTTTAACAGACTCTAGAGAAGGCTAGTATCCAGCGCCTGACAGAGAGTTTTGTGACCAAACTGCAGGCTGAGTTCCCCTCCACTGTCAGCACCATTTATAGGTGAGCTGCACAGTCCATGACAAATCTGCTGGCATCACAATTCAACCATATTGCATGACTACTTGGCCTGCAGTCTTGAGACCTGTATTTTTAATTGAAAAACCTAATCAGACAAATATTGATGTATTGTTTCTTATTGCATAAGGTGCATTTATTAATTGTACTTGCAAAGCAGTGACATGTGTCAGATAACAGTGCTCTAATGTGTACAACCATCTGTGTGCTACAGAACAAGTGACAAGCTACAGACGGCCTGTAAGAGCTCCTTTGCAGTAGACTCCAGTCCCAGATGTCTCCTGTGCATGTGTACCCTGGACACACAGGCTGGAGGTGTGTGCCTTGTCTACATCAGTTTTGGATCTGTGGTCTTTTTCTTTCTTAGAGCAGAGGTCATTGCCAGAGTAACCTGCCAGAAATATAAGCTTTTTATATAGAACTCACTTTTGGACTAGAAACATAGCCTAGTGTTTGTCCTTCCCCCTGCCTCTTCACATTTGTAAAATGATCTGAATTATTTAGTTAATTCAACACTGTCCACCACCACAATCTTTCAATAGTGTAATGTTTATCTTCTGATCTGTCTTCCAGAGTATGCTTCAGCTTTCCAGGCAACACTGATCTCGGAGCAGCTCTCTGAGAAGAAACTTCCAGAAAACAGCTGCACTCCAGCACTTCAACAAAACCAAGGTAGAGTGGGTCCTGAAGCAGATCAGTGCCTCACATGTTCTCATCTGACTCAGTCTGTGTGTCCAGGTAAACCCCAGTGTTCTGCTGCACACTGCTCTGGAGAGGACACTGAAGGTGTAGACAGCTTCGTCTGCCCGGTAATGGTCTCACAATACTTAATATCTTTATGGACCAAGTAAGATAATACCCCTTGTTGGGTTAGTGAGTCTAACTATCATCTATCAGTCCAGGGTTTCTCTCAAGAAATGTCTCAGTTAATGTGTTATTACCACCAGGGCTATAAGTTGAATAAACCCATTTTACATACTTGCCTGGTGCTTATAAATGAAATGTGTTATCTATTCAACAAGCAGCAACTCAAAGCATTAGACCTTTGGTAACATCCAATTTAAGATTAAGATGCTGATTTAAGTGATTGTTGCTGCTAATGGGCCGAATCCATGCTGTAGTCTGAACAAGCCCTTGATTACTTTTTTTTTTTTAAATATTCTGTATTTCTAACTGTCAATTCCCGATTACATGTAAGTTACAGAATCCAAGACCACATTACAAAGGTTCTGTAAGCAGACTTATTTTGATCAGTCTTGGACTAATTTCCTGAAGGGATTTATGTCCTGTGGTACACAGGACATAAATAAATAACATTACTGATTCATGAAGGTGCTGCATAAACCAGCTGATTAGATTAGATACCAGCAAAATTAATTCTTGACCCACTGACCTTTTACATAATACCTTTACTGTAATGTACATGTTGTCAAGTCTTAAAATAATTTTGATTTTGCAGCCAACCTGAGTTGCAGGAGCTAAAGCCTCTACTGTGTTACAGCTGCCAGTTAATCATCAAAGATATGGTATGTTCAAAGAAATTGCGTTAAAGTCAACAGTATATAAACTAAAGACTTTTGTGGGCCTACTTTTCTCGTCTTACTAACTAACTTGTACAGCTAATAAAAAAACTTCCTTACTTTCCTTACTCCAGTCATCAGTGGAACATCTACCTTCTTACATCATCTCAGAGGCAGCAAGGAGGCTCAGAAGGTAAGCACAGACTACAATCCCAACACAAAGATAAAAGTAACTTGCAAATAATCCGTGACCCATATTACATGGCAGTGATGGCCCTCTGACAGTCATGGCTTCAGCATATGTGCAGTAGCGAGCCACTGTGCAGAGGCAGGGTTTGAAGCAGTGCTTTGGACCTGAAAATCTTTCTAACCAGTATTGCAGAAGGATTTACGTCAGTGCTAAATAGAATGTTAGCACCAGTTTTTGTTGCTTTGGCCACACTTAAAATTTTAAAGACACCCATCTATTATAAATGGTTTGGAACAAAGACTGTTTTTTTCTCCTGTAGGTCACAGATGAGAACAGTGATCAGCGAGTTCCTGCTAGATGAAAGTGAGTAGAAGTCAAAAGAAGCTTCAAGATGACCCCCTTAAAAAAAAAAAAAAAAAAAAAGTTATTTAATTTGGTATGACTAATATCCCAGTATAATTGGTCTAATAAAGAGTGCATAAACAATATCTGGACTAATTTCTTATGGTTATGTCAATTTCCTCAACAGACAACATTGATAATTAATTCCAGCACTGCTCAAGTAAGTCTCAAATGCAGGAGTCCAGAGAAGTGAGTCTAAGAGCTAACCATTTGCCTCAAAACACAATGAGTGATAATGGATTTGTTACTGAAAGTTCCTTTTAATTGAAAACTTTACTGAAATACACACTTTACTAAAGAATTACTACAAAGTTCACAAAGAAGTATTTACAAGATGAAAATTCACAATGACTCAAGATAAATTGTCTACATAATGGTTAAATTGAGTTAATGCTGGCAGAAGGCAGAGTGGATTTGTCCAAGTCATCAAAGTAAGGGTGGGTCATAGCCTCACGAGCAGAGATCCTCTTCGGGGTTGTAGGTCAGCATTTTCTGAAATGGAGGAAAAACATGCTTTTTTCCCCTTTTTGACATCTGTTTCCAAGTAAAACCATGACGGAACACAAACCTATTACTTCACTCAGGGTATCTGTGGATCCTTAAAAAAAGGTATTAAATTCCATAATGTAAAAATAAGGCCTTAATTAGCATTAAAATGTCTTACATCCATGTTTCAAAAAAGGTCTTAATTAAAAGTAAACTATTTTAAAATAATGTGACATTACGTTTTTGTCACACACAAAAAAAAAAAAAAAAAAATGAAATTTGTCTTAGGTATTTTTACAGAGCCCCTCTGGTCACACTGTCAAAAAAATATATGTAACTAACTCGTGGCCTCAAGATAAGTGAATATAAAAGGAGAATGCACAATGGAGCAGCTTTTCTCCAGAAAGCATGCACGCTAACTCTGCCACCCATAAGGCTCATACATACAGCCAAATAGAGGTACCATGACCTAAGCCTACAACGCCCTCTGCTGACGTTTTATCGTAGGCTACACAGACATGCTTTTCCAAAATGTCAAACACTTCAATAATTAATAAACCAGTCTGACTATAGACTATCTTAAAATCATAATCAGAAATACTTTATTGATCTTTGATATCGATAACCCAGGGGACAATTGTTGTGTCACAGTTGATGTGCACATCAAGACATTTAAAGAAATATAAATAATAATATAAGTTGGTAAATAAACAAGTAGCCTATATACATGTAAAAAGTATAAATATGCTATAAAATATGAAGAAGAGTTATAAAGGACCATGGATATGCAGCCTACAAGATTTACATTACTGTATTAACAGAATTGAATTGATTGTGATGAACAGTAGTAAATAAATAGAAGCAGAACTGCAGCAAACTATATTACACTGAATATTAAAACAGATAATATTGCACAGAATGTGAAGTATTACATTGCACTACAGTACAGGGTCCATTTAAATAAAAGGGTCCATGTGTCAGACACTTCACCATCTTGAGGCCACGACTTAGTTACATTTTTTTTTGACAGTGTGACTAGATAGTATTTAAAAAAAAAAAAAAAAAAAGTCTTTAAGTCTTAAATCTAAGTCTCAGAAACCTGCAGATTCCCCTTTTACGCAACTCTCACGTATTTCTGCAGGGACATCTCATTGCTCATTGTCAAACTACATATTAACTAAACAACAAACTCCACTTTGTAAATGGTGTAAAGGAGATGTAATGCAAAATGTGATACATTTGAACAATGACACCAGTAAGTTTTCTCAGTACTGTGTACCTGCTCCCAGAAAATCTTCAAGTAGCTCTTTCAAGCTCTAGACAACCCAGTTTAAGTATTATTTAAACAACTAAATTCATCTCTTTCCAAGAGAATGAAATGACCCTGCAGGGCAACAGTAGCCTGGCCAACCAGACTGCTTTCTCATTGGTTTGCGTATAGAGAAATTGGTCTGGGATTGTCCAGTCTGCTCTGTATTCTGCTCTGGCTCTTTTTTCCCAGGCTAATCATAGGGAGGAAGTAGAATTTTGTTTTGTATCATTAAGCATAATTACCTTCCCTCAATTACATTATTTGAATTAAACTACACAATCAGCCTAGTCTAAGACTGACAACTGTAATGGCTTAATGTGACATCTACAAGTCAATGTAATGAAGACCATAACTTGAGCGATGCAGAGATATGCAGCTTTTCAAACCAAGCATTCCTCACACCATCCAATAATGGCAAAAAACAGTTGTCAGTGTGTCTATAGTCTTTTACACAGCATAAATATGGACCCGTTTAATAACAGCATCTTGTTTTGGTCATAATGTTTCCTACAAGAATGAATAATCTATCCATTTATATAAAACTGACCAGATCTAGGTGCTGTGCTTGTACAAAGCCTTTGCATTTGTTTTTAGAACCTTACCGCCAGTAAGTCCACACCGTTCTTGTCCAGGTTTTTCACCATTGATGCCAGGTTACCAGATTTCCATTTAGGAAATGTATTCTTGTAGTCAGGCAGGCTCTCAACATCAGGCCACACATCATTGTTTGGGGTGCCCAAGGTTCTGGAACCGTATAAAATGTAAAACATTGTAAAGCTGCACAGGACCTTTTAGTATTGATGCCCATATGATGTAATACATTAGTTACACTGTACTTCGGGCTACAAAACAATAGCAGCCAGTTTGAACATAGGCTGTACCTGAAGATCCTGAAAAGCTGGTCTATCTCTGAGTCCCCATGGAACAGAGGTTTCTTGGTGGCAAGTTCAGCAAAGATTGTCCCAGTGCTCCATACATCAACAGGCGTAGAGTATCGAGGGGACCCCAGGAGCACCTCTGGGGCCCTGTACCAAAGTGTCACAACCTGAACACACACAACTATTAATGACAGCTCTGCTTCCTCATCCTAAAAAAGGTGTAGTGTTGGAGATCGACCTCGTGTGTGTAGACTCTGACAGGAACTCCAAATGCCCGTGCCAGGCCAAAGTCTGCCAGTTTAATGACTCCCTTGTTGTCAATCAGAAGGTTCTGGGGTTTCAGGTCTCGATGGAGAACTCGACGACAGTGGCAGAAGTAGATTCCCTCCAGGATTTGGTAAAGGTAGCTCTGTCATACAGGAAGAGGCAGAGGTTAAAACCGCACCCACATATTTTTTGTATGTTTAGTATGGATATTAGCAATTGACCACTGATGGGACAGTCTATTGTTTAAACATTTTAAATGGCATTTAAAACAGGATTACAGCAGGTACTTCCATGTTGTATTGAAGAGTAGAGTCCATGTGAACAATATAATCTCACACAAGCACCTGTATTTGTGTGAGATTATAGTGTATACCAATGCACACAAACTGCATGCTGCGGGCTTCATATGCCCATCCCGTGTGTTCTGCTTCCTAAACTTGATTGAAAAACATTAAAAATTTACCTTGACGAGCATGCGATCCATGTACTGGCCTGATGGTATTGAGTCGAGGTACTTTTTTAGGTCCATGGACAAGAACTCAAAGATGAGGTAGAGGCGGGACTCCTGCATTAGGACATCTAGCAATCTGTACACAAAGTAGTTATGGTTTTGTGAGGTTAAGAGCATAATTCTGTACCCCATACATTGTTTAGCAGAGCTCCATACCTAACCACATTGGGATGTTTTAACTCCTGCAGCAGGGACACCTCTCTGACGGCTGTGCTGGGAACACCCTCCTCCTCACTTTCCAGACGGATCTTCTTCATGGCTACAACTTGACCTGTGGCTTTGTGTCTGCCTTTATACACCACACCATATGTACCTGTAGAACACCATTAGTGGATTAAAATAAGGCATGGCACTGGTGACAAAAGGAAGCTACTCTAGACCCTTGATCATTCAAAAAGGTTTACTCTGTTAAAATGGAATCAAGAAACATTGTTATTGGAATATATGTATATTTTCTTATCATGCTGCCCTTTTATTTTTTTAAAATAGTTTAAATCTGGTTGTAATCAGAATAGAACCAAGTTCACTGCTTTAATCTCCAGTCACATGACCTGCATGCTCATGTCATAACAGTGTGTAATTGTGACACATGCTGTGATCTGCTGTTTGTCCATACTCTCCCATTAAACAGTCCATTTGACCGCACAAACTTGTCCAGCCTTTTGATTCTGTAGTTCCAGTGAACCAATTCTAACGTTTTGGTGCCAAAATCACCACAAAAGTTCCTTACTAGTCAGTTGGTAAACTATTTGAGCCTTGTACAGACATTGTATAACATTTATGGGGAAAATAAATCTTTTTCAATTATAGGTGAATTGAGATTATCAATTTAGAAATGGATAATAGGACAAATAAAAACGGAGGTGAAAGTAAATATAGCACGCACCTTCTCCAATTTTCTCTATTTTTAAGTAATCCTCCATTGTTGCCTGAAAAAAATCAAATAGTTACTACAAACAAAACTTTTCAAAAGCTGATTAAATTGTTTTGGCTATAACTAACTACATTTTTAATATTCAGATTTAGCTATAGCACCCATTTAGCCCTACGTAGGCAAAAGCTAATTCTGTGTCAAGATTGACCTCTCTTATCATGTAACAAGAGACAGCAGGAGACAAAGTTCCTGGAATTAAACTGAAAGGTGTGCGCCTGACAAAATAGATAATTAGTTAATATACGCCTTGCTGTTGAGAACCTGATCCACAATATTAGATTAGCGCATGCTAGCTATGTAGCTAGCTAATCCTAAACAGTTATTCCTCACCCAATTCTGACATTGATTGTTTATAAATAGCGGTATATTATTAAAATAAACACGAATAATTATATGTCTAGCACCACTTACTGTTTATAGACAGATTATTTTTCCTGAAGAAAGATCTCGGCTCTCTGTCTGAGACAACCACTGGAATGGAATGCCGTGCCTGACAAGCGTTTTGAATTAACCGCATTACTGCAGCGGTTCAAAACAAGCCAATCAGCTCACACCATGTATTTTAAATCTTCCAATCACTGAACGGGACAATGCCACGTGAGTTGGGCGGGTGGGAACGCGCCGTAAAGACTTACCATAAAGTACAGTTATATATGAGTTCTGAGATGTGAAAACGTAGAAAGAATCCAAAAAGTTAGATTTAACATAAAGGCCTTGGTAAGTATAAAGAATGCCATTAATAATATTTTTTTTAAACATTTTTTTCTCTCAAAGCTACCAGTCCATTGACAAAAAATTACCTTACTGGAGACACCTAGTGTTTATTTCATTTTCTGAAAGACATGTAATGAAAAGTCTTCACGCCCAGAAGCCTTTCTTTAAAACCCCTTATCATTACGCGTCAATCATCAACTGCAGAAGCAGCATATCCACATGTTCTGCAGCTCATTGGCTATACGTCTGGGGGTTCCAAGGCAGCGTGCGAGCTGATAGGTTGGATCTGCGAGCGTAAGAGTTGGGCATGCATGCAGTGTAGCGTACATCTAGCTTTTTCCAAAACAAATAACGGCTGCTATCGCTGATAAAACGGAAAATAAATAGACACTAAACTCAAGTTTAAGAAAATCATCTGCAGTTTTGAGTCTGTATTGATCCAACACGTGTTTTTGACATAATTCTTTCACTGGATTTATATTCTCTGGATGTTTACAGAACAAGGATATTTTTGTTAGAAACTATCAATGTGTGAATTGCAGGCAAGCTTCATAAGTGAGTAATGGCTAATTTGGAGCGTTTGGTTTTTCTAGATAGAAGCTTTTGGTGTATGGACTGGTGTTGTGGTGCTTGAAATGGTTTATATCACCGAAAATATGAGAATCTAAGCTTTCGAATGATATGCTGCACATGTTCAAACCAGGCGATGTATTGTCTGTGAAGGTTCACGAATCTCTTGGAATTAGAGACGAAACGTCTTTATCTTGAAAACTGAATCCAGATGCTTTTACTTTCTTTTTGGGCGGTGTATTGAAAAAAAGTTGCCATGGTTAAACCTTTTCTTACTTATGTATATAGCTTTGTTTTTGAGAATATGGTTTTAAAAACAAAATTGGCCACAGTTTTTAGAAAGTGTTTTTAATTCATGTGGTTAAAACTGTAATGCAAGAGTTAATGATGTTTTAAATGAATAATTTGACAGTAAATTGAGATTGAGCAGTTGGACATTTTTGCATTTCTATTCCGTAATTGGCATTATTTAGATATCTTGGAGTCAGTTGTAGAAATGGTTTGACAGGTCATAAAAGCAATTCTAGTATCTGGAAAAAGTTTTCATAATACTTATTTTAATTATAACAACAGTTACCTAAAGTAGTCCAGATAAGAATGATAAACAGAAAGCAGCAAACCTTTATGGATATTTATGTTTGATACTCTCCAAACTCATCAAATCTGAAAAATGCATCACAGACCTCCATTGTACACTGCTCTAGGTACAGAAATAGTGATTGTCTGGTCGTCATTAACACTGTAGTGAAAATGTACATATTAAATCTAAATACCAGCCAGACAGAAAAAAATAATAAGTTTAACTCATTTGATTGTTACATTGATCCTGCAGACAACACATGACACAGGTTACTGAGCTGCAGGAAGACAAACCACTTTTACAGTCACAGAAGAATAAATAAATAGGAAAATAAAATAGTTTAGCTATAGTCATTGTAAAACCAAACAGCACCAGATAACACTTTTTTACAATATTATACAATACAAAATGCAGTAGTGCGTGTCACAATGGATAAGTCAATCAAGGACATTGTCTGCAAGTGTCACAAGTTTTTACTACAAATCTAAAGAGGACAAAATGCAGTTTTTGATGAGTTAATCTTAAGAAAAGGGCATGTGGTTTAAAAAGGGTTTTTGGTAGAATATCTTAAATCCAGTGTGGTGTCATTAAATAGTACCTTGTCAAATATAAATGACAAGACTAGTTGAAGTGCATGTTAAAATCACTGGCCAATCAGATGAAACTCTAGGTTTTTGTGCAATGAAAAAAGTTAGAGTCACCAATGGGACATATATATATTTGATGGCACTGTGAATAAAGTTAGATCTTATTGTTCATGTAAGAATGTTTTTACCTTTTACAAATCCCCACTGACAATAATCTTTTGTATGTTTTTAGACTAAAAACATCCAGTTCTAAGAGGTGCAGAAAATATTTTTGGAACTTTGTATTTATATT
The DNA here is from genome assembly GCA_024349245.1 of Neodontobutis hainanensis. Classification (NCBI taxonomy): domain Eukaryota; kingdom Metazoa; phylum Chordata; class Actinopteri; order Gobiiformes; family Odontobutidae; genus Neodontobutis; species Neodontobutis hainanensis. The sequence continues at coordinate 999,016 of JALDNG010000111.1, forward strand.
AATACAATTTAAAAACAAAGTAAAGTCATTTTCATGCCAATACTCAACAATGCATGTTTTTCTAGTATTGTGCTGTCCTCATTTAGGTTAAATTATTGACCATAAATTGAGGAGTACAAATCTGCAGATATGTTTTCATAAGCATATAGATATATTTAATTAACCAATATTATGAAATCAGATTGAAAAAGTTTTTGAGCCAGTGTCACTATCCATCCACTGGCCCATCCCTGACAATGAAAACGGCTTCAAGAATGGTCCCTATACCACCAAGATTAAATGTAGTTCAACACAGCACTATGAAGCTCTAACAATGAAGCTGGATTAAAAGCATTTGCACTAAATATATTCAGAGATAACACTCAACATGTCTACAATATAAATCCCTGTGTTCATGAGCTCAGGCCATTACTTGGACATTGTTTTAAAGTGCTGACACAAAGAAGCTCTTAATGGCCTCGGGATGAGAACATTATACATATGGATAAGCTGTTAAAGAAAATTATACCATGCAACTTGTAAATAGTCCTAGATTCATGAGAAAAGTAGAAACCTCTCCACCTGCATCAGAGCAGTTTGAGACAATACACTGGAGATGTCCACAGTGGCTTCTGTCTCTCATTCTTTCTTTGTTTACTTGTCCTCCATTCATTTGTCTTTCTCAGATCTGTTACAAGTCAAATGTTGAGCCTCTTCCTGCTCATTACAGATGAGATGAAGTGGAGAAACACAGCTTTAGAGTATATGGATTAGAGCCATCTGAAACACACACAAACACATTTGATTCAGAGAAAAACATGAATCAAGATACTGTATATTTTAGCATATTGTTGTGGTACATATGCTATATTATATTTCATAGTGCTACAGTATTATATAAAGGTTGCAAAGGTATTCACAATGTGTACTTACTAGAGCTGCAACTAACTCTTTTTTTGATTAGTCAAACTAATAATTATTTTATTTTTGTTATTTAGCTAGTGTTTTTATGAAGTGCATTTTATGCATTTTAAAGAGGGTAGTAAATATACATATTTTTAAATGAACTAAATGTGATTGTTACAATGTTCAATATAATTACTTTAATTACAATCTTAATTGTATTTCAGAGAGTGTAATAAATTTGTCATCATATTATAAAAAACAGAAAGCATTTTAAACTCTTTTAACTAAGGAGGCTTGTTATAAATCACATACTTATGATTATGTTTTATTTAATTGGTTTGTCCCAAAAGTAAACTAAAATGCACTGGTAGCCTAAATGTTCAGATTACAGCGTTCTGTTAATGTAAATTTAGTTGTTAATTTTAGGTCTCTGTGTACATAAACTACTTCTAACAACCAGTAAATGTTAAAGTTAACTTTATTTTCTCCAAAGTAACCTATACAGTAATATACGTTTACAGTTCAACTTATTCCATTAGCGTTTAGCATTAACGTTATTATCTTGTATATATGAGTTCATTCTCGACTAAAACATATCAATTACTCCCAAAACTAATTGTAATAATAAATAGTTACACAGATGGTGATTGAGGTCAGAGAGGGCCAGTACGTTTTTGTCTGAGGTGCTTGTGCATTACAGTTGTGCCATTTTGATTTTGTAGGACCATTTTATTTAGCCTCTGTTTAAAGTATTCCAATACATTTGATAATCATGGTCTGGGGTTTTGTGATAGAATACAACTTTCTCCATTCCCAGGAGCACAAGCCGCCATTACGCAAGATAAATATACTTTAACAATGTTCAAGGGGAGGTTAAAACCTTCTTTAGCTCTGCATACATTACAACATTTTTTATCTGCACTCTTCTTTTATAATGTAAAAAATTCTTGTTTCTAAATCTAAATATTTTATTCCTGTAAAGCACTTTTAGTTACCCAGTGTATGAATATGTGATGCAATATATATTTTATATTATTTTTATATATAATTGCCTTCCCTATAAACAATGTGACGCATCGACGCATTTTACGCACGTCGACGTATTTTCGTTACAGCACTACATACGAAGAAGTACAGATACCTGTGTTAGAAACGACAGTTAAAAGTCTAAGTACTAATTTAACTTCTCTACTCAAGTAAAAGTAAAGAAGTAGTCTCTGAATTTTCCAAACTAAAAAGCAATTTTGCAGTCAATGATACATAATACGTTTTGCAATTAAATGCAAGACCGAGAAGAACAAATTTAATAATTTGACACCATAAAAGTTTATACATTTAAAATTCTTTAAAGACCTTGGAGGCAACCCTTTCAATGTTGTCTTCTTGGTAAGTTTGTAGATGATTAACTACTACTTTAACACAATAGAGGTTACTAGCCTTCAGGCTCTCGGCAAGTGAGAGCTAGCTAGTGTTAGCAGTCAAACTAGAATTTGATTCTGTGGTTAGGGCAAGCTTTTTTCAGCTTCGCCTCCTTTCAAAAGTTTAAGCCTTTCTTGAACCAGGGTGACCTGGAGAAAGCCATCCATGCTTTTATTAGCTCCCACTACTGCAATGCACTCTATGTGGGAGTTAACCAAACCGGACTTCACCGTTTGCTGCTTGTGCAAAACGCTGCTGCCAACTGCTAACTAACAGTCATAAACACGAGCACATAACTCCTGTCCTGTACTCCCTGCACTGGCTCCCTGTTCAATTTAGAATTCATTTTAAAATCTTAATGTTTGTTTTTAATGCACTCACAGGCCTTGCACCTTCTTATCTGTGTGAGACTCTGACCCCTCACCAACCCAGCAGAGCTCTACGTTCTGCTGGGCAACATCTGCTGAAGGTGCCCTGGAGTTCCATCACTGAACTGTCTGATTAAAGCCAAACTTAAGACCCACTCATTCAGAATGGCTTTTGGCACTTAGTGGCTCGATCACATGCTGTTTTTATTGTGAAAGTTTATTTTAAACCCATTTGTAATTATGCTTTTTTAATCATTTGTACATCACTTTGGTCAATCTGTGGTTGTTGTAAGGTGCTATATAAATAAATAAATGATTGAAAACCATGTTCACATTGTAAACAGACTTACAGAAGACAAGGGAAAAGTAAAAGCATCTGGACTCAGTTTTCAAGGTGAAGATGTTTCGTCTCCAATTCTAAGAGACTTTATCAATTCTGAGTTAAACTGGTACTGAGCTTATATCTCTAGAGGGAGGAGTTTCACCTGAAACCAAACCTAATGAAACCAGGCTGTTCTGGTTTCATAGTCGTTAGTCATGAAAGGGCAAAGTTACTCCTGTTGTGAGAGTCATTAAAGGCACAAGAGAGTTGTTAGTGACACTGCTCCATTAAGGTGTTTTAGAGAAAAACTCTTTTGTTTTAGGTTTAAGAACACTGTTGTAAATACTAGGCAACATGAATCTGAGGACACCTCCTCTGTTCAACGAATGCTTTTACATTTTCGCAAAAATGGCTTCCTTCACCCCTCTCTCAAACATCTGGCCTCTCTGGCCAAAATTCGGACATTACTGTCCTCAAAGGAATGTCCTTTGTCTTTGAGGTGTAGGTAAACTGCAGACTCAGGTCCTCCAGGATTTGTTCTTCTGTGCTGATACATCCTCTGACATGTGCTCAGGAATACTTCCAGAAAACATTGACGGTGAACACAATCCACCGAGCCATTCGCCGTTGCCAAATAAACCAATAGGTCAAAAAATAAGCCATTACTAAACATGATCCAGAAGAGCTGGTGTTTTCTCTCAAGCCATCATAAAGAGGAAGATGCAACAAAGAAGACCTAAGACAGTTGAGTGACTAGAAGCCTGTATTTGACAAGAATGGGAGAACATTGCTAAACTTGAGTAACTTGTCTCCTCAGTTCAGACGTTTGCAGACTGTTATAAAAAGAAGAGTGGATGCCACACAGAGGTAAACATGGCCTTGTCCCAACTTTTTTGAGATGTGTTGATCCCCTAAAAATTTAAATTAACTTATTTTTCTCAGTTTAAACATTTGATATGCCATGTATGTTGTATTTTGAATAAAATATTGAAATTTGAAACTTCCACATCATTGCATTCTGTTTTTATTCACTTGTACAGTGTCCCAACTTTTTTGAAATTTGGTTTGTGTATTAACAAGAAGTACAATAACATAAATAAGGTGGTTTTTAACAGCAGTACTCCCTTTACATATCCAGTAGTTCAAATATTTCTCATAAAGCTCAACTTAAACATTAAGTTGAGGTGTGGGTTCTGAACAGGTACCAGCAAAAACAGAATTTTACCAATTTGTAGCTTATGGCATTGTGCGTAGTGGCTCTATATTATTATACAGTACATAAGATGAATTGATAGATAATCTGTCAGTATTTCTTTTACCTTCCTTCTGCTCACAGTCCATGTTTCTGTTTTTTACTGTTGTTAGTTTTAGTAATTATTTTAATTGCTAGTTCAGCCTTTAGTGTTTAAAGCCCAAATCACAAAATAATAAAAAAAAAGGTTTACAATGTTAGTTATTAGGAAGGATGTTGCATGTGTTTCTGCTCAGAGCTCACGGTTTACAGTGCATGTCTCCCACTGCTCTTCTGAGCTACACTATTTATTAGGCTGCTTACATTTTTGTTGTAAATGGTTCATAAACCCTGGCTTTATTCTGAATGTAGACTTTTAGCAAAATTAAATGCAGCTTTTTGATGACTAGTGCTAAAGCAGAACAAAACTAAGCCCAAACAGAGCAGAGCATCTGTCACAGCGAAGCTTTGTGAGAGGGACATACACAGAGAGTAAGAGAAAGTCAGAGGCTTAACATCCGTAATATTGGGCATGTTTAATCAGTTTGGATAAATCCAGGATAAATGATCATGGATAAATGCTCTCATTAAAATAATAGCGCGATCAACTTGCCCAGCCCTGATTTTCTTATATTTATTTGCTGAAGATCAACAAAATTAAATAATTCAGTAAACAAAGCTAATGTTTAATAAAATGTGCTGAAATTTTAGTTTTACAGAGACAGTTTTTGTGACTCACTAGGAATCCTGATCTGATAGTGGTTGAGCACAGTGAGGACCTCCACTGCTTCAGTCTTGCTTTCAAACTCCAACAGGCCAGAGATGGTCTTAGCAGAAGCTGAAACAAAGAAAGAGGGAGTCTTATGTTTTGGATCTTGAGATAGAGCAACTGATGGCAATGCTTTACTTACGTTTGGCATCAAAGATCTTGAATTTGACAAAACTTGGCACGTCGTGCTCTTTACAGAGCTGGAACAGCACATAAACCAGAAAATGAATGACTATATCCAATTTGTGAGCAGGACACCTTAAAGGTCCCCTATTCTGCTTTTCCACTTTACTTTAGTCAGTTAATTTTTTTGTTGAGCTTTACAATGTTCCCGGAGACATACCTTTTTGTTTTTGCCCCTATTATTTATGAGCTAACTCAAAAATCTTTGAAAAAATTTTCTATGTACACAAAAGGCCTATTTCTCTCAGATATTTTTCACAAATCTGTCAAAATTTGTGAGCCATGATCAGTGCTGCTGCTCCCACCACGCACACCACGTACTGTGCATAGTTCACCAAGTGCTCAGAGAGGGCACCGCATTGATCCTGCTGTCAGTTCAAACATTTAGGTGCGTGGAATTACGTCAAGGGGGTTAGAGTATAAAACCACAACCTCAAGGAAGAAGAGAAAAAAAACAAGGGTCTTTTACGATTTCTCCTTTAAGTCAGTCTAAATAACATCAGAATTAGGCATTGTCCTTCCCCCTGTCACTGAGTTAATGATAAGAGAGAGGGGGATCATTCAGAAATGTGAAGAGACTAAGAGTGGGAGTCAGATATGCAGTGAGGAGTCACACACACTAAATGTGTGCTGGCTGGTGCAGCACCAGAATCACGTAGCATGTAGGCCTCTAAACCACGGTGGCTGCTAGCCATCTGGGTGGCCTAAGCAGAATTTATATGCGATGCACCATTCAGATTTTATTTACATCTTTTTATGTTTCATTTTATAATTTTTAATCAGAATAATTAAAATAAAAGATTTCCATTGATAGTCTTTTACTTTTTGTCCTTTGACTTCTTCTCTACTCTGTTCTTTTTTTAAAATAAGCCTACCTTGTCTTTAAAGGTGCATTAGTGTGGCACATCATGCACTGACGGTACTGCACCCAGTGTTCACTGTGTGCACACTTTACAAGCACGCAAGAATAACAACCGAAGAAGAATCTGCTGTTTTCGAGTGCGCTGGAGGCGGTCTATTCCTGTGTTCACAGGATTCATTTTAAACTTTGCCGCTAGCATTGCTTAGTTTACTTATGGCAGCAAATCAGGAAGTGAGATCTAGGTAGCGAACATGCACACGAATGACCTCACATCCGCTAAAACAGCACAGGAGTTTCAATCCTGAAACCTTTTTCGATTGATTGACTGTACAGGCTTACAGAGGCAACTTTGGCAAATTCATTCTGCACAGCAGGCTGTTGCCGATGCACGTATGGGTTAAAAAAAAAATTATTTGAACCATTAAAACTTAATGTAACTTTTTAGAGTCAGATTTGCACAGACCTGATCATTTGGCTCTAAAATGTGAGATAGCTCTTGTTTCTCCTCCTCTGCCTACTCTCAGTCTCTGACAAAAGATTTGTTTAATTAACGCTGCAGAAAAGGTTTCTGCTTTTGTTAGCATAGTTTAGCAATGTACCTTACTTTCTGCTGTAAATGGAGCTAAATAAATAGTTTCTTCATTAAGGCTGTCGTCTGTCCACACTCGCTTAGCAAACGTTTCTGTCCAACACGTCTTCACTCAGTTTTTTAGTTTTTGACTCATTATTATAACAGCTAATTGTACAGATTAAACTGTAAATTTAGCCACATCTACACAGTTTGTCTCAGTTAAACTCGCGTGTTGCAGTTTCTGTCGAGTCTTTTCACAGACTCACAGTCAATTAGACGAGAGGAACAGATCTGAGATCAGTTTGGTGCTGCCATACGAGGCGGAGGGAGATCAGAGACAGAGGCAGCGCTGAGGTACAAACCAAACAAGCAATTATAAATAGTTGTTAGTTGTTAGAAGCGATACACAAAAAAGCTAACTTCACTTACAGTTTATCGGAGTTTCACAAACGCCTTCCCCTAAGCGTTACCATGGAGATCCAGAAAAGCACCTTACTCACTAATATGATCTGCATCAGGTCACCTCTTTTGCTCAAGTGTTGTTAAGTAAATGGGGTGCACTGGTAGAGCGGTTGTCCCTAAACCGGAAGGTTGGTTCGATTTCCCCTCTACCCACAGTTCATAATGCCGTTGTGTCCTTGGGCAAGACACTTAAACCACCTTGCCTACAGTGGTGTTCCAGCTGTAACACTGGTGAATAGAAGCTTAAGGTAAGTCGCTTTGGATAAAAGCATCAGCTAAATGAGCCCACTTAAAGGCTACAAATGTGTTTTGTAGCTGAAAATAAAGTTTTCCCCAATGATAACTTAATTTTAACTGACAAATATTTCACACGATGAGTTGATCATTTTGTTCAAAGTAATTTCAAACTACGCTGCGTTTAGAGAAGGGCGCCATTACGTTCACCAGTGAACTATTTTTAGCAATGGGAATCGAGTCACATCTGTGTTTTATTTATTTTTTGCAAAGATCCTTTGCTGCTCCACTGAGTGAGTAGACAGGTCTATGTCACCTCCTTTTCCTCCTGTCTGTGTCGTCATGTGACTCAGCGGCAGAAGTGAACAGCGCAAGAACAAGACGAGCAAGTGCATTTAAAAATCACATTTGTTATAATAGATTTATTTCATTTGTGGCCAGTAAAAAAACAATATAATAATAACATTATTTAAATAGAGTTTCTAATATATATTGCAGGTCACATTTTTGAATATTTGAATAGTCGTGCCTATCCCTAGTTTAAACATCTCCCTTTTAAAATGTAGTGTTTATGCTCTTTAACAAGATATGGTTGAAGCAAATTTTGGGCCTTTGAAATATTAATTTGGTCATTTGTATTATTAATAATTGGTCAAACATCACCAAACAAAAGCTATTTAATAAAGGTTTGCAGACTTTGTCAGACAGAAAGTCTGAGAGTTTGTGAAGTCGGGGGTCTGGGTGTCTTCCCCCATCAAATTCTTAATTAGATAAAGTAGATGTCATTTCCTTTATTTTACATGAATTTATGAAGATTTTAACTTAAGCTATATTGGGTAATTTTTATAAATACAAAACCATGAAATTGCTCCAGTTCTTTAATAACTGCATCTGAAGCACAAATAAGTGCCGTTTATAATGATGAAGTTTGGATTGGTTTTAGTTTATGACCACCATCAGGACTCTTTTAATATGATGACCCTCTTGTGTATTATTGATCTCTGATCTTCTATCTGATAATTTTGAACTTATAAAACAATGTATAATGATATATATTTAAAATGAATGAATAGACCAGCATTCTGATCAGGATCTTTGTTAATTAAAAGGAGCCTTCTGAAAGTGTATCCTTCTCCAGGAGCAAAGCCTAATCTGCCTAAAGCCTAAATCTAATTGACATGCTGTGCATCAGCAGCTGTTGTGGGGAAGCTGTCTTTTGTGAAATTAAATAAAGTTGTGCAGCTCTAATGCTGGGTCCTTTTTTGCCTCCACCAAAATAAAGTGGATTCAATTGCAGTCAAATGGCACGTCATTTATTTTGAAAAGATTACAGGAAATGTAGAGTTGCCGCAAACAGTATCTTAACACCGCTACAGAACTTGTGTGTAGTAGTAGTAGTAGTAGTAGTAGTTTGGCTGCCTTTGGATGTAAACAAGATACAATTTAAGACTAGACATAAACAATGCTTAAGTCTTGTTGCTGAAAGAGAGTATGGGATTTACAGAGACTGGGGCTTTATCTGCGTTTGGAGACACTCGTGCTACAGTCTCCTCATGGTCAGCACAGCTCACCGATGATTTTCCCATCAGTTTTGGTCCAGTTCTTGTTGGGGGCCCTAGGCAATTGCCTACTCTTATGTACGCTACGCTAATGATAAGCACGCCACTGCTACAGCTAGTTGGAAGTATGCTATAATATTACCTTTTGTCAAGCCTAGGAAAGATGCAGCAAACTCTGGAAACTATAGGCCAATTACTCTTACCTCTCATTTATGAAAATGGATGGAAAAAAAATGTTGTTGCTCAAATCTCTATCTTTTTTTTTTTAAAGAATAACCTCTTTAGTAAGTAACAAAGTAGTTTCAGAAAAGGTAGGTCTACTGCATATGCTTTTATCAAAGTAAATAATGTATTTTGAACTTAGAAGGCTCCAAGTATGAAAGAAGTATTTGTTATTGTATTTTTTGCTATAGAAAAAGCTTATAACTCTATATATACACTTATATAGAGCTTATAACTATATGTGGAGAAAAGGGCTTCTTATTAAAATTTGTAAATTGGGACTAGGTGGAAAATTGTTTAATTGGACCAAACATTTTCGGTCAAATAGAACTTTTCAAGTTAAGGTTGATTCTGATATTTCTCTGATGAGAGCCACTCTAGATTATGGGAGCATGGTTTATAATAGTGTGTCCAAAATATCCTTAGAAAAGCTGGACAGAATGCAGTTTAGAGCTTTAAGAGTCAGTTTAGGGAATATGAAAAACAGCAACTCCACCATACTCCACAAGTAAAGCATTAACTGAAATTTCTCTTAAACTAAGAAGCACTAAGCCCACACTTTCATATTGGAGTAATAGTATCCATGGTGAGGGATGCTAAAACTTTACACAACTGTTGGGAGTACGAAAAAGCTCCAGAAAATATTTCAATTTACACAGCTGAAATGGTAGTTATCATCCTAAGTCTACCGTGGGTAGAGAAGATTAAACCTACAGTGAGGAAAACAAGTATTTGAACACCCTGCTATTTTGCAAGTTCGCCCACTTGTAAATCATGGAGGGGTCTGAAATCATCATTGTAGATGTATGTCCACTGTCAAAGACATAATCTAAAAAATAAATAAATCACAATATATGGATTTTTTTTACTATTTATTTGTATGATACTGCTGCAAATAAGTATTTGAATTAAAAGTATTGGATTTGTTAGCTGCATAAAGACACCTGTCCACCCCATACAATCAGTAAGAATCTAACTACTAACATGGCCAAGACCAAAGAGCTGTCCAAAGACACTAGAGACAAAATTATACACCTCCACAAGGCTGTAAAGGGCTACAGGGAAATTGCCACGCAGCTTGGTGAAAAAAGGTCCGCCGTTGGAGCAATCATTAGAAAATGGAAGAAGCTAAACATGACTGTCAATCTCCCTCGGAATGGGGCCCCATGCAAGATCTCACCTTGTGGGGTCTCAATGATCCTAAGAAAGGTGAGAAGTCAGCCCAGAACTACGAGAGGATCTGGTCAATGACCCACTGTTTCCAAGGTTACTGTTGGTAATACACTAAGACGTCATGGTTTGAAATCATGAATGAGGGGACCTTCCCCTGCTTAAACCAGCACATGTCCAGGCCTGTCTTAAGTTTGCAATTTACCATTTGGATAATCCAGAGGAGTCATGGGAGAAAGTCATGTGGTCAAAGAATGATGAGGACCATCCCAAGAACACCATCTCTACTGTGAAGCATGGGGGTGGTAGCATCATGCTTTGGAGGTGTTTTTCTGCACATGGGACAGGGCGACTGCACTGTATTAAGGAGGGGATGACCGGGTGCATGTATTGCGAGATTTTAGGAAACAACCTCCTTCCCTCAGTTAGAGCATTGAAGATGGGTCAAGGCTGGGTCTTCCAACATGACAATGACCTGAAGCACTCAGTCAGGATAACCAAGGAGTGGCTCTGTAAGAAGCATATCAAGGTTCTGGCATGGCCTAGCCAGTCTACAGACCTAAACCCAATAGAGAATCTTTGGCACGAGCTCAAACTCCATGTTTCTCAGCGACAGGCAAGAAAGCTGACTGATCTAGAGAAGATCTGTGTGACCTCTGTAATTGCAAACAGTGGCTCAGTGGTAGAGCAGTCATCCTTCAAGGTAGGCGGTTCGATTCCCGCTCTTCCCATAATTCATACTGTTGTTGTGTCCTTGGCCAGGAAACTTGACCCATCTTGCCTCGAATGAATGTGTAAGAATGTTCAGTGAATGTATGTGGTGATGGTCGGAGAGGCCATAGGCGCAAAATGGCTGCCACGTCTCCCCCAGGGCATCTATGGTGGTAAGCTACAATTGTAGCTTACCACCACCAGTGACTGTGTATGAATGAAAAATGGACGACCTGTAAGCGCTTTGAGTCCCTTGGTCCCTTGGGAGAAAAGCGCAATATAAATCCAATCCATTATTATCATTATTATTACTGTACCAAATATTAACATTGATTTCCTCAGATGTTGAAATACTTATTTGCAGCTGTATCATACAAATAAATAAAAATAAATAAATAAATCATTGTGATTTCTGGATTTTTCTTTTTAGATTATGTCTCTCACAGTGGACATACACCTACGATAACAATTTCAAACCCCTCCATGATTTCCAAGTGGGAGAACTTGCAAAATAGCAGGGTGTTCAAATACTTATTTTCCTCACTGTACATGGGTAGTTATTTGTTCAGATTCAGCAGCAGATTTGCAAAGTATAAATTCTGGCGCCTCCAATTGCAAAGATCTTTGTTTTGAAGTCTAAATGCTGTTATTAATTTTGACATTTAGGTATAGTTGTACATTTTTGTTGGGTCCCTGCTTATATGGGGATTGATTGTAATGAGGCTGCAGATTAGCTGGATGAAAATGTTCTTAATGTTAATCATATTTTTCCAGTTTGGCTAGAGAGAACAGAAGCAAAATCAATAATTATCGAATTTTACGATCATGGCAAAAATTATGGAATAACAATACTAAAAGTAGGCATTATTGTAAAATTTAAAAAAAATCAGTCTGTCCAAAAAATTGAATCTATCCAAATAAGAGCAGGAGAGAGAATACAGTGTTCTCCCAGATTAGGATTACACAGGTCTACACTCCACTTTATTTAGAATTAAAAAAGTGTGATTCAGATAAATATGAGTTTTGTGATTTGAGTGAGACTGTTGATCATATTTTTTGGGAGTGTGTGAAGTATAGTGTGGAGAGGGAGAGAATGAAAGCAATAGTCACAGAAGCGGGCAGGGAGTGGAGTATTGTGGGTCTTTTGGGTCAGGGATTAATCAAAAGCAGGTCTGGAGGGCTTTATTTTTTTATGTTCTACAGTTTTAATTAATAGACTGTACTGTTGTACTTTAAGGCATGATGTTGCATACTCCGATAGGTAGGTGGCGATATGCACCTTTGTAAAACGGTCTGTAGTCTGCGAAACACTTTGAAGAAGATGATTTGTGAACAATATTTGAGAGAAATAGGCCTTTTAGTGTACATACAAAAGGTGTTGAGTTAAGATTTTTTTTGAGTATATTTGTATGAATTGTTCTATGAATAGACTAGACAGCTTGAAAAGATTCTTGAATATTGGAAATTTCCAAGAAGCAAGAATAGGTAACCGAGAAGCAGAATAGGTAACCGACACTTATTCTTAGACTGATAATCTGAAAGCATAGAAGCCACGTACTTTGAGTAAGTGCTCCTGGGAGATGCATGGGGGAACATTGTAGTAGTGCAGGACTGCAGACGGAGGCTGAATAATGTTTTTGGAGGCCTGTCCCGCACTGCTGAAACGGTTGTTCCTTGTCATGGCAAAGTCTTTGTAGCTACTGCTCCCATCTTCCAACTCAAAGACCTGGCTGGGAATCACTGCATGCTGCTTGGACACACTGCAAAGCAAAGTCATTAACCATCAGAGGCCATACTATATTCTGTCTTCACAAAAACACACAATAACGGTATTACCAGACGCGTTGAGTCTTTTGCCAAACACCTTGATACTGTTGAGATGAGTGATGGCTCTGTCTACTGCATACTCATCTCCCATCTCTACCAGAGCTGTGCCAGGAACACTCTTCATGAACTTCACCTGCAAACATCACTATCATCATCGTCATCATCATCATGTTTGTTTTAATATTTTTTGTAGTGCTTGATTTCAAGGATACTTTTCAAAAACAAATACAATTTGAACTTTACATCCTTGCAGTTTTTGGCTCACTTTACATGAAAAACCCACTTGAAGAAAAGAGGAAGACAAGATGGAAGGGCAATGTGAGACTCTATTTTGAGTAACTCATGGTCAATTGAATGGCTAATTAGTCCCGAGCCTGCCATGCATAGCAAGGGACTAATTGTTGCGCAGCCCTCACCAGTAATCCCCAAGTGTCTGACAAATGAATGACGAGCAAGCAAGTAAATTGCTTACTTATGAAATGAATGGAGATCAAAGGGGCAAATGGCCATTGAATGAGTCTCTCATGATGAAACACGCTTGGAACAGACTATGGACATGTGGACAATGGCGAGAACTTTCCGAAAATGTAAGTTTGTGGTAGTTAGAAAAACGACTATATTGTTTTTGCCTGGATTTTTATTTTATTTATATAGTTTTCTTCTCTGAAAGGATTCTAAATTTGACCCCCTAAACATATTCAAAAACTCACAAAATTTTGTCCAAACTTCAAGTATGGGTGAAAATTTCGGTACACAGGTTTTTCACAACAAGGCAAACAAAAATTATTATTATGGCCATGCACTAGAAAAAACAGGAAGTCAACCATCCTGGATTATATACAATTTTGTGCTGACACAACAGTTTTTTTAACTCCATCTCCTCCTAGGGATTTTTACCAACAGAGCTAAAAATTGCTTAGCATAATCAAAGAAGGGCTTTTAAAGTTATCCAAATTCTCTGAGTGTCGGTGACTCAAAATTTTAGTTAAATTTCATTACCCTTAAATTGTAATAACTTGCAAACGCAAAGTCCAATTTGCATCAAATTCTTATCAATTATGTATTAGTCGGGCTTAAACACATTTTAATGGATAAAAATTCTATTGGTGCAACAGCGCCCTTACAGAGTGACACAAAGATTTCTGCAGAAACTGACAAAATTTGGCACGTCTGATTGGTCACACTGATCAAAAAATCTTCTTAGACCCATGCCTAATTTTTAATGGTGCTTGTTTGTTGTAAATGGACGGAATTTGGGATATGTATTCCTCATTTCATTCTAAATCAAAAAAGTATATTGGCGCCTCATCCTATCTTTGACCATGTTGTTATGGCAACACCACAATATTTGATCAAATAAATGGTAAAATATAGAAAACATGGGACAAAATTATTTTAATTTTTTTAAACAATTGTTTTTTTTCCGGTCAGCCCTGTGACTAACTGGCCACTGTCCAGGGTGTACCCTGCCTCAGGGCCAAAGCTGCTGGGATAGGCTCCAGTCACCCGCGACCCCTAACTGGACAAAGCGGTAGAAAATGAATGAATGAATGAATGAATGTTTTTTTTCCCACTTGCAAACATTTTCAGTTTTGCCTTAAACTTTAACCATTTATTCTTTACACTTGCCTGAACAGATCCAACTTTAAAAAAGTTGGACTTACTCATATCAAATTTACAAGAAAAAACTGTTAACAACCATTAAAAACATTGCCTATTGGACCATCAGAAATTTTTTGTTTGTCCAAATTTTACAAAGTTTTCCATGACAAACAAGGAAAACACCTACCTTCTCAATGTTGCCATAAAGACAGAAGAGGTTGAAGATGCGAACACAGTTCATCTTGGACGGATGTAGACCACTCACCATGGCAACAGAGCTAGGAGCATGGCCAGAGTACAAGCTGGAGGACTGGGGCAATGGGTATGACACCATGTCTGGAATGTCCACTGAGCTCATCTTGTACCTGCTGTTACCAGGCAGAGGCAGCAGGGGGCAGAGCGGACCTGGACATAAACATTTAATGTGTATGTACAGTGTACAAGATGTTTTGGTAACACTTTAGAGTAGAGGGCACATTTTATCATAAATTTATGCAGGACTCGTGCATTAGTACATGCTTCAAACTCTAATGAATCACCAGGAATGATCATGTTTTCATCATATTTTCATCCTAACCCTAACTGAAAACCTGTAACCCTAACCAAAATCCCTATGCATATACTCAAGCAAAAAAAAAAAAAAAATATTATATATATATATATATATATATATATATATATATATATATATATATATATATATATAGTGTTTTAACAATAAGTTCTTACTATATCCATTATCATTGTAGGATGATGGGTGTTCTCCTAATATGGCCTGTCGCTGTCGTCCCTTCCCCCGTTCTGAAACACATAGGCAAATACACATAAATTAATACAAATTGGGATTAGACCTGGGCTGGGCTCAGACATGTACTGTTCCTGTAACTACACAGACAAAAACCAGCAGGGCTGGGCTTTGGAGTGAAGTTTCCAGAGGTTAAACAACATTTCATTCCAAAGAGTATTGAATTTTTATTTCCATTTTAAGATAAAGTAATTGGCAATTTTAGTTTTATGCATGAGAATGCAGATATTACTCAGCATCTTCAGAGAAAAGGGTTTGCCAAAGCCTAAAAGAACTCCGCTGGTTGTAGCCATTTGATTCCTCAAGCCACATTGTGCAGTGTTAAAGGTAGTTAAAATTGAAATGTCACTGTTAAGAGACAATAGGCTTTATTTTAGATTTTAGTCTGTATTTTGAATAATGTTAGTGATGGATTAAACTTCTAAAGGCAAGGAGCAATTAACATGGAAAACAATTTTCTTTAGAGAAAAATGTAAACAGATTACGTTTTGTCCAAGAATTCTAACATTGTTTGAGTTGGAACTGGTGGTCACACTTTATTTGACACTACACTTAATACAGTGTATATACCTTAATGAGTACTATCTACAAATTGTTATAACATGTAACTACATAGTACATACATAATGGAATTGTGTAATTACATATTGTAGGTAGGGTTAGTAGTTACATGTTAATATAGTTTGTTACACAGTGTGTTACATTGTATCTACCTCATTAAGTACACTGTATCAAGTGTAGTGTAAAATAAAGTGTTACCGAACTGTTACATATGTTACAGACTGTGTGAAATCTGGCATTTTACTAAATGCCTAAGGAAAATACAAAAATGCCTGAAGTTTGTATGCAAAGTATGAAAAGCTTTATATTTCACACATTTCCTCTACAACGCCAAAGGGTTAGGGGGTTAGGGAGGGGTCAGGAATTTCTGAGGTGTATGTGCATGACCAAGTGCCAAAACATAAAGTGTTTTTGTGTAAAAAAAGAGACACTTAAAAAAGCCATTCTAGCATTCCTTGCTGCAACAAGTAGCTCAACACCACTTCTGATTTCTGGCAAGATGGTCCTTTACTTTCTGTCATAGTTCTTTGTTCATTTTCAAAAATATGTTCAATGCCAATAAAAGACTATTTTGATAGTTTTCCCAGAGTGTACATACTTGTCATCCTGTATAATACCCAAGTAATGAATAGCAAGCCTAGGAAAAAACATGTAATATAATCACAAAAACAGACATTTCAAAATGTTTTTTTTTTTTACAGTATCAACAGAAATAAGACCTTATTGCTCAGATACAGTCACAGATGGTTGAAATATACACACATTTATCCAAGTAATTTAAACATTAAATAGAATGATCCTCTTGCAAAGAGTATAAGAAAAAACACACACTGTAAGAAATCAAATAAAATGCCATTTTTGGTGCACTGAACTAAACCAATAATTGGTCTGAGAGATTATGTTCAATGCACAGAGCTCACTGGATCAAAAAATCTGAAGAGACAGTACCTGTTGGCATCAGACAGCAAGTTCTTTTTCTTTCTCCTTCAGCACCAAAGAGCATCAACCTGCATTACATTATTATAACCAAAATGCATGATCATTCATCATTCATTCAAATTAAACAAAAACATCAGTATATGCTGTTTACAGTCTGCAAGGAGGACAGGTTTATGGAGGCACATTGGAATCGAGAGTCTGAATACACACACAAGTGCTGAGTGCTTATTCAGGGGAGTATAGTAAAGCTGGGGGTTTTGATTGATATTGTAGGCTTTATGCAGTCATGGCATTGCAAAAATGCAAAAAGACAAAGATGATATATTTGTCCCAATACTGCAGTGTTCTGTGGGTGGCTGTTTTACTCTTTCATAAACACTCTCAAACAGAGTAACAGGAGGTTTGGAGGAAGCGGCTCTGCCCAACAATGTAGCACACACACACACACATAGACACATCATTAGACACAGACAAGCACTGCTGCACAGAAACTTAGCTTTCAGTGCTGTTTTTAGCCAGGAATGAAACCACATGGGTTTAATTGACTGTTTACTTTCTTACTTGCTTTGACCATTAGCTAAATATGAACATGTCAATTAAAAAAATACACTAGAAAGAGATGAGAGATGTTTTAGTAAGAAATATTACATTTTGACTTTCTGTTGTTTAAAGCCAGCAGTAACTCTTGCTATTCAGCATAGAGTGTCATTTAAGAAAGCAGTATCCATATGTTTGTGCTCTGTTCAACATGTTCTAAGGAGTCTGCAATGTGCCTCCATTCAATCTATTGAAAAATATTTTAGAAGAACATTAGAACAAAGTTATGATGATTTCACTTCCACTCACTATTTGAAATGCTATTACATGACTTAAAATGTCTCCAAAAACATGTCTAACCTAACTTTTTCTATCAACAGCTGTCATTTTTAGGTTTTCTCCTAATTCTCAATTCCCACGGAATAAGCAAAACTAAACATTCTTCAGATTTTTCAAATAGATAAATGTATAGATTGGAGAGCAGAAGGATTTGCTAAGTTGACAACAAAGGATGTTGATTCAGGTGGTATCAGGAGTCAGTCTGGACACATATCCACAGAGCTAGATAACACACAACTAATGGATTACAACAACAGCATCAAAGTGCTTAATGTAAATGTCACAAGTTAAATGCTCCTAACATCTAACAATTGAAAACTTTCTATGTATTCTTAAATATGTAGCACTGTTACTTGTGTGTATATACACATAGACACTGCTCTTTGATATGAGGCCTGTAGTCAGGTCCACAGAGGCGTGTTGAAGCAGCAGCTGAGTGGTGGTCTGAAACAGAACTCTTTGTGATGGAGCGTGGGTCTGTGCATGAGTAGCTTCTCTTTCTACAGCGTGGGCCGAGGTGCAGGCTGGTGAGTGGCGCTCTGGTGGACTGATGTGAGTGTTTTGATTCAAGATGGACAGAGGCGGTGCAGGAGTCTTGGTATAATACAAGTATAGTATAGTCTCTTTATCCAACTTTTGAATAAAAGCCAGAAGAACCACACAGTTCTCATCTTCTGCTGTGTCTTGACCAGATCCTTATATATTGTGTACAGCACTGGGTGAATACAGGGCTTACCTCGTCTGACCAGGTATGGTTTGGTGTAGTCCCAACTTTCATTGTCGTTCTTGATTACATTCAAACGTGTTGGCTGTTGGCAAAAGCACAAAACAACAGATCACTTTTTCAACCAGGAGTCACAGATGACAATAACTTCAAAAGAGTCCAAACTTTAACAGCCGTGCTCTTGTGTGATGTTCATGTGCGAGTTATCTCAAGTATATTTTAGTTATTAAGTC
This sequence comes from Neodontobutis hainanensis, assembly GCA_024349245.1. Taxonomy (NCBI): domain Eukaryota; kingdom Metazoa; phylum Chordata; class Actinopteri; order Gobiiformes; family Odontobutidae; genus Neodontobutis; species Neodontobutis hainanensis. The sequence continues at coordinate 1,017,551 of JALDNG010000111.1, forward strand.
AATATTTGATATTGATAATAGTCATCAATATACAACACAGATCAGGATGTTTCTTTCTACACTGTGTGCACAATTATTTGGCAAGTTGTATTTTTGAGAATTTTCTCATTGTACAATAAGAATGAGAATTTTGTTATATTACAACTACAGTGCTCTTTGTCAATCCAAAATATTAACAAATCTTCAAATCTAAACATTTAAGTATAAAAGTGAAGGTTTGGCTTTCTTATTATAAAAAGGCAACTATTAGTGTGCAAAGTTATCCATCAATCCATCCATCAGTCTAAGCCCAGACTTCCCACTCCCCAGACACTTCCTCCAGCTCTTCCGGGGGAATACCGAGGCATTCCCAGGTCAGCCGAGAGACATAGTCCCTCCAGCATGTCCTAGGTCTTCCCCTGGGTCTCCTCCCGGTGGGACATGCCCGGAACACCTCCCTAGGGAGGCCTCCAGGAGGCATCCGAAACAGATGCCCCCCCAGCTGGCTCCTCTCGATGTGGAGGAGCAGTAGCTCTACTTTGAGATCCTCCCGAGTGACCGATCTCCTCACCCTATCTCTAAGGGAGCGCCCTGCCTCTCTGTGGAGAAAGCTCATTTCAGCCGCTTGTATCCGGGATCTTGTTCTTTCGGTCATGACCCAAAGCTCGTGACCATAGGTGAGAGTAGGAACGTTGATTGACTGGTAAATCGAGAGCTTTGCCTTACAGCTCAGCTTCTTTTTTACCACGACAGACCGGTACATCGACCGCTCCCTACTTCCCTCACTCGTGAACAAAACCCCAATATCCTTAAACTCCACTTGAGGCAGGAGCTTTCCACCAACCTGAAGGGAACAAGTCAACCTTTTCCGACTGAGAACCATGGTCTCAGACTTGGAGTTGCTGATCCTCATCCCAGCCGCTTCACACTCGGCTGCAAACTGTCCCAGTGCACACTGAAGGTCCTGGCTTGATGGAGTCAACAGGACAACATCATCTGCAAAAAGCAGAGACAAGATCTTGTGGTCCCCAAACCAGACTCCTCCGGCCCCTGGCTGCGCCTAGAAATCCTGTCCATAAAGATAATGAACAGGACCGGTGACAAAGGGCAGCCCTGCAGGAGTCCAACATGCACTGGGAACAGGTCTGACTTACTGCCGGCAATGCGAACCAAGCTCCTGCTCCGGTCGTACAGGGACCGGACAGGCCTTAGCAAAGGGCCAAGGACCCCATACTCACAGAGCACCCCCCACAGGGCGCAACGAGGGACACAGTCAAATGCCTTCTCCAGATCCACAAAGCACATTTTGACTGGTTGGGCAAACTCCCATAAACCCTCCAGCACCCTGGAGAGCTAGTCCAGTGTTCCACGACCAGGACAAAAACCGCATTGTTACTCAGGGTGTATCTCATCCACCCCTGGTGCCGTGCCACAGAGGAGCTTCCCAACTACCTCAGTGACTTCTGCCTGGGTGATGGATGTGTCCACCTCTGAGCCCTCTGCCTCTGCGGAAGTTGTGTTGGTGGGGTATTCCATCCACCGTCCAACAATGTCCCCAATTGAAGTCAGCAGCATTGTAAACCGTGTTGGCAGGACACTGCTGCTTCACTCCTGAGGCGATAGTCCTTCATCATGGCGTCACCGAACTCCTCCCAGACCCGAGTACGCACACACGCACACACACGGGAGTGCATCCTCCTTCTGTATTCCCTCACCCTGATGGAGGCTCTAAGGAAGGTACAAAGTCTTGTACAGTCTGTAAAGCCCTTTGAGGCAACTGCTGTTGTTATATGGGGCTAAAGTAAAGAAAAATAAATGTCTTTTCTTGTGTTATTATCAGAGCGTCTAAATCTAAAAACACAATTTTGTCAGCTGCAGTGTTAATACCCGTGCATATTCAATCTTGAGAGTACAACATCCAGCGTAGATATCTGCACCGTTAAGAGCTGCCTTGGCCTTCTTGGCATTCTGAACTGATTCAAACCTGTAAGACTGTGGTCAAGGAGATGTCCCAGCATTTCAGCAAAACACACACACAACTTACACATGCACCAAGGATACTCCACCATGGCCTGGATTCCATTTCTTTTAAAAATGACGATTCTCAGCACATTTCCAATAGGATTACACACCGTGTACAAGACATCCTGGGAACAGCACCAGAACAAAATCTGTCAAACCTGTAACAAACTCAGAATAAAATAAATGCTTAAATAAAAGGTGTGTTTACCGTGGTAATGGGGTACAGGGGGTTCTGTATGGAAAGAAGCAGGACTTTATTGCCACTGTTGGGGTTGTCAGCGTTAGTTGGTCTGGTGATTCTCTTGGATGTGGAATAATTAAAATAAGCTTGCTGTCCTAATGAAAGCATGAAGAGAAGATATACTGGAGTACTTAGATAAATAAATGACACATGCACAAAATTACACTTTTTCTTGGACAGTGCTCTTTAAAGTTTTGAGCACACATTAGGCTACAGGATGTCCAAAGATTAAAAGATTCTGATTTGGGATTGCTGCCCCACTTAAAAGGTTGGACAATTATCTTTATGGAAAAACTCCAAAGGATTTAAACTAAGCACTAAACAAAACAGACTTCTTAAGAAAACATTAAGGACTTAACTATTATCATGTCTAATAATAATAATATTATGAAAGAGCAGTGTACTAACTGTACTAACCTTATCAGAGCTAAAGTACTAGAGTCCTGAACTTGGATTCCAGTTATGTCAAGGGCAAACTGAGCCATTTAACAGATTTAATGGCTTACAGATTACAGTACAGTTAATGACACAGAAGTTCATCCATAAATACACTAGGAACATAACTGATGCGTGATCGCTTTAGGTAAAAAAATACAGTATTAGAAAACAGAAACAAGAGCACAAACATCCTGTTCTCATGTTATTATAACTCAGTCAACTTTTTAAACCCAGCAGAACTGTTAGAGGTCGACAGCTTGTTCCTGTCACTATCTCTACACTGGACCAGCCTCAAATGCAGGCTCTACATCAAGACTGAAGATCGGTCTCTGTCCTCCAAAGCACTCTTAATTAATGATCTTTTTCTTCTCACAGCTTGAATTTATTTTGTGAAACTTGGCTTAGGCCTAATATTTTTCTGCCACTAAATGAAGCCTCTCCCCGATTATGTGAATGCACAGGTAGGTCACAAGTCGAAACAGGGTGGTGGTGTTGCAGCCATTTATAAAGCTGCATTTTGTACTTTACAGGTACATCATCATAGACAAAATTTAACTCATTTGAAGTGTTACTCATCCAACATATTCCTTCTCAAACAAACGGAAGGAAGCAATTTTATTAAGCTGAACTCTATCACCTTTAGATTAGAATTATTAGATATTATATAGATATTATATTTATTTTTTATTTTTTCTGTCTTTTTTTTTTAATTAAATTATTAATAACAGTAATTTGTAAAGCAACATTAGTAAACTACAGTACAACTACAACTTCTAATATACCATAACTATAGTAAAATAGTTTCGCTGACTATGTTTACCCCTGCATCTCCTCGACTGGGTAAAGTGTCAGGATGAACAACACGTATTTGTCCCACACAGCTGTCACTGGAGGCCGCATTATTCTCGAAGTGTAGCCTACTCCCTGTCACTACCGCGGCCACGGCAAGTACACCCGCCCCGGCTTCTATCACCTGTATTAAAGGTAAAGCAGCAGGTGCTAAAGGTAAAGCAGCAGGTGCTAAAGGTAAAGCAGCAGGTGCTATGCGCATACGGTTTCCCTTCCCTTCACTCCTTCACTACAGCGTCCAGAGCGACTAGTTTTCTCCCGTGTCTTTCACTGATTTTGGGCAAAGTGTGGGAAAAACAGAGTGTGCTTTATGTAGCTACAGAGCGAGGCACAAGCAGCGCCGCCGCTGTCCAAGTTACATACACACATTCACTCCCGCTCATTCTCACTTTCACTCGGCTAAAAAGACTCTAAAGGTAGATGTTCTCCATCAAAACCAGAGTCAGCCATTACTAAAGCCAAAGCTTCATAACAGGTGTATTTTTTATTTGTCATTTTCGCGTTTACCAACTCGAGTGTAGGTGTAGAGAATGAGGCTTCTACTGCCCCGTCCTGACACGCCCACTGACGCATCAGCGCTTTGTAACCATGTGCGTTTGTTTTGTCTCTCTGTGAAAGGGAAAGACCGCGAGTATGTAAAAGTTAATCTACAAACAAGCATCAAAAATAAAATGAGCTTCTTAACTTAGGTTATCAAGATGATCATTAAGCTTGTGCGTTGATGCTGGACAGGACAAGAGGGGGAAAAAACAAAGGGAAAAAAAATGTCCGCGAGTTTCACGATATAGTAATTTTCTACATTGCACGGACTACAAGTCGCAATATATCGAGTATATTCGATATATTGCCCAGCCCTACTTCCACTGTTATGCCGATGATACACAGCTGTATCTACCAATAAAAGCGAATAATACTACTGACATCATGCGTCTAGAGGCCTGCTTCGTTTCAATTAAAACATGGATGTCTCAAAACTTCCTCCATTTGAACTCAGATAAAACAGAGCACAAGTCATCGGCACAAGTTCAACAATCTTACTGTCTCGATCAACAACTGTGTGTTGGAGCACGGCAAAACTGCAAGGAAACTCGGTGTCATTTTTGACTCCACACCATTTCTGCAGCAGAACATTAGTGAGGTCACTAAACTGGGCTTTTTTCACTTGAGGAATATTTCAAAAATTTGCTCCTGCCTCTCTTTAGCTGATGCTGAAATTCTCATTCATGCATTTGTCACATCCAGGCTGGACTACTGCAATGTGTTATTCTCTGGACTGCCGAAGAAAAGTACTCACAGACTACAAATGGTCCAAAATACAGCCGCCAGACTTTTAACAAAGACCAGGAAGTTTGATCACATTACTCCGGTCCTGGCTTCATTACACTGGCTTCCTATTCATGTTAGAGCTGATTTCAAAGTTATCTTGTTAACCTATAAAATCCTTTGTGGACGCGCCCTCTTACCTATCTGACCTCATCACCCGGTATACTCCAGCTTGTACCCTTCGCTCTCAGGACACTGGCCTCTTTCAAGTCAGAGCCTTTTTAATAGAGCCCCATTTTTGTGGAATGGGCTCCCGGTGAAAGTGCGGCGATCTGACTCTGATGAGGCTTTCAAAAGCAAACTCAAAACATACTTATTTCACCAAACGTATGGAGACTGATTGATCATAGGGTTAGGTTTACACTGGTTGTAGCTGTAGATACACACTCAACCTCTATTTTGTCCCAACTTGTACTTGCAATTTTCTAGTGACTGGGAATTGCTTCTTAGTTTGACTTGGACTCTAATGTGATCATTGGGGACATAGGTACATGTACATGTGTTTTCTTTATGCAAATCCTCTCCTTACCTGCAATATACACAGGTTCCTTGGCTCCACAGGACACACAACGATCAGCACCCTCCAGTACAGAGAACTCCACCAGCGCCTGACGCTTGAATGGCATCATCATCACATAACTGAAACGCAGAAACACAAAAAAAAATCTGTCAAACAGGGCACAGTCATCTTTAAACTTCAGTCAGTGGTGAGCAGTGAAAGCCACTGGCTGCTCATTGCCAAGATGCTGCTTTTCTGATACTATTGATCTAGCCATGTCCTTTTATGAAACTAGATCATCATCATAGTAATAGCATCAGCAGTAGACTCAGCTTAAGGCACAAGCAGGAGAAGCAACTTAGCAGCAGAAGCCTACAAAACTGTAAGTGTATGTGATTCTAGTCATTTTGAGCTTAGTGCCGTGTTATTGCTGAGAAACTTTGCTGTGTTTACTACCACTCTGTCACATAATGCACTCGTGTCTACTCTCACCTGCTCTCGGGCTGGTTTCGTTTGAGTTTTTTGCGGCTCATCTGGAGGTGTGTCCTACTGAATTCAATTACTTGAATGAGACGACTATTTAAGTGTGAACCACCGCGGCAGCGGTCGATGTCAATTATGCAAAAACTGACTACTACCATTCTAGGTTAATCAACCTGACTCACGCGCTCTCTTTAAAACCTTCTCTGCCGTCCTTTGTCAACCAATCAGAATTGCAACGGACATGACGTTAGCTAGTCAACAATCTACAAAGAAGTAAACAAGCCACCATGGCGTACAGTGGAAAGGCTGTAAATGACTTCTGTCGTTTATGCTGTAAAAACTTGAGAATTATTTAAAACTGATTGAAGAGCAAAGGCAAACAAACTCTCGGCAGTCCCCCGCGCCTGTTTTGAACAAGGGACTTGGGTTGCCAAAGTGTGACCGCAAGGCAGCAGTCCAGCAGCATTGAAATGTGATTGGTTGTTACGGAACATATCTGAGGAGCTGACTGGCTCACAGAGCTTTGCCAGACTGATTTTCTGTATATAGCATATACAGAAATCCCACATCAGACTGTGCCCGGCTATTTAAATCTATCCCTAAAGCTATGTTGTGTGATTTCCACTGAAAATCAACTGTTCAAATTATGTACCAGTTGGTTTTGATGTAACATATTACACATTAGTGATGGAAAATCCACCTCTTCTCAAAGATTTGGCTCTTTTGGCTTAGCTCTCTTATGGCTTCCAAATGGCTCTTAAGTTAGTATCACTCGGAGCCTTTTATTTTATCCAAATTTAGCAAATGTGAATGGCTGTTGCTTTGGAAAGAATTTTTTATTCAGTGTTTTCATTTAAAACAAAAAACATATTTTTATTAAGGTTTTTGATAAAACAAAAAAAATACAGTTACTAGACATTTAATAAAACTCTTAGTAGAACAACTGAACACAGCCACAGCAAACAAATTTTAAAAAAAGTTTTAACATCAAAACTCTTTACCGCATGTTAGGTTCTTATGTCTGTGCAAGTTTGTTGTTAACCCTGCTCTGATAGAAATTTAAATTTTACATAGTCTGCACTCAACTTTGTGTTCACCAATATCATTACAGCCAGACGCTGCTTCTTTTTGTTTATTGCTCATTTCAGAACTTTGATTGCGCTTGCTTTCAAATTTGCCTCTCTCTGTTGCTCTGTGTCCCTTTTGCTCTGTGAGCACATGTCTTCCTTCTATCACATACAAACAACACATCACTAGTACACATCTAAAGGTAGAAGGACATAGTACAGGTTTGTTTACCATTGTGTACACTCACCATATAGGTCCAAATTTCTCCAGAGCTTCAATGAGGTCCGCTTCCACCACTGCTTCACATAAACCCCTGACGTGGACCACAGGACTTGGAGAGATGCGATGCAAGTCTCCATTGTCCTACAACACACACAGAGTTGCATCCAAAATTCATATAAACCTGCTCTAGAAGAGAAATAGAAAGGAGTATAATGAAGAGGTAAACATAAAAAGATTGAGCATACACAAAAAAAAACAGTTTATCCTTCCTGTCATAATATGATGTCTGTTACTCTAATAACCTACCAGTCTAGGACAGGCTCAAAACTATGTTCTACTTTTGCTGGTACCATATACAGTTGTGCTCCTAAGTAGACATACCCTGGCAGAATTTGGGATTTTTGCACACAACAAATTGTTGTATCATAATGACAAACTAAAACTACCCAAATGACCCTGATAAAAGTTTTACATACCCTGGTGATTTTGGCTTGATAACATGCACACAATGGCTACTAAGGGTAACCATTTTCACCTGTGATCTGCTTGTAATCAGTGCCAGTGTGTGTGTGTGTATGTATCACAGTGAATTTCTGGGCTCCTGACAGACCCTTGCATCTTTCATTCAATGCAATTTAACACATTCGAAGTTTTACTCAAGGACTCAACGGCTCTACTGTTATTGCTGGATCTCAGTGCTGCATTTGATTCAATTGATCATGCAGTGCTAATCAACAGACTAAAAGATGTTTTTGGCATCTCTGGCTCTGCTCTTGCTTGGTTAGAATCCTATCTGTGTGATAGGTCTCATTTTGTCTCGTTTAATAAATCCTTCTCCTCCACGGCACCAGTGAAATTTGGTGTGCCACAAGGGTCTGTGCTCGGTCCCATACTTTTTTCACTATATGTTACACCATTGGGACAAATCATCAGAAGTTATGGAGTGAACTTCCACTGTTATGCCGATGATACACAGCTGTATCTACCAATAAAAGCGAATAATACTACTGACATCATGCGTCTAGAGGCCTGCCTCGTTTCAATTAAAACATGGATGTCTCAAAACATCCTCCATCTGCTCTTGTTAACTGGTCCTGCAGGTCATCGGCACAAGTTCAACAATCTTACTGTCTCGATCAACAACTATGTGTTGGAGCACGGCACCACTATGAAGAACCTTGGTGTCATTTTTGACTCCACACTATCTCTGCAGCAGCACATTAGTGAGGTCACTAAACTGGGCTTTTTTCACTTGAGGAATATCTCAAAAATTCGCTCCTGCCTCCCTTTACCTGATACTGATATTCTCATTCATGCATTTGTCACATCCAGGCTGGACTACTGCAAAGCGTTATTCTCTGGACTGCTGAGGAAAAGTTATCTTGTTAACCTATAAAATCCTTTGTGGACGCGCCTCTGACCTATCTGACCTCATCACCTGGTATACTCCAGCTCGTACCCTTCGCTCTCAGGACGCTGGCCTCCTTCAACTTCCTCGAATAAAGAAGAAGTCTGCTGTCTACAGAGCCCTTTCAACCTCCTCCTAGGACAGATCAGAGGTGGACGCAAACCGCTGATCTGCTGGGTGATGTGTACCCCCCCAACCCCGGACTTTGCTCTAGTGTGAGGACCCCCAGCCCATCTGTCATCTACCTTAAAGTTGACTGAGGTCCCATCCACATTACACGCACACACAGTGTTTTTTTTTTTTAGTTTTTTGTGAATATGTTTGTGTATTTCCATGTATTTTTTTCCAAATGTCCTGGACACATTCCTGCACGGCCTGGGAGTGGATCCCTCCTTGTGTGGTTCTCCCTGAGGTTTCTTTGCATTTCTCTGTCTGCACATAATGCACTTTTGAAAGGTACTTAGACAGATTGCTTGTGCAAACATTTTGTTGCACTTATGACATCGAGCGTTGTCTGCATCAACTCTTTTTGCTCTCTCCGCCATCGTCACTCTTTGTATTAAAATGAGTTTTCGTACTGTGCGTGCGCCAGACAGCCTCCGCGGCGCGCATGAGAGACCTCGCAGATCTCACAGACAAACGTCGTAATATGATCACACATTAGAAATGTTTGGTGAGATAAAATGTGACAATAACATTAAGCAAAACATTAATTTTTCCCCTCCAGTATCGAAAGCAGAACCGATAGCGTCAGATCTTACTGATACTACGGTCTTTCATAATTTAGCCCCGGGGCCAATTTAATACCGGGTTTCGGTACCCATTCCTATTCTGGACTGGCCATCTCAGTCTCCTGACCTCAGTATCATTGAGCCACTCTGGGGAGATCCTAAACGTGCAGTTCATGCAAGACAGCCCAAGAATTTACAGAAACTGCAGGCCTTTTGCCAAGAAGAATGGGCAGCTTTATCATCTGAGAAAATAAAGAGCCTCATCCACAACTACCACAAAAGACTTCAAGCTGTGATTGATGTTAAAGGTGTCAATACATTGTATTAAGATCTGGTATATGTAAACTTTTGCAGCAGCGCCGAGATCCCAAACTGGCAATTGGTTTCCCAGTGCAAGCCACAACCATCAGAGGGTTGGCCTCTTTTAAAACCGGTCGCGGTTTAAGCCGTTATGAAAACTAAATTTTTGCTCTGGACGTCAAGGACAAAGTCAACAAACCACCTAGTAAAAAAAACAGTTTTTGTATAAATAAAAACACATAATTATGGATTTGCGGCATTGATCAAATTACATGTCTTTTAGCTCATAAACGCTTTTTTTATTCATGTACTTTTGAAGAACAAACAATACCCTCTGACCTGTTGGGTAAAGTTGCAAATGCATTAGGATAAGTGGCCAAAGGACAGTTTCAGCAGACCGTTTTTACAGCTAAAACCGTGGCAGCCAGTTTTTGTAGTGGCTAAAACCTTAAAATGAGCAGTTTTAAAAGTGTCCTATGGTGGTTGTGGCTTGTGCACTGAAATGCCAGTCACCGGTTTGGGATCTCAATGTCTCTTAAGTTTTAATCAGGGTCATTTGGGTAGTTTCTGTTGTCATCATGATTTAAAAAGAGTAAACACAATTGTTTGACAATAAATGGCTTTACCCAACCACTAACTATGAGTGAAAAAAAGTGTTTTGTGTTATCATTCATATTTTCTGAAAAATGGTATAAAGGGTCTTTCTGGATATACTATATATTTTAAACACATTTTATGAATGTTATAGAGTTTGGATCTGTTCAACAGCATTTGGCACTGCCTGGACTATTATCAGTGTAGTCATTGAGTTGGGAGTCTCATGGTTCTTTATAAAGAGTTGAACTTGCTGGTTTTTATTTTACTTGTTTGAAATTTAGGGTGCACGAGGGTGCACGTGGCAGAGTGGTTAGCACTCCTGCCTTACAGCAAGAAGGTCGTGAGTTCAAAACCCGGCCGACTCAAACATTCTTGGCTGACTCCGGTCTTTCTGTGAGGAGTCTGCATGTCCTCCTCATGTTACCGTGGGTTCTCTCCGGGTACTCCGGCTTCCTCCCACCGTCCAAAGACATGCATGTACAGGTTAATTGGCAACTCTAAAGTGTCCCTAGTGAATAAAAGTGAGAGTGAATGGTTGTCTGTCACTGTCTGTCTCTAATTGTCAGCCCTGCGACTAACTGGCCACTGTCCAGGGTGTACCCCGCCTCAGGCCCAAAGCTGCTGGGATAGGCTCCAGTCACCTGTGACCCCTAACGGGACAAAGCGGTAGAAAATGAAAAAAAAAATGAAATGTTTGCATAAATCATGTGGGCACTTTCTTTCTCAGTCCTTTGTAAAGCAAGTGAATGATCTAACAACTTAATTCAGACTAAACTCTCACCTGGCAATTGTTGGCAAATGAGGATTTTTAGGACCACACAAATAAAAAAAAATAGATAATTTATATTGAACTTTAAACATTCATTCTTTTTCTACCACTTAGTCCTGTTAGGGGTTGCGGGTTTCTGGAGCCTTTCCAAGCAGCTTTGAGCCTGAGGTTTCCAGCTAAATCCCACCAAGACTCTAGAGATAGTCATCAAACAGGTTAAAGTCTTATCTTTTTTTCCAAACGTAAACATTGGTGGAGCAGAACTGGAGACAGTGTCCAGTTATAAATGCATGGACGTTCATATGGACAACAAGCTGGACTGAGCCATAAATACAGATCCACTTGGCAAAAATGACCAGACAAAGAGACGGTAATGAAAATGTAGCTCTTTAAGCCCAATATTGCTGTTTAGTTTTATCATTTGTCAGTTGATTGTTTTTTTCTGCTCAATAAAAGACTAGTAGCAAGATGGACACTGTATTAAACAACTACATGTCATAATTGGAAACAAATGGATGAACAGCTCTAATGTTGTGTATTTTTGTGTACTTTTTATTTGAGTTTTCATAGAGATTTTATGAGTTATGTGAGGTCACAGACTTCCTGGTCCTGTCTCTCAGAGTCCAGCTTGCTGTGTAATCAAAATTAAACAAATGTAGTGCATGTTCTTCACAATTAAGTATGCATCACTTCACACAAGTCATCTGATCAGGAGAGGTGGATTTACAAGATGGATGGGCTATTTGAGATGTTCAGCCAATGTAGAGGTGCTCAATGTTTCAAAACAGTAAATGCTCATAACGCTTGACGGAATTTGTTTTTTCCCGTCATCCCAAAGGGCAAGTGAGTTACTTGTTTCAGACAGGAGTCCTTAGACACAAATAGAAAAAAATGTGATGCATCTCACCACCTGCATTAAAGCTTTTAATCCCATCATCAGCTACAAAAATGTCCCAAAAAAGACTGACACAAATGACAAAAATTACAAGATAGTCACATCAAGCTCTATCCAGTTTTTCTTCAAAAATAGTCTCTCACAAAGTCACAAAAAGTGACACATCAATTTATACTCAATAAGCACAAAGGATAAAATCTTTACAAAGCAGTGTCTAACCTTTGACATCTGTTGGTTTTACATGTTCATCGCAGTTAAGATTGGATAAATTGTCAGTTTTATTGTACAAGACAAGAATGATGGGTACCCAGTCTTAGGAAGAATCATCATGTCTGTGCACGAGGGCCTCACGGTGAGAGCTAAGGCCTGTAACGTGTCCGTGTGGCCTGCTACATACATGTTGCTACTGAGGTATAACCAGTCCGTGCAGCTCACAGCAGGTGCATCTGCGGTGCTGTTAAAGGACATGAAGCATGTGATGCTCTGTCAAAGCCCAGCTCAGGGCTGGGCGGTTTTCTTACCTTCACTGCTGCTCCGTGCTTGTTGCCTGTCCAGTTCTCCACAGTCTCTCCGGTACCGGCCACTGAGCCAGAGTCTGAGTCTTCCCCTTCCTCCAGCTCCTCTTCTCCGGCCTCTCGGTCCTCTCTGGCCACTTGATCCAATTCTTCATGCTGCTCGGTCTTGAGCCGCTTTGGCGCCCTTCCGTATTCCCCGTGCTCGTGCACAACGCTTGCGTCCACATTCGACATGCTGAAGGTGCCAGGACCTGTCAAAAGGAGGGCGACTCACACAGTTGTCATAATGTCAGCGATTGAGAACGCGCTAGCGGCCGCTCACCGCTGCTCTGCTGTCCGTGTCCTGCGGTACCTGTCCGGTGAACGTCGCCTTGTAGTCGCCGTTAGACACCAGTGATTAAATGTGCGGAGGTGTGAGTGCACAGTACACAACCCTCCCACAAGTCTAACCCTGATTGGCCAGTCCGTCCCTGAGCCTAAAGGAAGCGGCGTGTCATTGGCCAATGACAATGCGTCAACAGAAGCTCGCTCTGCAGAGTGCGCAGAGGGAAAGTGGGTTCCATTTCATCAGATGGAGACAGTCCAAAACAGGAAGAAGCAGGGCAGAGCGGAGGCAGGTCCAGGTGGTCCTGAGCATAGACATACATAAGAAAGGCTAGATGTCTCGTCCGCGCTGTCGGCCAATGGAGGTCGACGTCCGCAACTGGCGGCCATCTTGTGACAGGCAGCTTGCTCACTCGTAACATTGTGTTTTAATGGTGCATGTACTTTTTAAATAACCATAACTTGCTAAATTTTCTACCGATTTTTAAACAGTCTAGTTTGTTATAAACGTCAGAGATATACTTATGACACTGCATACTTATGAATAATTATAACCATGGACTTCCATATGAAAATAACATTGAACAGAACATAGAGATGCAATGAATATACACACGCCCAAGGAATGAATGAATATATATATATATATATATATATATATATATATATATATATATATATATATATATATATATATATATATATATATACACACACACACACACTTTTATAATGTTAATATTATAATAAAATAATTTGAATTATTATGTTTATTTTAACTTCTTGAGGATTGGGCCATTTACTAGGCTTTTCCCCTTGACATTGCACTGCGCCTACTTCAGAGATCACTGTTCCCAGCTATTTTTGCCTACCATCAAATGCCTGACCTCTTTAGAAAACTGAGACCCTGTAGTTTCTTAGGAAACAATCAGAATAATTATGTGAAGTACTTGCACAGAGTTATAGAGGCTAGAATATTGTTTTTCTTTCTGTTGGATAACAAGCATCTCATCTGACCACATTTCAGCTTCTAGGTCTCTTGATATGACTTTAGAAACACAACTGAGTCCAAGCACCAGGTCTTGTAAAGCTGTGTACAAAAGCAGATCCATATAGAATGAAATATGAGTACTTTAGACCATTGATTTGCCAAGGTATGCTCATGCGTTTTGTAAAATGCCCTATAGAAACTCCCCATAGGACTTTTGGTTACCCAAAACATAGACATAGGCTACATAATAAAGGCTTACTGTGTGGTAACCTCTTGGTAACACTCTGAAGTTTCTTGTAGACTATTTGGATTGTATATCAGGGTTCTGATATAGAATTACTACACAAAATATGGAATAATTACACAAAAGTCTATTTATTCATTTGTTGCAGAGGACATATCTACAGCTGACAGGCTTGTAGAGGTGACAATGACAGCTGGGAGGGACTCTGTGTCATCCTGTGCTGTCACATTGCCTCTGCATGGTTTAACAACCCCACACCGGGCCATCAGCTTCCTGAAGATGTACTTGAACTGGCTGGCATTAGGGTTGTTATTCCAGCCACCTTAAAAAAAAAAAAAAAGATATATGGAGTATAGTACACAGATATTAAATACATGCTTTAAAAATGTTTTATGCTTAAAAAAACTAGAACTGAACTAGCCACCCCTGAATGATCTTTCCATATAAATTAAGTTGCATCTCATTATCATACAGTTCAGACTGTATCAGTGGTGATAAATTCGGCAAACAGATACAAATACAGGCATTTTTCTATATACTCAAAATGGTTTGTGACACTTCCAGGTACTGTGTATGTCTTAGGGTTAGGGTTAATGTGCATGTCTTCAGAAAACACATTTTACAAAAAATAAAAATAATAAGATGTTTTTAACAAACCAAACCGATTGGAAATCATGTGCAACTTAAGTTATATTGAAAAGAAAGAGCAATTCTGCCTCTCCCACTGATGTAAAATTGCTGGGTAGCAGCTAACCTGTAACTACTAACGTTAGGTCTCACTCAAAGCCAGCTAATAACTACAACCACATTCACAATGACTGTAATATAGATAAAAAAAATTGGTTGTCATAAAATCGTTATTGGTGTCAGTAAAACTATAACTGAACAGCTCGATGGTGGTCTCAGCCTTGATAACTTGCACAAGTAACGTTAGCCGTGATACACAACTATGCTGCACGATTAAGTCGTCTTTCGAAAAGAAAAGCTGCAATTTCAACATGTTCACGCATCCAGAATTATAGCCACATTATTAACGTTTGTAAGAAATCAAACATTTTGTAAATCCGTCAAGATTTCAGCGAGATAAAAGTATTTATGTTCGTGCAGATCACTCACCTTACATCAGGTACCATGGAGTCCGATAGGAAGCTTGCCTGCTTCAAGATGGCCGCCGGTGATGCCGTCGGAGACTGCGCCGTGAGACATCTAGCCTTTCTTATGTATGTCTATGGTCCTGAGGTAGACCGATGAGGAGCTACTCAGATTAAAGTCGTGCCACTCTCCTCCAGCCTAATGCAGATCCAAGATCAGAAAAGCATGTCCTGTCAAACCCTGGGCTCAGGAGCCTCATTTGGCCCACAGGTAGCCTAGGCTACATCTGGTTTGATTATGCAAATTTGCCCTTAGAGCTATTCTTAGTGGGGTTTTTTTTAGCTAGTTGCAAAAGTAAGAACTAGGACTTCTGCATCATTATTAAGTTTGTGTCACTGATATGTGGCTCAGTGGTAGAGCGGTCGTCCTATAACCGGAAGGATGGTGGTTTGATTCCTGCTCTCCCCACAGTTTATACTCTCGTTGTGTCATTAGGCAAGACACTTAACCCAACCAGAGGTGTTCCACTGGTGAATGGAAAGTAACGCAAGTTGCTTTGGATAAAAGCAACTTGCAGTAAATGTAATATGATAATGAAAATTCTGTTGCAGGCTCCACTCTCTGTCCACCTCCAGTCTGAGGCCAGGAAATACATGGATATCTTTCAAAATATAATGATGAAATAAAAATGTACTGAGCAAACGGGTTTATTTATTTATTAATATTTTTACGTAAATTACAGCATAATTTATGCATTCATGTTTTTGCATTTCAATACTTTTTTTGTTTTGCAAATCAGCATTTATTTAGGTTTGCTTTTTTGTTTGTCAGTTTTCGCGTGACACGCCGTCGCGCTTTTTAAGCGTGCCATCCAGCAACCCATCCATCTATTAATCTTCTACCGCTTATCCAGGGCTGGGTCGTGGGGGCCGCAGTCTAAGCAGAAACACCAGACTTCCCTCTCCCCAGCTCTCCGCCTCGAGGTATTCCCAGGCCAGCCGAGAGACATAGTCCCTCCAGTGTGTCCTTCCCGAGGTCTCCTCCCGGTGGGACATGCCCAGAACTCCTCCCTAGGGAGGCCTCCAGGAGGCATTCGAAACAGATGCCCGAGCCCCCTCAGCTGGCCCCTCTCAATGTGGGGGAGAAGCGTCTCTACTTTGAGCTCCTCACGAGTAGCCGAGCTCCTCACCTTATCTAACCATACTGGGCGACGTAATGGTCCTTGATATATTATTGCCAATGCCACTATCAGGGCAACCTGGGCTCTCATAAAACCTGAGCAGTCCCACAGACTGATCGACTCCATGACACGCTGCATTGTTGCAGTAATTCAGGCAAAAGGAGCTCCAACTAAGTATTGCGTTCTGTACATGCTCATACTTTTCATGTTCATACTTCTCAGTTGGCCAAGATTTCTAAAAATGATTTCATTGTGATGTGAAAGGATATTAGCTATCTCAGAAAGTTTTCAATATCTCAAAAAATTCAGTATTTCAAATTTTCTGAGATATCATCAAAATTAGAAGAAATAAACATTTGAAATATATCAGTCTGTGTGTAATGAATGAATATAATATACAAGTTTCCCTTTTTGAATGGAATTAGTGAAATGAATCAACTGTTTGATGATATTCTATTTATATGACCAGCACCTGTAGAGTTTATCTTTTGTATTTTTAATAACAGTTTTGAGGAGTTGGACAATGTTGTATCTCTATTGAACAGTTTCATTTCCAACTTTAACTGTACAGCACAGATAAGTTCTGAAAAAAAGTTTTTTTTTAGACATGTGGGTCAAAATAGACAATGTAATAATTCTTATGTCACTGTATCATAAACAGATAAATATAAGTTGCTGCTGGCCTATAGGTTCCATCCCACTCCTCTCAAAAGGTTTACAAATAAGTCAATTCGCAAGACATAAAAGTAAGATTCCAACGAGTGTACCCTTTATATTTAGCATTAGAAAGCCTAAAGACTTCTCTGTAACTTGTATTTCTCAATACTCTGCTCATTCCTCTGCAATCAAATAGTTTTTTTCTGAAACACTGGTACATTTTAAAATTGGACTCTGAATTAAAAAAATGAAAAAATAAGTTCAATTTTAAACACCCACCTCTTTACCCAGGATTAATTAATTAAAAATAATTACTCTGATATTAGTGCAAGTATGCTAAACTGCTATGTCCCCAAGTAAGTTTGTCTAACTTCAGCCACAAATATAAGTAATAAAATCAAACAAATTCCAATTTTTTAATATGATGTCTTATTTATAATAATTCTCACCAATATAGTTTTAATGCTTGAAATCTTTAAAATATGTTGTGTCCCTGAGCTGAATGTCCCTCCTTTTACTCTGATGTAAAATCCATCTCAACACACCCCTTGACTGTTCCTCTAATCACATGACTCTCAGGAAGTAGAATACATTTTTGCAGCAAACTATTCACAAGAATCAAAGTAAGTTTCTCTCCTTAATTTACTCTTTTTTCAATGTATTAGAACAATTTATTGGTAAATGGTAAATGGCATGCATTTATATAGTGCTTTCCTGCACCCTTCTCGTGCTTCCACTCATTCACACACATTCACTCCTGGGGCAGACAGAGAGGGGGGCTGCCACCTTCTCCTACCACCACCAAACTGTTACTGTTTTGCACAGTAACAGGGTGGACATATTGTAACCGAGTGGACATAATACCTAGATAAATAAGTGTTTATATAACTTATTTGTTTTTATAATCAATTTATGATAAATGTATTTGTTTTATAATCTCAAGAAAGAGTAGCTTAAATAGTATGAATGTATTTATCAGGAAATGGCGTTGCTTTCTGCTGCAGAAAAGCAGCAACGCTACAGGGAACGTCGTGATGCAAACGTCTTAAGTGACGACCCAGCAACTCAATACAAACAGAAAGGAAATTTTTATTTACTCTCAATAGAACCCTTCAAAAAAGGTTTCAAAGACATCAGCTGGATCTTCTTTGAGGCCATCCATGGAAAGGGGGCTTCAGATGGTGTTGGTGGTACACTCAAAAGAGCAGCTGACACAATTGTCTGCCATGGAGGCGATATCCCCAACCAGAAGCCATGTTCCACCAGTTGAAGAAAATCAGCACCTCTGTGGAACTTTTTTTTTTGTAGGAGAAGATGATGAGAGGAAAGTGATGTGCCCCCGCTTGTGCCTGTCAAAGGAACCATGAAAATCCACAGGTCATCAGTTTCTTAAAAGAAACAATTAAATACTGGGACATAACTTGGTGTACACGACTGTGGATGCTATGGGCTGAAGGAGGTGTGTAGTATCCAATACTGACAGCTCAGCCTTTGGCACAATTTGTGTGGAC
Organism: Neodontobutis hainanensis; assembly: GCA_024349245.1. Taxonomy (NCBI): domain Eukaryota; kingdom Metazoa; phylum Chordata; class Actinopteri; order Gobiiformes; family Odontobutidae; genus Neodontobutis; species Neodontobutis hainanensis. The sequence goes on from JALDNG010000111.1 coordinate 1,035,889, forward strand.
TAAGTCATGAACGCACATCCATTTCCATGTCATAGAGTCTTTATTGCTCACAACCGACACAATAACGACCCGAGTAGGCTATTCCCAAAGCCCTGCTGATTTTTGTACAGAAAATGTAAGCCTTTTATACAGTTTTGATCTGACAGTTTAGTAAAAACTCTTTCTGTGATCTTTGATGAGCCTTTGAAGATCTTTATTAACTCTGTGATGTCATTCTGTAAGACGTTGGGACTCTTGCACCTGCTAGGCCTCTCTCATCTCTGACCTTGAGCATCAGGCTCCCATGTCTCTATCTGGGCCTTCAATATGTGTGTGTGCTTTAAACTTCTCATGTTTTAAACCATACTCTTCTGACGATAAGTTTTCTTTCTTTTACTTTAATGTTTCTAAATGTATTAATATAACATCCCTTACTTGATTATAAACCATGCATAAGTATTAACCTTAAACACATAACATAAACTCATCATGCATAAATGAATAACTACCTAAGCACACAGAAATAAGCATATAACATGAAAAATTTACCACAGGTGAGCCTGGGAGAAGAAAAAACTGAATGGACTGAAGAACCATCACGGCCTGAGGTCATCAGGGAAGAAAATATTGCAGTGGTGCATTTTCAACTACGATGGTGAACCCAACAGGAGGTTGAAGAAGATGTGAGGGTGAAATGAATGCATAAGAATGGGACCAACAAGTTCTTCTGGCCTAGTCCACAAGAGGACATTGGCTGATACAGGGATGAGCAGATTGTGTCAGGGTTCACGTTAACAACATGTTAAGAGAATTTTGGTTACAGAATAAATGAGCAGACGATGGAGACTGTATATGATCTGACAATAATAGACAGGTTTAATCTTTGCAAAGAGAAGCAAAACGGACACACATGAACAATGGTACGTGGAAGGTTTTGCTTAAAGATGTAAACAATACATGAAGCTTTTATAGGTGTACATTATGCCAGCCCCCAGCTCCAGGGTCGTGGATGGACGTGTATTGAGCTGATGTGTCAGTCATAGATGTGTGTCACTAAGTGAACAGGACAGAGTGTCCCTGGACAATGATTAGATGTAGTGCATTGTTGGGATTAGCCTCGCACCAAATAGGAAATATAGCTGAAGACATTAAGTCATACTTGTTTGTGGATAAGCATGTGAACTGGAGCAGGAGTGAGAGCATAATATATAACATTAATGGAGATGTACAATTCCCATAACAATAGTCTGTTTGTTTTGTTAGTCCTTTCTATGTATCTGTCTGTGTTGTTTCTGATGTTATGTTCTTTGTGGGTTTTTGGTTGGTTGTTGTGTCCAATTTTGGTTTCAAGTTTGTATTTGAGTTCTGGGTTTTATTTTGATATGTCTTGCCCCTGTCTGTGTTTGTGAATTGCTTCCTGCCTGGTGTCTTTCCCTCCTGTGTTATTACCTGCCCCGCCCTAATATTTTTCACCTGTCCTTTGTTGTCTTTGTCTATATATACCCGTTTGTCTTTTTGCTCAGTGCCAGGTCAACATCGTATCTTCCGTGAGTCTGTTCTATGGTCCTTGTCTTTGTGAATTTTCCTAGTCTGTTTTTTCTTTGTATTTATTATCCCAGATATTTTGTGCTCGGTCCTTCACCTTGGTTATCCTGTTTTCTAGTTTTTATTTTGTCACTTAAGAAATAAATTTTGGTTAAACCCTTTACCTGTGTCTGGGGTTATGTACTGGAGTCTTTCTGCACCTGGGCCATGACAAGATTGTGTGCCTGATTAAACAGCCACAACCTTTAAACAAGAGGTTTGTCCAGCTAGAGAAGACGGTGTGGAATTTCCTAGAAAAACACATGGGATGCTGGTCTGTTCAGGGGTAAGTTGTAGTGAGTAGTAACAGTAAGTTACTGTTACTTTTACTGTTTTCTGTGAGATTAGGCCATTTTGAATGGTTGATGTCATGTTTCTTTCTTCTTCAGGGGTGGCAGGGTAAATTAGTTGATTCGTGGTGTGATGTCATGTTGTTCAGTGCCGTGATCTCCACCCTGTTACCCCTTTGTCCACTCCGTTACCTCTGTGTTTTTTTATGTTATGTTTAAGATGGGGACAAAATTACAATGAAATGTGTTTTTATTCTAAAAGACTCAAGATAATGCTTGTTTATGAACACGTTGTTAAAACATTTGCAGGGTAGAGTGAGGGACATTTTAGCTCTTAGAAAATGTAAATAATAATTATGCATTTAATACACATATTTATTGAGATGAGAATGTCCGGTAACAGGGTGGACATTTGGCCTTTGCATGTGTGAAGAATTTGGTCAAAACTTTTAGTGTAGTAAGCCTATTCTTCAGATAAATGTATAAAATCATGGAAAATTTTAATAGAAAGTTACCAAGCTGAAATGGCACCGAATAGTAAGAATGACCCAGGTGTAGTTTATTTCAGCTGACGGAAAGAATAACCTAATCAGCCGGGTCGCTTGCACTCTGGGGAGTGATGGCTGTGTTTGTGACATGTAGGAAAAGCGATCTGTGTGAAATTGCCAGTTATTATGAGGTCTCTGTTTCAAGAGCTATGCGTAAGGAAGAATTGAAAGTAGCATTGTTGTATGCCTTGGTTAATAAGGGTGTGTTGTCCTTACCAGAGTCTGGGGATCGTTCTAATGTGACGGCGGGAGGGGCGGTGGTATCCCTCGTGCGTCACAGTCTTTTAGACGGCGCTGCTGCGCAGGTAGCGTCATTTCCAAGAGCGCAAGTTGGTGTAGTGGAGGAGAGACCTGAAACGTTACTGTGAAACTGCCGATTTGTTGTATAAGTTTGAGGTTCTTTTCGATCACTAAAATGTACCACAGAGAGCAGACACCAAAGCAGGTTACAAATAGGTTTATTAAAACAAAGTAAAAGATCTTAGCTAAAAAGGTTAAAAAAATCTTGAATAAATAGTTGATTAAAAAAAAAAAAAAGTTATTGTTAAAAAGACAAACTGCAGAGGAAGACAGTCTAAGAAAAGAAAACACAGTTTGCTAAAAGAAAGGAAAGTCTTCCTGTCCAAAAGGCCCAGTATGACAAGTCTCATCAGATAGGCATGTGTTCACCGGTGGGCCATGCAGCGCCCCAGCGCCCTCTCGCGTCCAAAACGGGAACTAAACAGTGAAGTTTTCAAAGACGATCCTCCCGCCGGGCACTTGGCTGCAGGTACGAGTTAGGGACACGCACACACACACACACACACACACACACACACACACACAAAACATAAAAACCACACAACATGCAGTGGTTAAGCGGGACATGTCCACATCCAGTTCTGCAGTTGTGTACCCGGCTTCTTCCGTCCAACCTCGGGACTGCAGCAGCACAGCGTGGCAGAATATCCAGTTTTGGTCTCGGCACTGTCCACTCTTCCCTCGTGAGGCGGAGCTGTGAACACACTCACACACTGGGCAATTATGGGCACATTCCTTCACTTAACTGCTGGTGGGTGTTGTACAGCTCCTTCATCTCATTTTAACCATACGGCTTTCCTTTGTTCCGTCAGTCCACGTCTTTGTACCTCTTCGCCTGTTGGGTTTCTCCCGGCTTGTTTTTCTTCCTCCGTTCCGTAATCTTGTTCGTTCCTTCACCAGTCCATTCCTATTCCACACTTCTTTCCTCAACCTACCAGTCTCCATCTTCAGGCTTCCTGGTCTCAGGTCGCTCACGGGCTTCCTTCTCTGCCCTTCTTTCCTCGACCCACCAGTCCACACCTTCGGACTTACTGGTGTTGGGTCGCTCGCGTATTTCTCTTGGCTTGTGTTCCTTACTTTTCTTCATCTTGCCTCCGTTCCATCCTTTCTTTTCTTCCTCGTTCCTCCTTCCCCCGTCCTCCTTCGTTCCTTCTTTTTTTCTCCTCTTCCTGTCTTCCTCCTTCCTGTAGCCCCCTGTCCCTCTTTCCGTTGGGCCATTTGAACTGGGCTGGAGCTCTTCCCATTGGTCCCTGTTGTCGCCTAGGTGGGACAGGGTGTCACCTAATTTAAAATCTTCAAGTCATATGGCCTTAAAGGGGCCTCACACACAATCTATAAAAACACATGGGGGACCCAGTGACAATACCTCGATTTGAAAGATTTAGCTTAGAATCCACTCCAAGTTCAAAAGTTGATGCTTGTTTAGAGGTCCGACTCACTCCTCTCAAAATTCAAAAGGAGAAGAGAGTCAGCCAGGGAGTTGGAGCTTAAAAAAAAATTGAAGCCGCCACTGCTAAAGAGCTTGAAATTAAAAAGTTGGAGAATGAGGAGCATTTAAAATGCGTCAGTTGGAGTTACAAGTTGGTAGCACAGAGCTACCGGTTTCATCCAGTTACTCTGATGCATTCGATGTCAGTAAAAACATCCAATTGGTGCACGTTTTCAAAGAGACTGAAGTTGAATCATATTTTGCAGCTTTTGAGCGTATTGTTGCTGCTTTGCATTGGTCAAAGGATGCATGGGCAATTCTGCTGCAATGTAAACTCAGTGGAAAAGATCAGGAGGCTTGCGCCTTATTGTCTGTTGCAGTCTGAATTATGCAAAATTAAAGGGCGAAATACTTAATGTTGTTGAACTTGTCCCAGAAGCGTATAGAGAGAGGTTTAGAAGTCTTAAAAAACAAAAACAAAACCAGACTTATATAAACTTTGCTCGTAAAAATAAACTTTTTGACAGATGGTGTTCAGGGAATAACTTCTATTTTCACAGAACTGGTCACCTTATTGCCGTGTGCGAGGCATTGAGACGCAAACAGCCTGTTCCGAAACAAGCTCCGGGAGCTCCTGCAGAAACTTTGTATAAAGTCAATCAGGGTACTTTCTACCGACGTGGTGTGTACATATTTTGACATCTCAGAGCCTTTTTGATTGTATTAAGTGCCGCTATGCCTCCAAAACCAAGAAACACAGACAACCAGACGGCATTGAAAACGTGGCCTAATGCAGGGGCTACATCCCCGGCCCAGTGCGATCCTATCGGGCTGCCGCATCATGACGGAGATACCACCACAGCTTCGAGTATGGCTTCTGCGGACTTTAAAGCCGAACTTCTTGTTGCTCTCCGTGAAGAGATGGTAGGCATTTTCAAATATGAACTACGCTTGGCTATGTCTGAAAATTTATCCAATATCAAGTCAGAATTGCAAAGTGTCAAAACGGAGCTGACGGCTAGCCTAGCCGCTACAAAATCTGACGTGGGTGAGCTAAATGGGACGGTGAATGAGATGGAGGAATCACTATCAACTTGCACAGACGACGTGGCATATCTCAAGAGCAAAGTGGAGACCCTGTCTAACAAAGTTCTGGCTCTTGAGAACAAATGTGAAGATCTAGAAGGTAGATCTCGCTGCAATAACATCCGTATTATCGAATTATCTGAGCAAAGTAGTACGGTTACCACGGCATCTACCTCCGCTCTGATAAAGGAGGCGCTTAACTTGGATAAAGCACTTCTTATTGATCGGGCTCATAGATCCTTAAAAGCCAAGCCCAAACCCGGAGAACAGCCACGTCCCATAATAGCGCGTCTGCACTATTAAGCAGATTGTGCCGACATCCTTCAATGGGCCAGGACCCAACAGCGGATCATACAGCCCGGACGGCGAAAGCACGCGCCGCCTTTAATGACGTCAGGAGACAACTCAGGGACATTCCAGGTGTACGGTATGGTCTGATATATCCTGCTCTCCTCCGGATCACAACTAATGGAGGGGTTACAAAGGATTTCACATCTCCTGGAGAGGCTGCTGTTTTTATCAAAACCCTTAAATAGTTAGAGCCGATTTTCAGTGCCAGCTGCTTACAAAATGTTTTTGAACGTCGATGTAACATCTAAGTACGGTAAATCTGACTCTGAGACATATGAGAATAAGTAAAAGTTGCACAACTATTGTGTCCTTTTGATTTACAAATATTTTTCTCAGGTTCAGACACATATTTCATTAGTGTTGTGCAGGAGTTCCTGTTGAGTTTGGAGAAGTATGAAGATAACTGTTAGGTCTAACACACGGAGTTTAGTTGTTCTGCTAAAGACTCCAAGTGGAGTCTGCACCAGTACCCTATCATTTGGGGATGGGGTAAGAGTAGGTGCGGGGGGAGGGGGATCTGGGATGTATCTACACACCCCTTTTTTTTTTTTTTTTTGGGAGGTCGAATTGTGGTTCTGATATAAACTAAACATGACAAGTATTAAAGCTTTAAATGCGAGATTTCTTAGTTGGAATATCAAGGGTTTGGGGAGTGCTGTCAAACGCTCAAAGGTGCTTTCTCATTTAAAGCGTTTAAAGCCTGATATTGTCTTTCTACAGGAGACCCACATGCGAAAAAACAACCAGACACGGTTGAAATGCCCTGGGTTTGGAAGAATTCCATTCCAGCTTCAATTCTAAAGCCAGAGGGGTTGCCATTCTGATTAGTAAATCAGTCCCATTTACATACACCAAAATCATTTCTGACAAGGACGGCAGGTATTTGATCATATTAGGGACCATATACCAGGTTCCAGTTCTACTTGTCAACGTATATGCACCAAATTTTGTTTTTTTAACAATCTGTTTAAGTTATTGCCATCTTTAAAAAAATGTATTTTTATATGGGGAATGATACTGCTGGTGGAAAAGTGTCTCCTTCTCCTGAAGTTGTTAGTCAGCCCATTCCTGATTCTGAAGTAGATGACTTGGCCAAAGACCATCCGGAAGTATTTGCTGTTAGTTTGTTAACTTGAGCTCAGGCTCGTAAGTTGGCTGAAGAGGATATTAATTTGTGCGACACAATGTTTGCCCCATTCTGTCAGAAGAGAAAGGTCCCCCCTACAGGTGATTTGAACCAGAGAGTCCATCACAAAAGTCACCACCAATGACCTGTGAAGCTCTTGTTTAGGCCCAGAAGACTAATACATCTTTAGCAAAGTGTTTTGCTGCAGCTGAAAATTCAAGTGAGCAGTCAGTAACACCAAAGTTGTTCTTCATAGACAAGGGCATGTTTATGCAAAAATGGGTTCCAAGGTCATGTGGAAATACTGGTTCAAAGGGCTGGTGTACAGTTTTTCAAATAGTGGTTCCATTCGATTACCAACCGCATGTGCTATTTTTGGCTCATGAACACTTGTGGGCTGGTCATCTTGGGATGACTAAAACGTACAATCGTATTCTGCAGCATTTCTTATGGCTAGAGTTAAAAGCTGATGAAGTTCGTTTTTGCAGGACTTGTAACACCTGTCAGTCTGTGGGTAAACCAAATCAAGTTGTAGCTCCTACACCACTCTGTCCTATTCCGGCTGTTGGTGAGCCATTTGAACATGTAATAGTTGACTGTGTTGGTCCTCTGCCTAAAACAAAATCAGGAAATAAGTTCTTGCTGACAATTATGTGTGTGGCCACTCGTTTTTCTGAAGCAATCCCATTGCGCAAGATTATCCATAATGTCATTATCTCATGAGAATCCATTATCTCAGGGTGCATTGGAGCACTGGCACCAAACCCTTAAGTCAATATTCAGTAAATATTGCTATAGTACCGGGAAAGATTGGGATGAGGGAGTCCCATTTGTGATGTTTGCGACAAGGAATGCTACTCAGGAGTCCCTAGGTTTCAGTCCAGCTGAACTATTGTTTGGACACAATACATGTGGTCCGTTGAAGGTGTTCCCTTGTTCAGGTGTTGGACTTTGTTAAACAGCTTAGGGAGCGGCTACATTATGCTACTTCCTTAGCATACTATTCATACTTTCCTGTATGAAAACACGTTTTGATAAGAAAGCTGTTTAACGTCAATTTAAACCTGGTGATAAGGTTTTAGTGTTGCTTCCAAGTATTGGTTCTGCTCTTTCAGCTCGTTTATCTGGTCCTTATGTAGTTGAGAAGAAAGTGCCTGACACAAACTACATTATTTTCACTCCTGAGGAGGAGGAAAATGAGACTGTGCCATATTAATAAGTTGAAGCCATTGTGATGATGCAGGTGTATCCCATCCTATTTCCTTCTTCTCAGCTAAGTTCAAGAAGCACCAGCTGAACTACTCCACCTTTTGAGAAGGAAACCTTAGCTATGTTACTTGCCCTCCAGCACTTCAATGTCTATGTGAGTTCCACAACCGTACCTCTCACTGTGTTCACTGACCACAATCCTCTGGTGTTCCTGGCTCAAATGTACAACCACAATCAGCGGCTGATGCGCTGGGCATTGATGGTACAAAAGTACAATCTACACATCAAACACAAGAAGACGAAAGGAAACATTTTGGCAGATGCTCTGTCCAGAAACGAATGACATCTGCCATAAAATGGTATATTATGTGTGGTTAATATCTTGTAGCAACAGTTTCTATTGGGTATAGTAACTGTATGCTATGATTGCTTGGTGATGGGTTTATGACATAGGGTAAGGTGAATTTTATGGGGGAAGTGTTATGGTCCTTCTACCATTTGTTTGTTTTTTCTTTTGTCTTTTGTCTCCGCCTTTAGGTGTCTGGCAGGTGACCGTAATCAGCGGCTTATAAAAGGAAGAACGCCGCCCCACAACGGGAGCCATGGGTTCAGTGCTACACGTGCAGCACAGCATTTTTACTTTATTATGGAGTTTATTTCTTTTGATTGTTAATAAATCTTAAGCAGCCGTAAGGCACACGCTCGCCATTCTTTTCCTTGTGTTTCTGGTGTTATTGTGCTGTGAGTTTTCCCTAGGTTAGCCAACGGCACGTAACAAGTACTAATAACTATAGAGCTCTTACTCCCTGATTTTAAATCTTTATTTTTATTTTTACCGCTTAGTCCTGTCAGGGGTCACGGGTGAATTAAGAGGCTTTTATTTTGTAAAGACACTCGGTAATGTGATGTCATTATGTTTGATGATAATATCACTGGCAGTCAATGTTACAGTTATTTTGTTGTTGCACTCCTTAAGTATAACATCTCAAGCGAGCTGTTCATAATAAATATGCCCAACAGAGGCTAAAGAGAAGAAAAAACTACAAGTCACCTTAACAAGTTATGGGCCCAGACACCCATACATTGAGGCACTAAAGCACAGACGGACATGTGCAGGAGCAGACAACACCAAAGTCAACTTTAAGCTGGAGTAAGCAATTTGGCAAAGAAAAGAAGCTAAAGCAAATGTGAAGTATTAAACGGAACATACAGAAGAAAAAGTAACCACAAAGTATCACGCGAGCTAACAAGCTAATTAGCAAAAGTAAGTACAGCTAAGCACAAGCTTCAGAGATGAGAAAATTGTGATTTGCACATCTCGTCCCTACAGCTACTCTTTGATGAATAGGAAGACAAGTACAACCTTTGGGAAACAGGCTTTCTGGGACATTTGCCCATATTAAACTTGAAAGATACTTTTGTGATAGTGTCCGCTGGTGAAGAACAGATGCAACAAAAATGCAGACTAGAGCTAACTATCTAGAGCTAATAAGACTAATTGATGATAAAAGCATGTCGCTCATAAGACATGAAGCTAGACCCTTGCTAAATTTTGGTTTTACTACAGCTAAGCCTAGATCCAGGACAAGACCAGATTCAATCAAGACCGCATCAAGTACAGGACAGAACCAGAACCAAGACCCTACACAAACCAGGAAAAGACCAAGTCCAGGTCATTCGAGGTTGTTTCTTTACCTCATTGATTAGTCTTTGTTGTGCTCTGGGTGTCATTTTGACTGGATGCCCATTTCTTGGTAGAGTAGCAATAGTCCCAAAGCATCTCCATTTGTAGATTGTTTGTCTAACTGTAGACTTTATATTATATTTGACAAGCTCTTTTTTGAAGGTTGAGTAATTAGTTATCAGATTTGACTTGCACCACTTGCGCTCTAATTTTCTGCATGGCCTCTTTGCTGTCTGTACCTGTACTGCATTTATCCCAGGTGCCTTGCATTTTCAAGAAACCACTTGATTTTATCACCATTCATTTTATAAGGGCAATTATATTTTTTCTTAGTTATATATACAATTACAGTTAGGCGAGTAGTAAAGGCGTCTAATAAGTTGTTACAGAAAGATGAAGTGGATGAGCTTAAAGTAGCATTACAAAATAGACCCAGTATATTTTTCACTGTTAAGGCCAGTACACACCGGGACAAATATCGTCACGCGTTATTCGCCCGCGTCTTTCAACGCGTTTTTTGTGTTCACACCCAAGCAATTTTCGCTGGCGATGAGCCGAGTGAACATGCAAATTCATTCCCTGACATTAGATGGCGCTTAATGTAAAACAGAAATATGTAAAACAGAAATACTTCGGTACACAAGGTGGCGCTGCGCAACTTTACCCTTCTGACACTCGCTTTTCACTCAGAAGAAGAGGGCAAGTCATTTTTGTAATCGATGTTACATTTGTCATAATTCCTTTGTGTTCCGACACCAACAAGACCAGCAGCTCTACATTCATCTTGCCTTGCATCTTCTTCGTCTTATTTCTTCCCGGCAGTGTAGACGCTACTTGGCGTATATCTTCTTCGCTGTTAAGTATGTGTGCTCGGCAAGACCGTTTTGTGTTTGAGCGTCCCCAAGTTGTGTTTTACTGTAACTTCAGAAGCTCCAATAATCTCATTGGTCGTATAGTTTTTGACGCGGCGCGTCAAACCAAAAAAACGAACCCGAGGCGTTTTTTAAAAACTGATGCTATTACGCGTGGCGTTTTTAGCGTCAGTGTGAACACTCACATTGGCGCCCATTGTTTAGTCACAAGGCGTTAAACGTCGGCGAATAACGTCGGCAAAATGCGTCCCGGTGTGAACAGGCCTTTAGAGTAATGAGAGACAAACCTATCATATGTACTATTTGTTAACAAATTTTAGGCCAGGTGTATGTTTTGATACCCAAGCAATTATATCCCCAAGCAACATCAAGACCTTTGGAAATCACTAAATTAAGAGTATGCCCAGCTTTATGAGTGGCCCAGTTGTGTGCTGTCTTAGGTTGAAGCTTGTTAGTAGGTCAATAAGTTTCTTTGCAAGACAATATCTAGTATTATCAATGTGAATGTTAAAGTCACCGGAAATGAAGATTGAATAAACTGTACAGTAACACTAGACAAAAGATCTCCAGATTCATCAACAAACCCCGTTTTGAGCCTTGGAGATAGATAAACAGTAATTATCAGAAGTGAATCCATAGATTTTATCAATAGTGCAAGATACTAGTAGAGTATGAACCAAATGAGACAATTTTACATTAATAAACATTTGAAAAAAATTGTGGCAATCCCCCAACCCTTCTGATTATTCCTGAAACCATAAGAAAAAGAGAAGTTTGGGGGAGACGCCTTAATCAGTTCTTTGTCCCCATTTTGATCAAGCCTGGTTTCAGTGGGAGAAATAGCATCAAGACTATGACATCTTATGACATTATTATCAAGAAAAGTTTTGTTTATAATGGACCTTACATTAAAAAGTGCAAATATTAATACTGAGCTAGATCAATTTGAGCTAGGTGAATTAGTTTTCACTTGAAGCTGTGCTTGAGAAACAGGGGTTATCACAGTACCAGTTACTACAGAGGTTGCAGTGTTTACAGTGGCTTCACTGGCAGGACCCATATAATAGGGTCAAAGTGTAAAATATGAAGGCTGGCCTGAATCTTGGCGGGATCCATGTAAGGGCAAGTTAAAGACCACATACTGGATGAAGTTATTTGTTAACTGTTTTGTTCCATTTCTATTAAAGTGAGTACCATCAGTTCGATAAAGGCCGTTATTTGTCCAGACATAGTCAAAGTTTGAGATAAATTAATATCACAAAAGTTTTTTTAACCAGCAATGAAGACTATAGAGACGGCTGAAACGCTCTGATGATTTTTAAGAGAGTTGGTATTGACATAAGACAGTGTTTTCCAAAGTTTTCTATTGTATAACATAGAGACTCAAGTTCAGTGTGTAGTTTAGTAGAATTTCTAGCCATTATATAGTTCCCACATGCATTATAACAAAATTCACAGAAGAAGAGTCAAATGTCTGATGACGGATTCACCAACAATCAGGATTTTAAGTTTGTTGCTTGCCATACCTGAGAATTAGATTTATATTAGAACAGTTTCTCTGGAAGTTGCTCAGGTGGTTTATCATGTTAAGGTGGAAGGTGGCCAGCAAAGCCATTTAGGCTGATTATGCTAGCACCCACTTGCTGCATTGGGAGCTGGTATAAGATAAGATAAAATTAGATAAGCTTTATTTGTCACATTTTTACATTAAAGGGGTTTTTAGAGGAGTAGATACGAATTAAAGTTATTAATGTTTAAAAAATTATCACTGGACTGCTGAAAAATCTTAAAGCTGTTTTTCTTTGGTATTACTTGCTTCTGAGCGCGCTTGTTTGGTCAAGCAGAACCATTTAGCAGGCCAGAAGTAGTTACAAAAATAAAAAACAAAATAACTTCCGTTGGCGGCCGACACAACGGAAATGCTCTCGAACAGCTGATATATAAAAAACAATAGGCGTAACTTTAACAAACTAAGTTTGTAGAAGCTCAGAGTTACAGAAAAATACATGTTTGGCACGGTGTATCAAAACTTGGGAAAATTACGTGAAGAGACGAGACGAAGAGGTCCAGAGGTACAAACAGCAACAGGAAAAAGAGCAGGACAAGAAGGTGCGTTCCAGGCAAGCGTCTCCCATAGAACCTCCTAAATGGTCGTCGCGTATGGGCGCCACCATAAACTAAGATACATCGAAATACAGAAATATACCGCCTTCCACCAGAGGGCAGGCTCCAAAAGCGGAAATATAAGGAGAAACCCAATAGCAACTTTACAAGTGTAAAAATCATGTTTACAGCCTGGTACAAAAGATGGCTCCGGTCTCTACTACGTGACAACTCTGGGGGGGTGTAAATTTTTGATTATTACGTCCATTTAAGCTATCTAAAAACTATTGTTTTACTATAGAGTAAAAGCTGAAAATCCCGGATGTAACGGCCATTTTATTGCTGAATCGTAACGACAATATCAGTAAATAGGGGACCAATGGCCGGATTATATCCACTATATAAACAATCAATGATTCCGGGCCGTCGGCTGTTTTTATAAAGTATGGCCTGGGGCGTGTCCAGCGTCTCCCAAGGAACCTCCTAAATGGTTGATCTGTGTAAGGGCGCCGCCATACACCAAAATACAGCAAAAAACAGCGATATACCGCCGTCCACCAGAGGGCAGGCTTCAAAAGCAGAAATATAAGGAGAAACCCAATGGCGACTTTACGGGTGAAAAAAACATGTTTACAGCCTGGTACAAAATATGGCTCCAGTCTCTAGAGCTATGTTTTTACTACGTGACAACTCTGGGGGGGGGTGAATTTTTGATTATTACGTCTGTTTATGCTATCTAAAAACTATTGTTTTACTATGGAGTAAAAGCCAAAAAGCCCGAATGTAACGGCCATTTTATTGCCAAGTCGTAACGACAATATTGGTAAATAGGGGACAAATGGGCGGATTATTTCCACTATACAAACAATCAATGGGTGTGTCTAACGCGCTCTTCCGAAGGGAAGAAGGGACTTGGACAGTAAGGACATTAACTCATTTAACACCATATCACCCAATACTTTTCTTTTAATTAAGTAAAACAAAATGTCTTTTATGCAAAGTCAGAGTCATTTGTAATTCGGCCACTAGATGGCGGGCATTTGATCATTCTTGAAGGCTATGATCAAAGGCATTCCTTTTAGTGTATAGAAAGTTTCAATACACAAATCGTATCTCGGGAAAATTATATCCGTCTTGACAGTGGCGCTAATGTTCTGTCCTGGTCATAGTTTACCTTTGATCTGGTACCTGGTATGGTCCATATCCTTGTAAAAACAAACAGAGTCGTTAATTTAAATCTTCTCCATGTTTTTGAGTTTCAGAGACAAGCTTGTCTCTGAAACCTCTGGCAATGATGAAAGAGATAGAAAAGTTAATCGGTGTGGGTAATTGTGACTGATCCTTAAGTCACTACACGGTGTCAACAGTTTTTCTCTACTGTCTATAGTTTTGAATGTGATGCATTTGTTTATAGACATTGCTCCAAAGAAAACTGTCTTCAGGTGTCTGCCTGTGAGCAGGTGAGTGTCATTAGTAATCAGACCAATGACATCATCCTTTAAAGTGTGGCCTTAATGTTCATAAAGATGTTCAGTGTTGAGCTCCATTAATAGAGTATGTCCCATTGTCAGAAGCATGTGTTCTAAATCCTCTCGATACATAAAGACATTTTGGTTTTACTTCAGCTAAGACTAGATCCAGAACAAGACCAGATTCAGTCAAGACTACATCAAGACCAGGACTGTACAGGACCAAGGCCCTACCCAAACCAGAAAAGATCAGGGTCAAGACCAGACCATTGCCAGACTAGGGCAAGACCCAAGACTAGCCCAGGACCAGACCCAAGTTTAGACCAGCTCCAGATCAAGACCAGACCAAGACCAGTACCAGACCCAGGACTACATCAGACCCAGATCAAGGCCAAGACCAGACTCATGACTAGACCAGGCCTAGATAAAAGACAAGTTCTGACCCAGGAGTAGACCTGATCCAGGACTAGACCAGACCCAGACCAAAGCCTAGACCAGACCAAGACCCAGAACTGGCCCAGACCCAGACTTGGACCACATCCAGGCCAAGACCAGGACTAGACAAGACCAGGACCAAACCCCGGACCATAACCAGACTAAAGCCAAAACCTGGACCAGATTAAAATAATGGCAACAAGTCTACAGTGGCAAGTAAAAGTATGTGAACCTTTTGGAATTTCAAGGTTTTCTGATTAAATTTATCTTAATCTTAGAATATTATCCAAGTCAAAGTTATTGACAAAAATTGTGTCTAAAAATAAATACACAAAATAATTCTAGTCCTTTATGTCTTTATTGAGAACAACCCGAAAAACCTCATAGTGCTTGTGGAAAAAGTATGTAAACCCATGAGTTAATGACATCAAAAAAGCTAATTGGAATCAGATTTTAGCACACCTGGAATTACGTTAAGATAATACATTTGGAGGTGTGGACTACAGCTACTCTGACTGATTAAAAACCCCTCAAACTTTTGGCGTTGGCTCTGCACAAGATAAACACACTTATGTGAGCCATGCCTCGCCAAAAAGAGCTTTCAGAGGAGCTACAATAAAGAATTGTTGCGTTACAAAAAAATGGAAAAAGTTACAAAGTTATTTCAAAGACTTTGGAAATTTACCAATCTACAGTTAGGGAAACAATCCACAAATGGCTTTGGGACTGTTGCTATTCTACCAAGAAGTGGGCACCCAGTCAAAATGACACCAAGAGCACTACAAAGACTAATCAATGAGGTAAAGAAACAACCCCAAATAACAGCCAAAGATTAGAAGGTATGTTATATTAAACATTGAACAAGCAGAGTATCCACGGCAGGACACCTCAAAGGAAGCCACTGTTTACTAAAGAGCACGTTGCTGCACGCCTGAAGTTTGCAAAGAGCACATTGACACTCCACAGCGGTATTGGCAAAATGTTTGTGGACTGATAAAACTAAGATTGAACTGTTTGGGAAAAAAACACTACACTACTACTACTAACGCTACATCTGGCGTAGAAAGGGCACGGCATATCATCATGAAAACATCATCCCAACTGCAAAGTATGGTAGAGGAAACATAATGATTTGGGCCTGCTTTGATGCATCAGGGCCTGGCCAGCTTATAATCATTGAGTATATCTGACAATTCTTCAGGATAATGTGAGGTTGTCTGTACGTCAGCTGAAACTGTGTAGAAGGTGGGTGACGCAACACGCAACAGGACAACAACCCAAAACACCAGAGCAAGTCCACAACAGAATGTCTTCAGAAAAACAAAATCCACCTTTTTGAGTGGTCAATAGAGCCATAGAAATGCTATGTATTGACTTGAAAAGTGCCCAAAGAATAAGACAGAGCTAAAGCAGTTCTGCTTAAAGCAGAAAAAATGGGCTAAAATTCCTGCTCAACGATGTGCAGGTCTGATCCACAGATACAGGAAGCGCCTGGTTGAGGTTATTGGTCAACCAATTATTATTTCTAAGGGTTCACTTACTTTTTCCACTGCCATTTTGAATGTTTAATGAGTGTGTTAAGTAAAGACACGAAAGACTATTCCTAGTTTCTGTATATTAACCCTCTAAAACCGACCCTGTTTTTTGGTGTGTCTGCTCGAAAATGACATGTCCAAAGTAAATTGATTGTATCTCTGTAACTACAAGGTGTTTTTCAATAATTCTGCAGCTCAAACACTATTTCAAATTACAGCCACACATGTCAACATGTCAACACTTGCACAAAATATAATTCTTCTAAAGTGAAACAAACCAAAACAATTAAGGTTTTAATATGAAATGGTCAGGCAGAATCTCCATTTGGCACAATAGGGCAGAGTTTGGCCCAGTTTGACACCACTTGTTTTTGTACTTGCTGTTTAGTCTGTGTAATTGTAAATGGCTTAGATGTGCTTGTACCTGAGTCTCAGCTGATCAATTTGATGTGCTGCTTTGTCATATTAGGCTTGGAGTGTGTAGTGTATCATGCTGTTTGTTGGTGACATGTGACACTTTTGGGCTAAACAGGTAAAGGGTCCTTTTGAAGGTCTGCCATTAGAGCAGTGTGAGTAAGAATTCATGTGTTATTTACAGCAGTTCAACAGTTCAAAGGTATTGAGGATGGCTCTACAGAAATAGCACCTTCCCTGTTGCAACCATTGATTGTTTAAATAGTGTATATAATCCGCCCATTGGTCCCCTATTTACTGATATTGTCATTACAATTCGGCAATAATCTAAATAATCTAAAATCCCCCCTCCCCCAGAGTTGTCACGTAGTAAAAACCTAGCTCTAGAGATCGGAGCCATCTTTTGTATCAGGCTGTAAACATGATTTTTACACTTGTAAAGTTGCCATTGGGTTCTTCCTTATATTTCTTCTTTCGGAGCCTGCCCTCTGGTGGATGGTGGTATATTGCTGTATTTCCCGTATTTCGCCGTATGGCAGCGCCCTTTCGCGACAACCATTTAGGAGGTTCTATGGGAGATGCTAGGTTGCAGCTCAAGCCTGGAGATTGGATCTTCATCAACGTGTCAAATATTCAAATGCACCAGTTGCTGTTTTCCAGAGGAAGCGCAGTGATAGTCAACCCACCAAATCAGGTACAAACGATTCAAACTTTTTCACAAAAGCAGATACGTCTCCCTAGAGGGCAGGGGGATGCCCAAGTGAATTCAGAGGAGTTAGGAACAAGGAGGCACTCTCAAGGACTGAAAGAGAAACAAGAAAAAACTTGGGGATGGCATTCAACCATGTTCCTCGCAACATCCTGTGGGAGGTGCTCCGGGAGTATGGGTTCAGAGCAGGAGCTTGGTTTGCATTGCCAACAGTAGGTCAGACTTGTTCCCGGTGCATGTTGGGCTTGTGAAGCGGATGGGATAAGAATCAGCACCTCCAAATCCAAGCGTACTTTATATGGCACAACAAACGATCCACTGACATCAAGCTCTTTGGGGGATTCTACCTCTCCTCAGTCACAGACTATACTGAGGGAGCGCAGGCGCGACCCGTCCCTTCATTCTGACGTCACACAATAACCAACTTCAACATACCAATTTTAAAACAACCATTAATAATTTACCCATGTTTATATAACAATATTCACAACATACATCCATAACAATATAAAAATAAAATGAAAATAAACTTATTTCTTGTTAAGACATTTAAATGTTTGCTGGAATAACCCACAGCAAAACTCCCAACACTACACAAGGCCATGGTTCTCAGCTGGAAACGGGGGGTTTGTCCCCTTCAGGTTGGTGGAACGCTCCGGCATCAAGAGGAGTATTTTGTTCTCTCTCGGGCATCTGTTCCGGATGCCTTCCCAGGGAGGTGTTCTGGGCATGTCCCACCTAGTGTTGCATGGTGTATCAGTACTTATTGCAATACCTTGGTGCTAAACTCAATACAATATCATGTTTTTAGGTATCAATAATTAATTTAAATACCTGTCAATAGTGCCTATTAACAATAATGTTAATAAGTAGCGCACTGCAGCCAGCTCACTGTGAACAGAGAGATCCAACCACAGACAGACATGGTCTAAATGTCTTTGTTTTAACATCCTTAAACAAATCAAAAATGGCAAAGAGCTGCAATTCTGTATTCCTTCACATAGCCTCTGTTGTGTCATGCCTCACTGGAGCTGAGGAAAAGGAGTTAGCATATGGAAGGTGGACTTTAGCATGAGCTGTGTCCCGTTCACGTCTCTGTTGGAGTTCTGAATGGGTGAGTAATTGAAAACATTCTTAATGAGGCGATGTGTAACACACAAGGCTTAGTTGGTTTTATTAAAGTGTTGACAGATAAATAATACTTCATCTCAGGTGTGCTGTGTGTCCTGACACACTGGCAGTGACACAGGCTTCTTTAGGCTTGTGTAAGTTAAAGAGTTTAGATGTGTCATTCAATATGCATGAGTGTGGGAAACACATTTTCATTTATTCATTTAGCTGACGCTTTTATCCAAAGCAACTTACATTGTTCTACAGTAATTACCAGTGTTACAGCCACTGGAGGCAAGGTGGGTTAAGTGTCTTAATCAAGGACAACAGGTTGAACTGTGGGGAGAATGGAAATCAAACCGCCCACCTTCCAGTTGAAGGACGACTGCTATACCCACTGAGCTACTGCGACTTATGTATGTTATTATTTTAACCATGATTGTTGTTATCTCTGGTCAAAGTGAAAAAAGCCTGAAAGGAGCAGGACACAGAGAGAACTTTAGAACTTTTTTTCCGGCTGATATTAAGATATTTTTCTAGTATCGGTATTGTGAAATTTGAGTATCGTGACAACACTAGTCCCACCAGGAGGAGGCCCCAGGGAAGACCTAGGACACGCTGGAGGGACTTGTCTCTTGTCTTCTTGGCTGGCCCTGGAAACGCCCGTGTGTGTGTGTGTGTGTGTGTGTGTGTGTGTGTGTGTGTGTGTGTGTGTGTGTGTGTGTGTGTGTGTGTGTGTGTGTGTGTGTGTGTGTGTGGTAGTACTATTGTAGTAGTAAGTATTGTGCATATAGGCACAGGACCAGAATACACCTGAATCAGTCAGTCTCAGCCACAGCATTGATAAAGGGATGCACATTTGTTTGTTTGCTGCAAAAGATTTGAATAAAACTCTAACAGTTTTTGGCATGGACAATGGGTTATTCTGACTGAGTAACGCACAGCCCGTGGTGCATTGCAGTGATTATCACCATCATGTCGCATTCATGGCAGAATGGTTAGTGCTCCTGCGTCACAGCAAAAAGGTTATGAGTTCACACCCCGGCCAACTCAAACATCCTCTGTGAGGAACAACCTTATTATTTCATAATAAGTTTGAATAAATAAAGCTACTGTATCATTTAGGCTATATGACTATTAAGCAGACTCTGTGGTATGTTAGGTAGACGATGCAAACATGTACAATTTGTGCATTTTATATTTTTTACTTGCCTAAAGACCTAAACAAAACTAAGGACTTTCTGTATAACAGTAGCAACATGAATCTAACATAGCCCTCTATTTCTTTACAGTTCATAATTATTATAGGTTGGTTGTTTGATTTGAAGCCGTTTTGGTCATGTCTGCTCTTAGTTCAATGCTTCCTGGGATTGTAGTTCTGTAGTCCACAAATTACTGCGTTATGAGGGGTCGACTTCAACGTCCAGCAGGCAATGTGCGCGCACTTCTTTTGTTTGTCCTTCTCGTGTGCCGTTCAACCAAAAGCACTGATCTGACATTCACGTGGATACAGCTAAAGAAAAGAGAAACAGATCCAGGTGATTTACAGACGCGCAGTTGTATTCTGGTCACTCTTTTCACCGCACTCGTCTCCACGGCACAGCTCCGTCTTTACTTCTCTGGCCTCTTTGTTCGCCAACACAAAGTGATGCTCTGGCTTTTAGGGAGTCATTTCCAAAGCACCCATAGTGTTAGCGCGACTGCTGCTACAGTAACACGGACAAAGCGCTAGTTTAAGCCACAATTGGAGCGATCTCTTTTCGTCCACTGCCTTCGCGCTGCTCCATGATGGCAATGTTTCGGAGCTTTGTATCTGCAAGCAGCCAGCTCCGCCGACCGCAACAGTCTCAGCCTGGACCCGGGCCGGGGCCTTGTTCGGGGTCAGTTTTTCAGGCCGAGAACATTGAGAGCCAGTTCTCCTGTCCCATCTGCCTGGAGGTCTACCACAAACCCGTCTGCATCGCCAACTGCGCTCACACGTAAAGTAGCTTCTGTTCTTGACAGCCTTTTGCGAACACGTGATGTGCTCATTCTTCGCATGGGCTCTTGTTTACCTCCTGGAATGTCTGCTTCCTAAAAAGACTGCCACGTGATTGTAGCAAGTCTTTCATCCTATTCAGTGATTTTTACTGTGTAGTTCTGCTGTAGATAGCTACATGTGTTTTAAAAGACAAAGGGAGACCTTATGGCCCCACAGACCCACACAACTCCAAAAGTAAAAAGACTGAACTGAAAGAGAGGTGTGTTTGTTGTTGTGTGTGTGTGTGTGTGTGTGTGTGTGTGTGTATGGGTTTGTGTGTGTGTGTGTGTGTGTGTGTGTGGGGTACAAAATTTGCAACATGACGGTGTCTGCACCACATGGCGACACTTGTTTTCCACAATATTGTGTGCACATATTAAGTGCACTACATTGTTAATCTTGTTTATCTTAATTCTTATTTCTGTTTACTTTTTAATCTATTTATTTTTACGTTTGAATATATTATTTATTTTTTATATATTTCAATAAGAGTAATTGTATAAATTAGTCACAATTTCAATAATGACCGATATAATCGTGATCATTTTTTTCTCCATAAACGAGTGGCCCTAGTACACATTTATTTCCACACACAAATATTCTATTGAGCAGTTAAGCCATAAATCTGGAAAGAGCAGGGCTTGAGCAGAGTTAGCTTCAGTCACTAACATGCCTGTGTTAAATAGAACCTTGTGTTTTATGCTGAAAGATTTTGTTAAGTTAGTTGAGAGAAAGGACTTTAAGTGAGACTCTCTAAATCCGCAGTACAGAAGAGCGCAGGCTAGTTTTGTTTTAAAAATGCAGCAGCCATGTAAAAAAAACCTGCTGTCATTAGTTCATACATGATGTTCTCCTCATAGTAAGACCAGTTTGGTTGCTTTGTCCTTTTTTTTTCAGAAGCCTGTAGCTGGAAGCCAGTTTAGGGTTTGATCCAGGTAAGTTCAGGTTTAGTTAGAACAAACGTCTCTGAGTTTTCTGGCTCAAGAAGGTGGTTTTGTTTTGAGCAGGTTTCATCGCCGTAACTGACTCTACATAGCTTTATTCTGAGTCTGTAAAACCAACACTTCACGTGGATCTGACGCATCAACTAAACCTTTAGTTCTTGGCGTCACCTTTTTTACTTTTGGTTTAGAGAATATACTTTATTAAACTTTGCACTAAAACAAAAAAGAGGACATTAATTCAACTTTGAAAGCTTTTTCTGTATTTATAATTGTATCCACAGTTTGATTCATCTGTTTCATATTTTTAGTTTCCACTACATTTTTTTTACATGTATGTTAAATCAATTTACAATTAGTGTGAAACATCATGAAATATGTAGAGGCCATGAGTTTTTACTCTTACCCAGTGTGTGCCAATCTTCAAACATAAACGTTTATACAACCAGCTTTTTTTCTTTTCTTCCTGTTTTTGGCTGTGACCATATTGCTTCCTTTTTCTCAGCAGGCAAGCTCTGCTCCTTTTCCTTCAGGTTGAATGATATTGGCTGTTCATTGCACAGACATGTATAGCGATCATTGGTTAAGGGTTTAAACCTGCGTTGAGAAAGTTGATTACCAACGTCATGTAACCATTTAACTCAAAATTACCCAGTTTGGATTTGTTTGGTTTTATTATCTCAGAACTTAATCTGCAACTCTGAGTTTGTTCAACTGGGTTCCAGCGACAACCCTCTGGTTTGATACAAAATCTATGTGTTTTTACAGGTTCTGTGGGGAGTGTCTCCAGCCCTGCCTCCAGGTCACCTCTCCTCTCTGCCCTCTCTGCCGGGTCCCCTTTGACCCAAAGAAAGTAGAGCGCTCGTCCATTGTGGAGAAACAACTAGCCTCTTACAAAGCGCCATGCCGTGGCTGCTGTAAGAAGGTACAGACTCCCTTCTACTGTCTTAAAGGAGCCTTTTGTCAGGAGTTTGGATGTTAAAGGGATACTGTGACTCTGTGGAAAAAACTCTGTGTGGTGTAGTGTGGCCGCACTTTCCAGAAAGGCATAAGTGCAATAAGAACACTTTACAACAACGGAGCAACATGTAATGAGCATAGTCTCTATCTTAATCTCTTTTTATTCAGTTGTTTACTTTCAATGTATCTGCATGTGCCATCTAGTGACATAACATGCATTACAACACACAACAACACAACTCCTCACATAATGAAACCCCTTTAATACAGTGCAACTGTGTCAGTTTGGTAGAATTTGGAACAACAACCTCTAATCTGGCTTGTGTTTCCACTGGGGTGTGTATTCAGGGAGATGACAGTATCAGCTAAATGTTGGTATCATATCATTCCATTACAACCTGATTCTAATTAAGATGAAAATATAATTTGAAGTAAAGGTTTAAATTGTAGTTGCATTGCCATGATCTGAGAGTCTAAAATCAATATAGTTCTGTATAGCTGTGTAGTGAGCCCAGATTCTGGAGGTTAGTGTTGTCACGGTACAAAACTTTTGAGTTCGGTTTGATACCTGGCTTTAGTATGACAATATCAATACTAGAACTATATCTACTTTAACATCAGTGTGTGTGTGTGTGTGTATGGGTTTGTGTGTGTGTGTGTGTGTGTGTGTGTGTGTATGGGTTTGTGTGTGTGTGTGTGTATGGGTTTGTGTGTGTGTGTGTGTGTATGGGTTTGTGTGTGTGTATGGGTTTGTGTGTGTGTGTGTGTGTGTGTGTGTGTGTGTATGGGTTTGTGTGTGTGTGTGTGTGTGTGTGTGTGTGGGGTACAAAATTTGCAACATGACGGTGTCTGCACCACATGGCGACACTTGTTTTCCACAATATTGTGTGCACATATTAAGTGCACTACATTGTTAATCTTGTTTATCTTAATTCTTATTTCTGTTTACTTTTTAATCTATTTATTTTTACGTTTGAATATATTATTTATTTTTTATATATTTCAATAAGAGTAATTGTATAAATTAGTCACAATTTCAATAATGACCGATATAATCGTGATCATTTTTTTCTCCATAAACGAGTGGCCCTAGTACACATTTATTTCCACACACAAATATTCTATTGAGCAGTTAAGCCATAAATCTGGAAAGAGCAGGGCTTGAGCAGAGTTAGCTTCAGTCACTAACATGCCTGTGTTAAATAGAACCTTGTGTTTTATGCTGAAAGATTTTGTTAAGTTAGTTGAGAGAAAGGACTTTAAGTGAGACTCTCTAAATCCGCAGTACAGAAGAGCGCAGGCTAGTTTTGTTTTTGTGTGTGTGTGTGGGGGGGGTTTGTGTGTGTGTGTGTGTATGGGTTTGTGTGTGTGTGTGTGTGTGTGTGTATGGGTTTGTGTGTGTGTGTGTGTGTGGGTTTGTGTGTGGGTCGGGGGGGTGTTTGTGTGTGTGTGTGTGTGGGTTTGTGTGTATGGGTTTGTGTGTGTGTGTGTATGGGTTTGTGTATGTGTTTGTGTGTATGGGTTTGTGTGTGTGTGTGTATGGGTTTGTGTATGTGTTTGTGTGTATGGGTTTGTGTATGGGTTTGTGTGTGTGTATGGGTTTGTGTATGTGTTTGTGTGTATGGGTTTGTGTGTGTGTTTGTGTGTGTGTGTGTGTGTATGGGTTTGTGTGTGTGTATGGGTTTGTGTGTGTGTGTGTGTATGGGTTTGTGTGTGTGTGTGTGTGTATGGGTTTGTGTGTGTGTATGGGTTTGTGTGTGTGTGTGTGTGTGTGTGTGTGTATGGGTTTGTGTGTGTGTGTGTGTGTGTGTGTGTGTGTATGGGTTTGTGTGTGTGTGTGTGTGTGTGTGTGTATGGGTTTGTGTGTGTGTGTGTGTATGGGGTGTGTGTGTGTGTGTGTATGGGTTTGTTTGTGTGTGTGTGTGTGTGTGTATGGGTTTGTTTGTGTGTGTGTGTGTGTGTGTGTGGGGTACAAAATTTGCAACATGACGGTGTCTGCACCACATGGCGACACTGTTTTCCACAATATTGTGTGCACATATTAAGTGCACTACATTGTTAATCTTGTTTATCTTAATTCTTATTTCTGTTTACTTTTTAATCTATTTATTTTTACGTTTGAATATATTATTTATTTTTTATATATTTCAATAAGAGTAATTGTATAAATTAGTCACAATTTCAATAATGACCGATATAATCGTGATCATTTTTTTCTCCATAAACGAGTGGCCCTAGTACACATTTATTTCCACACACAAATATTCTATTGAGCAGTTAAGCCATAAATCTGGAAAGAGCAGGGCTTGAGCAGAGTTAGCTTCAGTCACTAACATGCCTGTGTTAAATAGAACCTTGTGTTTTATGCTGAAAGATTTTGTTAAGTTAGTTGAGAGAAAGGACTTTAAGTGAGACTCTCTAAATCCGCAGTACAGAAGAGCGCAGGCTAGTTTTGTTTTAAAAATGCAGCAGCCATGTAAAAACCTGCTGTCATTAGTTCATACATGATGTTCTCCTCATAGTAAGACCAGTTTGGTTGCTTTGTCCTTTTTTTTTCAGAAGCCTGTAGCTGGAAGCCAGTTTAGGGTTTGATCCAGGTAAGTTCAGGTTTAGTTAGAACAAACGTCTCTGAGTTTTCTGGCTCAAGAAGGTGGTTTTGTTTTGAGCAGGTTTCATCGCCGTAACTGACTCTACATAGCTTTATTCTGAGTCTGTAAAACCAACACTTCACGTGGATCTGACGCATCAACTAAACCTTTAGTTCTTGGCGTCACCTTTTTTACTTTTGGTTTAGAGAATATACTTTATTAAACTTTGCACTAAAACAAAAAAGAGGACATTAATTCAACTTTGAAAGCTTTTTCTGTATTTATAATTGTATCCACAGTTTGATTCATCTGTTTCATATTTTTAGTTTCCACTACATTTTTTTTACATGTATGTTAAATCAATTTACAATTAGTGTGAAACATCATGAAATATGTAGAGGCCATGAGTTTTTACTCTTTACCCAGTGTGTGCCAATCTTCAAACATAAACGTTTATACAACCAGCTTTTTTTTTCTTTTCTTCCTGTTTTTGGCTGTGACCATATTGCTTCCTTTTTCTCAGCAGGCAAGCTCTGCTCCCTTTTTCCTTCAGGTTGAATGATATTGGCTGTTCATTGCACAGACATGTATAGCGATCATTGGTTAAGGGTTTAAACCTGCGTTGAGAAAGTTGATTACCAACGTCATGTAACCATTTAACTCAAAATTACCCAGTTTGGATTTGTTTGGTTTTATTATCTCAGAACTTAATCTGCAACTCTGAGTTTGTTCAACTGGGTTCCAGCGACAACCCTCTGGTTTGATACAAAATCTATGTGTTTTTACAGGTTCTGTGGGGAGTGTCTCCAGCCCTGCCTCCAGGTCACCTCTCCTCTCTGCCCTCTCTGCCGGGTCCCCTTTGACCCAAAGAAAGTAGAGCGCTCGTCCATTGTGGAGAAACAACTAGCCTCTTACAAAGCGCCATGCCGTGGCTGCTGTAAGAAGGTTTCCCCACCCTTAAATGTATCAAAAATAGGCTTTCACAACAGTACCTGAAGGCTTTTATGCTCATCGCTACTCAGTCAGATTTGCTAAAGATGCTGGAGAGTAAAAAAATTATAGATGGTGTAGCAGAAAAAAGTTAGTTGCTACAGAGGTTACTCATGAAGTGAACCATGTAGGTATAATAATACATTAGTGTTTCAGTGTTTTTATTAGGTTTAAGTTGATAAGTTCTGAAGTTACATTATTAAAAAGTAAGCAATTATATGGCTTTGCTATATACTTATTTTTTTAAACTCAAGGGTCAAGAATGTTCCTAAAGTCCAAACCAAGCCCAAAAGTTATAGACATTTAAAAGTGTTGCTCAGAGAAAAATGAAGACCTTTAATTTCTCCAAGCTTAATAAAACAGAATGTGGTGTGTTGTTATACACTTTATTGTTAAATATAACTATTTTTTTAAATGTCTTACTAATTCTGGCGTCTGACAGCAGTAGGCTTAGCCTCTAGTCTTAGTGTCAAGTCCACAATAAGCTCCTTCGTTTAGGTGTTAAGGCGCAGGTTATTGGCATTGCACCATGTGGCCAGGTGCTGGATCTCTTGCAGCCAATCATTGTTGCTGATGATTCCAATCACAGTAGTGTCATACGCAAACTTGATGATGGTGTTAGATCCATTCACAGGCGGAGGTGAAAAATGAGTAGAAAAGGGGCTCAGGACACAGCCCTGTGGTACACCAGTGTTGAGTGTGGTGGTGTTGGAGCAGATGGAGCTGGATTGGACCTGCTGGGGTCTGTTGGTCAGGAAGTCTATGAGCCAGTTGCAGAGGGAGGAGTTAATGCCCAGGTCTTCAAGTTTGGCTATTAGCTTGGACGGGATGTTATTGTCCAGATGTGTTAGCACAGAATGCAGTGCCATGGAAACGGCATTTTCTGTGGTCCTATTGCTGCGGTAGGCAAACTGATGAGAGTCCAGTGTGGATGGCAGGGAGTCGTTCAGGTGTTCCAGGACCAGATGCTCAAAACACTTCATGACAATAGGTGTCAGAGCTACAGGGCGGTAGTTGTTAAGGTACTTTGGGGATGAGTGTTTTGGCACTGGCACAATGGAGGTACATTTAAAGCATGTCAGCACAGCTGCTTGGACAAGAGACAGGTTCACAGGTTGCAACGTAGGCTCCAGCCATGTTTGTGTAAACATGGTCTAAGGGTTTGTTTCCTTTGGTGTGACAGGAAACATGCTGGTGAAATTTGGGAAGCACTGCCTTTAGATTTGAGTGATTAAAATCACTCGCAACAATAAACACAGCTTCTGGGTGAGCAGTCTGTTGTTTACTGATGGCTGCGTGAAGTTCTTTCATAGCAAGCTTGACAATACATTTACATTCATTTAGCTGACACTTTTATCCAAAGCGACTTACATTGTTCTACAGTAATTACCAGTGTTACAGCCACTGGAGGCAAGGTGGGTTAAGTGTCTTTCCCAAGGACACAACGACAGTATGTACTGTGTGGAGAGTGAGAATCGAACCGCCTACCTTCCGGTTGAAGGACGACTGCTCTACCCACTGAGCTACTGCCGCCCAATAGCATCCGGGGGAATATAGGCTGCCATTATAATGTTCGAAGTGAACTGAGGTAGATAAAATGGTCTGCATCTAACCATGAGAAACTCAAGCAATGACTCCTGACAATAACAGAGTTTGTGCACCAAGCTTTGTTAATGTTAAAATGCCCAATCCACCACCTCTAGTGTTCTATCTGCCCGGAGTGTTTGGCATCGCGCTAGCTCGATAGTATTGTCCGGTATGCCACTGGACCAGACTGTCCAATTACAAGCCGTTTATCTGCACGAGGGTGTGGTTTGCTGGCTACGTCATACACAAGTAAGTCGGCTTGCGTGGCTAGTCCTAAACATTCAACATGGAGCCGTTGCTCTTGTCTTGGTTTTGAATAACCAGCCCTACGGCTGGACGTTGTTAACTTAGCAGCATTACTTCCTTGTTAACAACCGGTTGTGTAGTTTTGCCTTTTTTTGCTTCACGTCTGGCATTTCTCTGATTGGTTAACATTCATCTTGTAAAGTCGCTTTGGATAAAAGCGTCTGCTAAATGAATAAATGTAAACCCCGCCCTTAAAATCAAATGCAAGCAACAGAATACCAGACTAACGTCTTTGTATAGAATAGGAAATAAGTTAGTTGCGGCTGGCCAAGCTATTTGGTACTAGAGAGTGCATTCGGACACAGCCATATTCTTTTTGCGGGTTGGTTACGGTTGTGGAATTAACTATGCAATGTTCTTTAGAAGGCCAAAAAAATATAGGCTACAGCTTGCAGCCAATCCTGGTGGACATTCCTTTGAGGAAAGCAATGTCCGAATTTTGGCCAGAGAGGCCAGATGGTTTGAAAGAGGTGTGAAGGAAGGCTTTTTTGTTCAAATGGAAAAAAGCTCTCTTTGAACAGAGGCGGTGGCGTCAGATTCATGTTGCCTTCTATTTATAACAGTGTTTTGAAATCTAAATCAAAAGCGTTTCAGCCTAGAACAAGAACCACAGCACCTGAATGGAACATTGTCACTAATGACTCCCACATCAGGAGTTACACTTCCCTTTCATGGCTTCGACTATGAGACCAGAACAGCCTAGTTTCTCCAGGTATGGTTTCAGGAAAAACTCCTCCATCTTGAGATATAAGCTCATCTCTATTACCAGTTGATATCAAAATTGATAAAGTCTCTTGGAATTGGAGACAAAATGCCTTCACCTCCAGATGCTTTTGCTTTGACTTTTTCTTTAAGATTACCTGGATGATTGAGAACCTTCCTAGATATTCCAGGGTCGGCATCTTTTCCCGTTCCTCCTGGGGACCAGGAGATGGGGGTAGTAAGAGCCCATCTTTGCCTCCACCTGATCCTGCTCCACAATTGCATCACAGTGCAGGAGCAAGAACAAACCAGTCATCTAATCAGGTCAAAATCCTGAGACCCTAACGACGAAGCAGCTTCAGGGCCACCTCCACACATTCAGAGAAGGTGTGTGGGGAAAGGGAGTAGCTGAACGTGGGACTAAAGGCACCGGTCCCCGATGTCAAACAGGAATAGGCGGAATAAAGGCCCCTCTCTGGTACAGCTCCAAAATTACCTCGCGATTCAGGAGCGAGGACGCCCAATGTGCCCCCCTCCCCAAAGCCTGCCTGCCTGGAATGAGGTCACAGCCCTGCTCCCCCGAAAAGGCTGACTCCATCTGCTCTGAGAGGAGAACAGCCAAAAGCCCCTCTACCGTCTGTGCGGCATAGCAAAGCAGCATCGTTATCCTGCACTACTCTGTCAGCAGTGCCAACTTCCCGCTAGCCTGTCATCTCGCTCAACTGTCATCTTATCCTACTCCGATGGCAAAGCCAGCTTCCCGCTCGGCCAATAAGTGAATTACGGGAGCATCACAGCTTCACACTGTCCTCAGCAGGTGGAACACCGGCCATCCTGTGTTAATGGTAAAACGGCTGCAAGTCAAAAGTGACGGGGAAATCAATGTGAGGAGCTTGCCTAGGAACAACGGCTCCTTCCGTCCACGCTGTCCACAGCCTTGTCCTCCTGGGACTGAGCAGCTGCTTTGGGAGGCAAGCTGAAGTGACGATTTCCAACACCAGTGGGTGGCAAAGCTCGGGCAGAATCCATACTTCATTTCTGAGTATCGTCAGTGATTAGAAATTCTATTAAGTCTCTCAGTGGAGCTGAGCCAGAAGAAGGGAGAGTGTTGGGCAAGGGGGTTTATATATCCCCTGAAGGTGTGCCAGGACGTTGGCATGATTGGCGTGGTGAGTGCTTTGATCTGTCTCAGAGGGCTGGCTTGCGCCAGAGAGGTAGCCACCAGCAAAGCCCGTAGGTGGGCGGAGAAGACAAAGTAGAACTTATTTGTTAATGACTGATTTGCCAAAAAAAAGCCTACCTCAACCTCTTGCCTTTACCACTCCTACCTTTGCCTTACTTCGAACAGTTTCTGACAGTTTCCAAAATTTCTTTCAACTACTGAATAATTTGTACACCAGAGGGTGCACTAGTACAAAGTGCACCAGTGGTTCCCGCTGCATTGACTAAGAATCATTAATTTTAAGGGAATCCATCCTGAGTTTGCAGCTAGGGAGCTGCCCAGATGATCAGAGGGTCAACAGGGCAAACAACTGCAATAAAGCGTGTTTTGCTGCTCTGCTTTTTAGACAACTGACAGTAGTAATATTAATATTTATTATTATATATTTTTTTTACAATAAAATCTGGTCCTTCTTCTCTTCTTATCCACAGTTTTCTTGTGACTGTTTTTGGACTCATGCCATTTGAGCATCTAGCGCTAGCTACAACTGGCGAAAGAAAATGTTGTTCCCTGTTTGGTTTACTTACGGTTAAAAGTGCGTAAGTGAGCAAAATTATTTTTAATATTAAAAGCGGATGTGTTAAGTGTGGAAATACTCTCTGGATCAAGAAGACACAAACAACACTAAAGAGAAATGTATTTGTTTAATGTTAAACCTTTTTAAAAAGGCCATTGTCTGTAGCACCTACAAAGAGGAAGTTATTATGACACAGGGTTCCTGATGTAATAGTTCTTGATTCTGTGTTCAGGTATTTGTTTTTTTAAGCTTTTGTTTTACCAACATCCATTAAATCACAAGGGACACTTCTTTTGGTATCTCACATTTTTTGTGGAATTAAATTGTTTGGTTTTTACCTTTTCCAGTGTATTTTTAATGTATTTGTACCTTTTAAAAATCTGTTCCAGTTGAATTTAATTAACTATTTGTAAATAAATTATATAAAAAACTTCCTGTAGCTGTTGTATGGACTAAAAGGATTCACCATTTTGATCAAACCTTTTATTACTGAACAGTAATTAAAAAAAAGAAATGTAATTTAAAAAAGAAATAACAGAAATTGTAAACATACAGTCCAGGGAACCTATTAATCACTTACATATTTACATAACATTAAATGTGTTTGTAACACTAAACACTGAGGACTAGAGCTTCATTACATGAAACGCAAAGCGCTTGGCGGATGGCGCACTCATTTTCAGGGTGTGTCCAGAGCTGGTGCATTGTTTAATGAAAGGGTGGACATAAGATAAAGTGGGACGGAGTTTATTTTTAGTTTGACAGGTCAAGTTGTGTATGCCTCAGCTGAAAGCACAGTCTGTATTTGTTAATTTTAGATGTTTTGATTGCTAATTTCACCTGTGAACTCAAGGGGTCTGTATTTACAAGATGACAAATAACGTATATTTCACAGATAACAACAGCTAAAAATATACATTATTTTACACTGGTTACTAATGTCTGAACAATACTAAACTAAATAAACACACCTTAAATAGAAAATTTAAACTGCAAGCAGTAATAAAGGGCCCATTGCATCTTTTGTGACCGTGGTGACACGCATCAGTGTCCCGTGCATCACCAAACATAGCTCTAAACCCCCTTTTGTATGTTTTGTATGTTAATCTGAGAAATAAATCTACCAAGTTGTAAAAGGTCTGACTGACATTTTTTGATTCAAAATATCGTCCCTCCTGTTTGTGACAGAGTTTGGTCCCTTGGACATTTTTTGCTCATAATCCCATCCTGAAAGTGTGTAGCAAATTTAATTTGGCTTTGTCAACCAAATTAATTTGTTTTGGAAAGTCACAAGGGTTTTTAATGTAAGTAAGTAAGTAAATTTTTATTTCTATACAAAGTGTAATAAAAAAAAACAATAAAACTATGAGAATAAAAATTTAAACCACAAAATGTTAAAAACATAAAAAGCCCAATCAACTAAAAGCTTGTTTAAATAAATGAAAGTGTTTTCAGCTGCTTTTTAATAGAATCAACAGAAACGTCCACTCACAGTGACGGGCAGGGCGTTCCAGAGTCACCAAAATTGTTGTGTTTAATGGCCAACCATGGCAACACCCTAAATTTAATAATTTTCTTCTAAATCATGTCGCCTGAGGGTAAAATTTGGCAGGCTCTCACATTCAAACCAAAATGATTGCTATTCTTTTAGAGAGAAGGTGTGGTCACCATATACTTTTTTGCTCAGGACGCCATGATAGATGTGGTTTCCAAATTTAATTTGGCTACAACTAACTAAATTTTTCACTCCCCAATGACTTTTCTTTACCAATTTGGGGTGTGGCTGTTAGATAACCTTTGTAGACAGGGGGCGTGGTCATTTCTGGCTTTTTTTTTTTGATAAGCATCATATTAAGAATGTGTGCACCAAATTAAAATTGTCTGGAGCCTAGACTAAAGCTCTAGGATGAGTTTGATAAAATACAAGATAAATGTTTGGGATGTTCAAAACAAAATGGCTGCTATCCTGTTGGATGAGTGTACCCATAGGTAGGGCATGATCCTCATTGGTCTTCTTGTTTGACCGATCATAGAAGATTTGTGTACCAAATTTTATTTGTCTAGGACAAACAAAATTTTTGTGCAACATTATAACTTTGTAGGGGGCACTGGAGACACATCTTTAAAGATGTTTTTTCTATCAATAGAACATTGTATTCAGATCATAAATGTGCACAAACGCTCCTTTGGGTCAAACCAGATCCGACAATGTGAGAGTTACAGGAGATTTAATGACTTTTTTTTAACACTAAAATGGCTGTCTCGCTATGGCCCACACCCTAGCACTAATAACAATCCTTTTATCAACTTTCAAATGTGTCTGGATATAATGGACAGATTTTGAAGCCTGTCAAATGAAAGTTCCTAGGAAGTACAAGGGCCCAATTTAGTGCCAACTTCAAAAAGTTAGAAAATTATTACCCATACTTTTTTAAACTTTTTAACTTTTTTAAAGTCAACACGCAACGAATTAAACAACATTTTCTTTCGCGCCATCAAAAAAATTAATAATAAAGCTAAATATTTCTTTCGCTATTAGGAACAAGGAAAACTTAATGCCCTATTTCAAAACGTGTTGTTGTAGTTCACCAAAACTGGCCTTTACGGCAATACACTTGAAACTAGACATCCATCCATCCATCTTCCACCACTTATCCGGGGTCGAGTTGCGGGGGCAGCAGTCTAAGCAGAGACGCCCAGACTTCCTTCTTGACACCCGCACCGGGACGCAATGGCAAGAGAAAATCATATCTGCTTGCAGCTTTAATTAGAATTTTTTTTTTTTACACAACCTTTTGCATTGGAATTACTAATGTTCTATTTTTTCTGTATGTTTTCAGGTGGCTTTGGTAAAGATGAAGTGCCACATCGCCTCCTGTTCTAAAGTTCAAGAACAAATTGCTAACTGCCCCAAGTTTGTTCCTGTGGTCCCCACCTTGCAGCCCATACCAAGGTGAACACAAGTAAATATTACATGTGCATATATGACATTTTTTTTATTCAAATCACTAGCCTTAAAAGATTAAAAGGCAGGACGTTTCTATGACATCAAGGGTCAGCTTAAACGTAAGTAGAAAAAAAAATTGTAAACGTACTTTGAACTGTAACCAAAGAAAAAAATATTTCTAAAAATAAAAAATACAATTGTAATTGTAACCCTATAGCTGTATCCAAAAAAAGTATTTTCATAAATGTAAAAGGCTT
Source organism: Neodontobutis hainanensis (assembly GCA_024349245.1). NCBI lineage: Eukaryota > Metazoa > Chordata > Actinopteri > Gobiiformes > Odontobutidae > Neodontobutis > Neodontobutis hainanensis. The sequence goes on from JALDNG010000111.1 coordinate 1,069,159, forward strand.
AAAAAAAAAATTAACTACCTTTTGCTGCTTTATCTCTCCATCCATCTTCTACCGCTTATCCGAGGCTGGGTCGCGGAGGCGGCAGTCTAAGCAGAGACGCCCAGACTTCCCGCTCCCCAGACACTTCCTCCAGCTCTCCCGGGGGATACCGAGGTGTTCCCAGGCCAGCCGAAAGACACAGTCCCTCCAGCGTGTCCTAGGTCTTCCCTGAGGACATCCTCGATGCGTCCAGGAGGCATCCAAAACAGATGCCCGAGCCACCTCAGCTGGCTCCTCTCGATTTGGAGGAGCAGCGGCTCTACTTTGAGCTCCTCCCGAGTGACCGAGCTTCTCATCTTATCTCTAAGCGAGCGCCCCGCCACCCTGCGGAGAAAGCTCATTTCGGTCGCTTGTATCCGGAATCTTGTTCTTTCAGTCATGACCCAAGGCTCATGACCATATGAGATACATGAAATCCTCCACTTGAGGCAGGATCTCTCCACCAACCTGAAGGGGACAAGCCACCCTTTTCCGACTGAGAATCATAGTCTCGGACTTGGAGGTGCTGATCCTCATCCCAGCCGCTTCCGTCCCAGTGCACACTGAAGGTCCTGGCTTGATGGAGCCAACAGGACAACATCATCTGCAAAAAGCAGAGACGAGATCCTTTGGTCCCCAAACCAGACTCCCTCCGGCCCCTGGCTGCGCCTAGAAATCCTGTCCATAAAGATAATAAACAGGACCGGTGACAAAGGGCAGCCCTGCCGGATTCCAACATGCACTAGGAACAGGTCTGACTTACTGCCGGCAATGCGAACCAAGCTCCTGCTCCGGTAGTACAGGGACCGGACAGCCCTTAGCAAAGGGCCCCGGACCATTCTCCCAGAGCACCCCCCACAGGGCGCCACGAGGGACACAGTCAAATGCCTTTTCCAGATCCACAAAACACATGTGGACTGGTTGGGCAAACTCCCATAAACCCTCCAGCACCCTGGAGAAGGTATTGAGCTGATCCAGTGTTCCACGACCGGGACGAAAACCGCATTGTTCCTCCTGAATCCGAGGTTCTATTACTATTACTACTATTCTATTAGTTACTTCTATTCTATTACTACTATTACTACTATTGGCCGCATTCTCCTCTCCAGTACCCTGGCATAGACTTTCCCGGGGAGGCTGAGGAGTGTGATCCCTCTGTAGTTGGAACACATCCTCCGGTCCCCCTTCTTAAAAAGAGGGACCACCACCCCGGTCTGCCAGTCCAGAGGTACTGTCCCCAACCGCCACGCGATGTTGTAGAGGCGTGTCAACCAAGACAACCCTACAACATCCATAGACTTGAGGTACTCAGGGCGTATCTCATCCACCCCCGGTGCCTTGCCACCGTGGAGCTTCCCAACTACCTCAGTGACTTCGGCCTGGGTGATGGACGAGTCCACCTCCAAGCCCTCTGCCACTGCTTCCTCAGTGGAAGACGTGTTGGTGGGGTTGAGGAGATCCTCGAAGTATTCCTTCCATCGTCCAACATCGTCCCCAGTTGAAGTCAGCAGATTCCCACCTCCACTGTAAACAGTGTTGGCAGGGCACTGCTTCCCCCTCCTGATGCGCCGGACGGTTTGCCAGAATTTCTTCGAGGCCGACCGATAGTCCTTTTCCATGGCCTAATCGAACTCCTACCCAGACCCGAGTTTTAGCCTCCACAACTACCCGGGCTGCAGTTCGCTTGGCTTGCTGGTACTTATCAGCTGCCTCAGGAGTCCCACGAGCCAACAAGGCTCGATAGGTCTCCTTCTTCAGCTTGACGGCATCCCTTACTTCCGGTGTTCACCACCAGGTTCGGGGATTGCCGCCACGACAGGCACCAGAGACTTTATGGCCACAGTTTCGAGTGGCTGCGTCGACAATCAATGTCTCCAACCTCCCTCGGGATCTGGTCTGGGAGTTAAAGCTCTTTCTGACAGGGGGCTCTGCCAAACGTTCCCATCAGACCCTCACAGTATGTTTGGGTCTGCCAAGTCTGTTCCGCCTTCTCCCCCGCCATCGGATCCAACTCACCACCAGGTGGTGATCAGTTGACAGCTCCGCCCCTCTCTTCACCCGAGTGTCCAAGACATACGGTCGGAGGTCAGATGAAACAACTACAAAGTCGATCATCGATCTCCGGCCTAGAGTGTCCTGGTGCCACGTGCACTGGTGGACACCCTTATACTTGAACATGGTGTCCGTTATGGACAAACTGTTACTAGCACAGAATTCCAATAACAGAACACCATTCGGGTTCAGATCCGGGGGGCCATTCCTCCCAATCACGCCCCTCCAGGTGTCATTGTCGCTGCCCACGTGAGCGTTGAAGTCCCCCAGTAGAACAACGGAGTCCCCGGTTGGAGCACTTTCCAGCACCCCTCCCAGAGACTCCAAGAAGGCCGGGTACTCTACACTGCCATTTGAACCGTAGACACAAACAACAGTGAGAGACCTATCCCCGACCCGAAGGCGCTGGGAAGCGACCCTCTCATTCACCGGGGTGAACTCCAAAACATGGCGGCTGAGCCGGGGGTTAATGAACAAACCCACTCAGGCCCGCCGCCTCTCACCGCAGGCAACTCCAGAGTAGTGGAGAGTCCAGCCTCTCTCGAGGATTTGGGTTCCAGAGCCCAAGCTGTGCGTGGAGGTGAGCCCGACTATCTCTAGTCAGTATCTCTCAACCTCCCGCACAAGCTCAGGCTCCTTCCCCACCAGCGAGGTGACATTCCATGTCCCTAGCCCATGTTCCTAGCGCCAGATTGGGTCGTCGAGTCCTCCGCCTTCGACTGCCACCCAATCCACTTTGCACCGGCCCCTTACGGTTCCTCCCGCAGATGGTGGGCCCACGATAGTGCTTTTTCCCTGTCTTTACAATTCACAAATTACGACTAACAATGATAAAAAAAAATTATAACAAGCTTAACTTTTATTTTTATAATTATTTTGTAAGTTAACGTTTACAAAAAATCATTTCATTAACGTTCAAGCTGGGCGACAGTAGCTCAGTGGGTAGAGCGGCCGTCCTTCGACCGACGGGTGGGCGGAAACATCCCAAAACATCATAACATCCCGCTCTCCCCACATAATGTCATTGTGAAAAAAAGAAAATAAAAAGCTGACCCTAGAATATCACCATACATTTCAGTCGTTTTAATGTTTTTATTTTATTTTTTATTTTTTTAGTCCAGTAAAAATATACATTACTAATTAGTAATTGCTGCTAATATTCTGCATTGTGGCAAGGCAAGGCAAGGCAATTTTATTTATATAGCACAATTCATACACTGGGTAACTCAAAGTGCTTGTGTTGATAAATCACTGCTATGTTTGCATAACCTTAGGCAAAAAAAAAGTTTAACAGCTTTACTGTGCTTAGTACCTTCCTGGACCTGTGGGATTTTATCTGAAACTTGTTCAGAGATGAGGACTATTATCATGGCTCTTATCCACACTGTCTCACTGTCAACAAGACTCTGTTGATCATTTCTTTATGTGTATTCAGAGTTGTTATGTCATGTGGCACTGCTTCAGCTTCGGATAAACAGGTTGTGAGCACTTGCTTCACTCAAACAAAACATAAATGTATTCACATTTTCATCTCCCATATAGCTTTTAGCTGTAATGACTGATTGCGCTGATTAATGGTTTTATAATGATGTTCTATCAGCTGTGGCACAAGTTTTAGAACAAACTGGGATTTTAAATTCTGTAGTGACAAGTCATTTATTAATGGTAGTTTTGTGCTCACATCTTCAGCAATATTCCAAACCGGTCCACGTTTGTGTGTCCGTTCTGTGGAACCAGAAACCTGGATCAGCAGGAACTTGTGAAGCACTGTATGGACAGCCATCGCAACGACCCCAACAAAGTAGTAAGAGCTGTCTCCAAATTTCTGCTTTGTCTCACATCAACTCCAGATGTTGCTCCATGTTTTCATAAGTCTAGATACTACACTGTACCTGGTCACTGCTTCCAAAATAATCCTTTTCTGGTGTGCTTTGTGTTCTCAGGTGTGTCCTGTGTGCTCAGCCATGCCCTGGGGAGATCCCACGTACAAGAGCTCAAACTTCCTCCAACATCTTCTCCACAGACACAAGTTCTCCTATGACACATTTGTAGTAAGTGCAGGGCTTTTACATCAATTTGGAGGTTATACATTTTTGAAAAAGTGAAAACAATAGGGAACTAAGAAGAAAAGGTTTGAGTAAAAGCATCTGGACTAAGTTTTCAAGGTGAAGACGTTTCGTCTCTAATTCCAAGAGACTTTATTAATTCTGCGTTCAACTGGTAAGAGAGCTGAGCTTATATCTCTAGAGGGAGGAGTTTCCCCTGAAACCAAACCTGATGGACCAGGCTGTTCTGGTCTCACTGTCTTTAGTCATGAAAGCGAGGTGTGAATCCAAATGTGAGAGTCGTTAAGGCTCAGGAGAGTCGTTGGTGACACTGCTCCATTCAGGTGCAAGGTGGTAAGTGCCCCTGCTCTATACATGAGAACAGAACAACCTGGTCCATCAGGTCTGGTTTCAGGGGAAACTCCTCACTCTAGAGATATAAGCTCAGCTCTCTTACAGTTGAACTCAGAATTGATAAAGTCTCTTGGAATTAGAGACAAAACGTCTTCACCTTGAAAACAGTCCAGATGCTTTTACTCAAACCTTTTCTTCAAGATGTCCTGGATGACTGAGAACCTTCACAGACAATAGGGAACTAATTGATTTGACTTGAAATTTAATAAAATGTAAACTAAACCACTAAAGTGTTATATTTTACTTTTTCATAATACATTTAGTTTCTCTAATTTTCTGTGTACTTTTCTTTATTCCTAATTCAAATTGTTTATTGCTCCGTTTCAGGACTACAGCATCGATGAGGAGTCAGCACTCCAGGCAGCTCTGGCCCTGTCTCTCGCTGAAAACTGACAACAGTGTCTTGCCATCAGTCATGACTGACCTCGGCACAATTGTGTTTGGTGCTGGAAACAATTCAGTGTATGTTTCCTGTCGCAACTGTGTCAAGTTAGACAAGAAGGCTACCAAATACACGCAGACCTGGGTCCTGTACTACAGAGCTAGGGCAGGTTAAGATTGAGGAAACCCAGTCCACTGACCAATCAGACAAGCTGTTGATATGAGATGCCGAGTGTTGTACAAGCCACAAGGCTGACTGGAAAACAAACATAACATTGTGAAGCGATAGCCTATCAATGCTTAACGGTTATACATGTTTATACTTAATGGCATTTTGCTCAAAAAAGCTTTAATTGTATGCATTGCATTGAGATCCACTAATTAATAGCCTCTGCGATAACAGACTCCACATGTGGTCCTTGGTCTACTTTTTGCCATTCATTTTGAGATTAGTGTTGTTCTGTCTTTATTTCTGACCTGTCATAATTGGTTGTTTAGTCCTGACTACCCCCGTTTTTACAAAAAAAACACACTCGCCGCTCCTGAGAGCGACTGAACTAGCTAGCTTTGTGATCCCACTGTTTTAGACTTGATTACTAGGTTTTGCCTGAGTATTAGAAATCTGTCTGGGGCCATTTCAGCTGGCTTTGTAGCACAGTGTCCTCTGTGAACACAGTCCTCATTTACAACACTTTTCTAACTTGACACAGTTTAAAGCAAACTTGGCAATACAATCTACAGAGCAGAAATGTTAGCTTTTTACGATTTCTGAGCTAATTAACTTGAGCTAAATGACAGAGCCTCGTCTTGGTAACAGGATGGTGTCCCGGCCCACTGTCTCTTCTGGGTTAGAGTTATAAAAGTGTGAGAGGATTGGACTCAAGATAAATATCATGTACATAGAATTTATGAATGCAAATAATCTCATCTACATGTCCATTGGACTGGATGTGAACGTTTACAATAACAGACATGACACTCATCACTAAAACAGTTGTTATTCCTGTGAATATTTGCACTTTTTATACTGGACTGATCTGAAGTTTGTGCGACGAGCCCCAAGTGAACAGCCAACGTCCATATGTCACTGCTCTGTCTTCAATTCTTATTACAAGTTTTTTTATGATGCATCTGCCAAGAAAAATGGGTATTAAATATCTATTTCTCGAAAAAATGTTTACTTTTCACACCCCTGTAGAGGCCTGCTACCATACGTTTTCAACTTTCTGAGGACATTGAAGTTTCTGGACAAACATGCCAACTTAAGCAGACTGACTGAACTGTATTGGAAAAATAAAAAGTTAAAGTAAGGCTTTGTACCGAGCGGAGCCAGAAGAGATTCAAGACCAGAATTTTCTGTGAAAATACTGAGGAACCAGTCATCTCTTCAGTAAAGAAAGCATATATCAGGTTTGCAGTTAAACTCATGTAGTTACACTTTTGATTATTGCTTTAGACAAAGAAACATCAATGTCAAATGTTATTACATTGTTAATGCTAAACATAAATCTGTTTTTTATTGATAATGGAACGCATGTGTCATGTGTACTACTGTGTGTGCCCAGATAGAAACACGCCACATGTTCCACAGGCCAAGAAAGCGAAAAAAAAAATGGCCTTGCTCTTCTGACAGAAGTAAACATTTTCATCCAGTGATTTTTTATGTTCCTTATGTATTGTTCAAATATGTGAACTGTCCGGATTCACAAGACGAGGTTGATATCCTGCCTGGGTCCATGCACACACAGAACACATTAGGAATAAAATACTCTGACCATACAAAATACACTTAGCCCTACAAGCCACCAGGGGTGAAGAAAATCTGACAATGAACAGGGGAAAACACACGGGTTATAAAGGCACACAACGAGGGACAGATGAAACACATTAGAGGCGGAGCAGGTAATCACAAAAGAGGGAAGGACTGCTTTTTTAACCCCTAAAGTATAAAAAAAGGGTGAAAATAGAGAGAAGTAGAAATAAGAAACTAGAGAGAAGTAGAAAGTGAAGAGGAAAAGTGGGGTTTATGCTGTTCTAACTTTGATACAGGATTGTCCTTGAATCAAAGAGACCAGCGAGACCCGTTTGCCCAAGTCTCAAGCCTCCTTTTATACCATCTGGACAGGGTGTAGTCGTGACGTCAACACACATGCGCTCTGACGACTTTTTTAAACTCTGTGAACTCTCGTAAGTAGGACACTGGGTCTTCTGTGAACTTTTGTGTAGTTGCCGTCCAAAACTCTGTGTGTGTCCCTGTCCTGCTATGAACTCCATGAGTGGCATGGCCTTCTGTGAACTTCATGTGCCCTGTCTATTGTGAGTTTTTTTGTGTGTACTTGTCGTACCTGCCTTTGTGTGTGTCACTGCATGTCATGACTTCCTGTTCCCTGCTCACAGACAAAATTTGACCTATATTTTAGTCTGCCGATTCTAGGCCTACTTAGAATTAAACTCTTAGTTCTCGTTTACACTTAACACATTTTGTTCTTTCACACTTCCAAAACATCATTGAAATATATTTAACTTTGACATTACTCTTAAACATTTTACTCATTATTCTTAATTATTTACAAGTCTTCACTTATAACACAGTGTCCGTGTGGATCTGTGTCCTCCTTGGTGCTCGAAGTTCCACTTAATCTTCCGCATTCACTACACCTCTCTCACAGACAGTGCTGCACAGAGCTGCGCTCTCACACTGGCGGTCCAGAACTTAGCCCAATAAAACAATTGTAGAGAACACATTCATCTTATTTGCCTTGTTTACATTTGTTCAATAAGCAGTCTGTGGTTAACAGCAATACTAACTAATATATACCGTTCATCTGAGTATCTCTAACTTCTCTCTCTGAGCATTACCATGAAGACCCAGACAAATCTTTACTCATCAATATGATCTATATCAACTGAGCTTTGTAATTAGATGCTGTTGTATTCCTATGTACTGTAGAGTTTTATTCAGTAAAATAAAACCTATATAGAAGCCTATTCTAAAAAATGAAGGTAGATCTGTGAAGATATCATTACAAATAAATTATAATCTAAATAATTATCCCTCCCTTCTTTTTAATATCTTAAAGTCCACTGCACAGGTAAGCTTAATAACATCTAACTTCAAATATATTCCATTATAATGCCTACTTCTTCATTCACCGTTTTAATTCTAGTTTCAAGAATCATAAACAAATCACCAGTCTTAACTGGACCTCTGTTCCACTTACAGTTCTTCGTCATTTCTCCTCAATCTCTAAGAGTGTTTCCTTGTTTTTAACATTCCTTGAATTTACTTGGCATAGTATTTGCTTTATTAAAAGTTTTAATAGTTTATTTTTTTTTTTACCGATTTGGTGTATACAGGGTAGCAGTGTGAAAGATGACACCAGACCTTCTTATGACCCTTTATTTGTTGTTTGAACAAATTTAGCACCACACAATACAGTACAATACACCTCAGTAAACCTATACAGTACAGTACAGTACATTATAACGTTATGCCAGGATCCTAATTTAGTTTTGAAATTCCAGATAAAAATATTATTTCTTGACAATAAAAAGTTTTATCCAACCATTCTCTTTGTGTTCATTCACTGTGTTTGATTCTTGTCATTAGCTTGTCACATTAGCTATTCCTCATAACAAAATATTTTGCCACATTTGGGAAAGTCAGCAAGAATTTACAGTTAGTAAAAGTCTGGAAAAACCACCTGCTTAGTAATAGACGCCTTTGACTATCGTCCTTAAACTATAAGGTCACAATGGTTATCGTTACCGCTACAGGCACAATTGAGGCAGCTAGCAGGTCCTCGTAGGACCCTGGGATCAGGAGTCGCCGGTTATAGCCAAGCCTCTCTCATAGAACCTCTTAAACAGTCCTCGAGTAAGGGCGCCACCATACAGCAAAATATGCCGATATACCGCTGTCCACCAGAGGGCAGGCTCCAAAAGCAAAAATATAAGGAGAAACCCAATGGCGGCTTTACATGTAATAAAATCATGTTAACAGCCTGGTACAAAAGATGGCTCCGGTCTCTAGAGCTAAGTTTTTACTACGTGACAACTCTGGGAGGGGTAAATTTTTTAATATGTCCGTTTATGCTATCTGAAAACTATTGTTTTACTATGCAGTAAAAGCCGAAAAGCCCATATGTTATTGGCCTTTCATAACGACAACATTGGTAAATAGGGGACCGGTGGTTGGATTACATCCATTTTATTTACAATCTATGGTTGTAGCACGCACACAGAGAGAACGTCAAACGGCAATGACAGCGCTGTGTGTGTTCATTGACAACAAAACAGCGTGTAGTGAGAGCGTGGGTACAAAATAATGGTGACTAGTAGATTATTATTGTGCTTTAGTGTTGGAAAGTCTGATTCATTTCTGCAAACGCAAAGTTTGGCAATATTAAAGGAGCAGCAGGCTAATGTATAGTGGAATGAAACCCTGATAAATTTATTTGTTATGGTTCAGAATCGTCCCCAGTGCCATCTGCGCCTTTGTATTTGTGCTTGGTTCAACTGTTTTGGGTGATTCCTGTTTGGATTGGACACATCTGACACACCGAAATAATGACCAAACTGTGGTATAATAAGAAACCCGTTGAGTTCACAAAAATATGCTTTTCAAAAGACCAAAGTGAACACCCTATTGCTAAATGAAACATGCAAAAGAGAAATAGCCTCCAATCAGTAAATTCTACTTAGAATACTACTACTAGCAATAGTGTAATGCCCCACTCACACAGGGAAGTAACCAGCCGGATTTGTAAATTCAGAAATGCTTTATTAACAAGTTAAAGTAACAGGAGCTGCTCTCTCAGCCATGGCTCACGCTAAACTCTACCTAAAACACTCCACCACAACAGTTTCTCCCTCTCACTTCGCATCCGCTCTTCTTCTCTCTCCACACACACCTCTCCTCTCCAAACCCACAGCGCCCCCCTTCTTATCACAGGTACAGAACAATACACAATACAAGAACACTGTATTGTGTATTGTGTATTGTGTATTGTTCTGTACACAATACAAGAACACTGTAGCTATTACAATTGTGATAAATAACATAGAGCATGATGATGTGGGTGTGTGACTTTTTTTTAAGTGCTTTTAATGAGAGATAGATATGACATATTTTGTATTGTGTATTTCCCATTTTATCAAAAAATGTATCAAAATAAAAGCAAAACATTAAATGTAAATTATTGAATTTATGACACTATTAAGTGGTTACATCCACAGTAACATGCTTAGGGATATGTCCAGATTAGATGTCAGTGACTTTTTCTGCATTTTTATCCTTGCATATAGGAATGCAAGAACAGAAACAAGCATGCAACAAGCACAAACTATTTGTGTGAACATAGGCTGCTTTTAAAATAATTAAGAAACCTGCTCTGACTACAGTAGTCTAGCCAGCTAGTTTCTAAAACATCATCTGAGGATAAAATGTTCATCTGGTGCCCACTATATCCCCCTCACTAAAAGCATAAATAATCTGTTATTTACCTGAAATGTCAGTGGTCAGAATGTTTAAACTTACTGGCACAGCTTTATTTTATTTATTTATTATTGTCATTATTTATAATATTTATTTTATATAGGCTTAGCTAAGTGACAAAAGTCAGTAAAACAAATAAAACAAAAATATAATAAGGTAAAATAAGATTCACATTACATTTATGCGGTTTTAAAGTGTTGTCACTCCGCTCCTGAAGGTGGCGCTAAAACACACCTGTTTAAAAACCGCCTTTAAATAATCAACATCAACCAAAGAAGAGAAAAAGCAGAAGGAAATCAGCTCCTCAAACAAATTGGCCATACGAGAAGAATTTTTTGGGTCTCTCTTTCGAGAGCTTGTCACTATTGTAAGTTTATAAATTTCGTTACCGTGAGTAAGTTTGGTGATGTTGGAACGATAGTGTGCTATAAAGGCTTTCCGAACGGCCTCATAAAGTCTAAGCTGACCGTGTCCATTCATGTGTCCACACGGTCACACGACAGTAACGTTTAAATATATCACGTCTATATATATATAGTATATATATATATATCAATATAACGTTACATATCGAGTTGAATCTAATTTAAAATGTAAAAGAAACATTAGTAGTGTACCACTTAAACTGCAGCAGGTTGTCACACTTTTAGCTACATTGAAACCAAGTCCAGACAGAAACAACACGATATACTGTAATAGATAGAAGGGAGCAGTTACGTCCAAAACTCAGGTTAGTGTTTAGTAAAGGAGACGGAGTTAGAAGAAGCAGATATTTAATGAAATGATTGAGGTTTTATATTCAATCCCAAGAACAGATTATATAGCTTACAATGTTTGGTTTTCGTTTGTCTCAACATATGCGACAGACATGGACGAGTAAAAATGAGTTAGAGACCAAGACAAGACCTTTTCAAAATAGTCCTAATACCTTTCTTATGCCCCAGTCCCCCCCTTATACTGTATAACAAATTGGGTGGCTTGAAGCTCCTAATTGATAACATAAGTTAACATAATGCAGAAGAAGACAGTGTTGCTTGCCAAAAAGTGAGCCCACAAAAAGGAACAAAAATATAAGGAAAACTTTGAGACCAAGATCGGTTTCCACTGGAATACAATAGAATATACACTATACTGTGGTTAAATAACTAAATCAGTTACATAGGAGCTCACAATTAGCTCCTGCATATTTTTTTGCAGAGACCATTTGAAGATGACAACCTCATGGAGTGACCGTTTACAGAACTATGCAGACCTCCCTGCCAACATGGATGGTGTGGCCATGAAGAAATATCGTCGAGAAGCTAACCACAGGTTTGTTTACCTCCTTGTTTAATAAATGTGCACATCCGGATCACAGGTGATTACTTTAAAATTAAATAATCTTTTCCCCTTACTAAATAATATTTTAAACACAATAGGATACAATATAAAAGAGAGCACTCCATTTTGAAACTGTACAGTCAGACTTTAGTATCTGTGGGAAGCAATGTTAGCTACATTTCATCAGCATTTCTTACTCCATTTCTTAATCCATTTGCATTTTGCATATATCTCCCATTACATAAAAAGGACATTGGTTGAGATGTTTTACAGCCTTTTGCAGACCACGTTGTCCGGCAGTGTAAGTATTTACCCTCCTATCCATCTTTAATACAAGCGTCAATAGCAGTGTGCTCAGTGTAATTTAATGTTAAAGGACCCAGTGTTGTATTTAAAGTTTGTAGTGTATAAACTGGACAAAGGAAGCAGGAACAGAACTGGAGTTACTGTACTGCTTACTATGGTTCAGGGCTCAAATGTTTATAAGGTATCTTATGATAAGTTTCTCATGCAAAAACTTTAGTAAAAAATTTAATTTCCTCAGATCCAGCTGCGTTTTAGCCTTGTTGTTCTGGCTTTGTGGCTGCACAGACTTCTGCCTCAGAGAGGGTTGTGAACAGTCCGCTTCAGCCTCCTCAGAAAAGACAGCTGTTGGTGGGCTTTTTTAATGATGCCCGCTGTATTGGCGGTCCACATGAGGTCATTTGAGATGTGCATGCCCAGGACTTAGACATTGTCCTAGACATTACTAAAAACTGTTCCTCCGCTGAAGAGGGGAAGGGGCTGTCACCAATTTATCTTTTTAAATATTTATTCATTTCTCTCACCCGTACCCATGGCACGCTTTAATAACTTTCTTACATTTCTTAACAAGGTAATTATTGTGTTAACTACTGCCACCTACTGAGATGGAGGAGTATTTTCATTACTTGGCCAGCCACTACATTACGTAGGCGCTCTACAACAGCAATTTATTTCCAGTAACTTGATGATAATTTTTGGACCAATTAAAAAAAAAATCTACTGCATAAGAGCAGATGTGTAAGAAGCAAAAGCTGGTCAATGCATCTCCTCTTTCTGCAGCATGAACTATGTTGCATAGACTGCTAAAATATTGCCTCTGATACTTAATACTCTGTAACTGATCGTACCAAGAGTGTGTAAAGAACAAACCTTTTGTTTAAAAGAAGTATGATCAACCGCTTCTGCCCTGGATTCTAGTTACCCATTCTAATAGAATAATTAAATCTGGAGTGCTTTCAGATTGTTTTAGTGATCACTCTATTATTTACTGTATTTGGAAAATCTCTACACCATGACTCCCGCCTAAATATATCAAGGTAAGGGATACTAAAAATTTTAATTGTGAACTATTCAATTATGATCTGCAGCAGATAAATTGGTATAGGCTAGGGCTAATTCCATCTATTAACCTAGCATGGGAGTTTTGGATAAACACGCCCCCTGGTCTACTATAAAGGTGAAAGGCAATCATTTACCAGTGTTAATTTCGTTGCGGACGAAAACGAAACGAAAACTAAAAAAGAAGTCACTGATGGAGACTAAAACTATAACTAAATTGATTGACATTATCGTCAACGAATAAAGGACGAGACGAAAATAGACTCTGACGAAAATCCAATTAGCAGACGGGATAGATGAACAAAAGAACCAATCCGCAAAACGTAACAGTCGAACATACTCCGGTACAGTAGGTGGCGGTATGCACCGAAAAATTGGTTGTGACCCGCCATTAATACTAGAGAAGAAGAAGAACAGAACAGGCGAAACTGCATGAGAAGAAGAGAGAAGAGAGAGGTCACTTTAGCACGAAGTGCTTTCTTGAAAATGAATAGAGGTAAATAAGTGTTACTATTCTGTGGTTGAATTGCCAGCATTGTGGTAGCAAGAAGAAAATGTCGTTCAGTGCACTTTAGATTCGAAATTAAAAATGTTTGCACTTATTGTTCAGCTCAGCTGTAAGCTTTAAGGTCCTGGACCTAACTTTATTTTTCTTTTATTGATGGTGAATTGGCAGCTAGTTATTGTTTACATTACCATGACAGTGTTTGTTGCTGCATAAAAGCTTTTGAATTGAAATAAAGAGACTGTTGTGTTGACATAAAGTTGAATTTGTGTTTTATATATTTTTATATTTTCTATACCAAACTTATAAAATATTGTAAAAAAATGTCTAGTAAATCTAATGTAATGTAATTTTAGTCGACTAAATTCCAAGCAATTTTAGTCGACTAAAATACCAAGCAATTTTAGTCGACTAAAATAAGACTAAAATTAAAACAAATCAGATGACTAAAACTTGACTAAAACTAAAAAGAATTATAGTCAAAAGACTAAGACTAAAACTAAATTAAAATTTTGTGTCAAAATTAACACTGTCATTTACCCTGGGTGAATGGGGAGCTTATTAGTCTCTATAAACACAGAGATAGGGCCTGGGACAGGTGCAGACAGACAAAGCTTACCGAAAACTGTCCGATTATCTTTCATGCTATAATCTCTTATCTCAATGCCAATTAGGATTCAGAAAATACTTCTCAACCTCAACAGCACTTTTGAAATTTTTCCAATGACATTTTTTCTAATTGGGACATTAATAAAAGTACTGGAGCTATCGTCATAGATTTAACTAAAGCCTTTGACCTTGTTGATCACTACCTGCTCCTTGTCAAACTATATTATTATTATTATTATCGGTCTTTCTAGATCAGCTCTTCTTTGGTTTAATTCTTATTTCCACCATCGTCGTCAATGTGTGTCCTATAGAGGCAGTCAGTCAAACTTTACAATCATAGACAGAGGCATTCCTCAAGGTTCCTCTTTAGGACCATTATTATTTTCAATTTTCATTAACGATCTCTCATTTTGCTGCTCTGACTGTAATATTCATCTATACGCAGATGACACTTTAATCTACTGCTCTAAACGAGACATCTTTGACATCAATAATTCCCTTCAACAGGATTTTAACTCCGTGCAGCGGTGGTTACTGTTCAACAAACTAATCATCAACAAAACTAAATCATACTCCATGCTGCTTCAGAGAAAATTTTAATCAGCTTCTAGCACTAACCTAAACCTGAGTTTTTTAGTCCCTTCGAGTCTGTTGAGACATTTAAATACCTCGGAGTCTGGCTTGACTCTGATCTTTCATTTAAAACACACGTGCATTCAATCACAAACAAACTCAATTACAGGTTAAAAATCTTATACCAGTCAATTAGTTGTTTTAATTTTCATGTTAGGAAGAGAATAGTTTCTCAGTTATTACTTCCCATCTTAGATTATGCAGACATTGTATATCAAAACTCTACAGCCTCCTGTCTTCACTCACTTGATGTTGTCTACAACAGTTTATGCCGCTTCATTCTCCGTTGTCCTTATAGAACACATCACTGTGAAATGTATGCACAGCTGTCCTGGCTCAAACTTTCAGCCCAAAGACAATATCACTGGCTCCAATTCATTTTTAAAAGTATTAATTTTTGTTACCCCATGTATCTTAAACAGTATCTTGTACCTTTTAGCTCTTCATATAATTTACGCCACACAGAATATCCTTTTTTTACAGTTCCTAGAGTCAAAAAAGAACTTGGGAAATTTGCTTTTTTATTCTTGCAATTTAAGGCCCCCAATGATTGGAATAGACTTCCTGCCTCTATCCGATCCATAACTTCTTTTCAGATATACCGAATTGCTCTTCTATCTCATTTGCAAAATGTTTGTCTTTGCTTTTGATTATTTGTATTGTTTGTAAAATGTTTATTTTATTTACTCTTATTTTTGTAACTGAATTTTGATGGAGGGAGATAATGAGAGCTTGTGAGTGTAGTGTTGTGTGTGGTGAAAGTGTGAACATTTGTGTAACTTAATTTTATTTGAAATGTTAATTTTTATGTTGTATTCTGTATATTGTATAATGGCACTGCTGTCTGCAGTTACCTGTTCAAACAGAGGACCCCCTCGAAAACGGGATGATTCATCTCAAGGGATTTATCCTCACAAAAATGTAAATAAATAAATAAATGTTGAGCCCATCTCAGCTAATCAGTGCAGAAGAAGACAGACAGGTGCAAGTGTACTACAATCTTCTGTGGTGCCAGCTGCTTTGCTCCAGAAAACCAGGAGCTTCCAAATAATGTAAGTTACACTGTTTACTGTTTACGGTCCCATGTGGCCTGTTGTCTCACTGTTACTTATAAAGATTTGAGACTTTTCCCAAATCTTTGTAAAGCTTTTGTTAGCGCTAGCTACAGTCTGTTGAAAAGCTTGAAGTGCTCTAGTTAGCGTTAGCTTGTCACAGTCTGTGTAAAACACAAAAGTGAAGCTGGTTGTGAAAGCAAGTTGTATCAAGCAAGCCTAAATCATCTGGTGTATGTATTGTTACCAAAACTGCTGTGGCAGTGTCAATGATGGTTTATGTGTTGAAACTATAGTTTCTAGCTTCTTCTGTGTCATTGCATGCATGTGGACAACTACATACTGACTATTAGAGAGAGCATGTTGAAAGTTGTATTTACTGTTTGTTGTAACATTTTGTTTTTCTCCTGTCTTGCTTTCTTTCAGCTCTAAATTATTACATTTACAAACATTTTTATTGTTACAATGACAGAAGATATGGTGGCAATCAAGAAGTCAGACATTGGAACGAAGGCAGCATCAGTAAATCGCTATAAAGCGAGAAGTGACTTTAGGTGGGACTTTGTTCTGGTTCTCACTCAAAGAGACCAACGCACACATTACTCATTGACCACTGTGTTCAGTATCACATTTACAACAGATCCTAATAAGTATTACAAATGTTTATAAAGTAAATAGTTTGTATCTATCAAAGTAACCAAAACAACAGTTTTATATGCTATTACAAGCTTTCTTCATTTTCAGATGGTGAGCGGCCACAAACACCTGGTCCACATCAGTGAACTCCTCACCTGGGCTCACCACACTCAGCAGCCTTTTGTATGCTTGACATGCTGTCTACGTGTACCAGCTACAACACAGTCTGGCACAGCTGCACTACTGCGATGGTAAAGACGGCTGAGAAGATCACCAGGGCTCCACTGCCCTCTGTTGACCATCAACCACCTCAGAGTCCACAGTAGAGCTGCCACTGTCCTTAAGGACCCCAGCTACCCCCAACACAGTGTTTGCAGTCCTGTCCTCATTTTCACTGAGCAAAATTTATTCTTAAAGTTGCAATAGTTTACATAATATACTGCACATTTTTCTACTACAAACCCTTACTAAACTGTAATGTCGCAAACACAAAATGCACGTCTTTTTGTCACACATTAAAACATAATGAATCAGAATCAGTTGGTTTCTAGTTGATTTTTTTTTTTCTTTTTTGACCATCTCCCATGAGTAAAGGCCTCCCATGAATCTGAAAAAACGTACACTGAGTAACAGAGGATTCTGCTGAATGTGTAGATATAAGATTAATGGAGGTTGAATTAAAAAAAAAAGACAATTCATAAATGTGCAACTTATGTGTTTGTGGCATAGTTGTAGCAGAGCAGCACACTGTAATATTAAGGCCTAAAATGTAAACTGTGATTATTTAAAAATAAAATGGTGCAGAAAAATTCTTAAGAGTTGGTTGTGCCCTTTTTAAAGTTAAACTTTTTAACTTTACAGGAATTGCAGGAAAAACAGAAAAAAATGTAGAATCTGCAAAAGTTTCATAAAAATGGTTCAAGTGTTAAAGTTCAAAGAATAAAGCTCACTTAAATACAGCTTGCCTCAACCTAATATGAATGTAGTATACATCTCTAGGCAAGAATCCTGACTGATTTAAAACCAAGCCTCCAACATGGAACCTCTTAAACCAGGGGCCTCAAACTTCCAGCCCGGGGGCCAACTGCAGCCCACAAGACGATATGAAAGTTTAATGTTAGTGCACCCTGCAAGTTTTATATGAATGGCACGTTACCACGTTGTGTGTGGAAGGTTCCTTTTTGTGCAGCTGGAACTGAACCAACCTACCATCACAGTGGAGTATATGGCTCCTGGGGGCGGGCCATCGGCTGGGCTATGGAGGAGCCTGTGTAACATCACATAGCCGTCATAAAATTACTGCTTCTTACTGTGTTTGAAATGAGCATGTTTGACCTTGAGCTGGACAAATTCAATGTTACTGGCATTGGATTTGGCATCATGCGGATTGTATTTTGTTTTCCCATCATTTGAAATTAATTGATTTGTTTGAAAGTTGATTTTGCGGATTTGTTATCATGACAGATCTGCAAATTAACGCCAATGTTAGGTTGACAATATCACCGAGGGGAGTGAACATCAAATGGGGCCACTCAGCAGCTCATTCATGTTCTTCAATATTACATTTAAGTTCAGGATAGCTCAGGTTCAAATGAACCTATTAAAGTTAAAGAACTGTTAATGATGTTGGGGCGCAGTGGCTCAGTGGTAGAGCGGCCGTCCTTCAACCGGAAGGTAGGTGGTTCGATTCCCGCTCTCCCCACAGTTCATACTGTCGTTGTGTCCTTGGGCAAGACACTTAACCCACCTTGCCTCCAGTGGCTGTAACACTGGTAATTACTGTAGAACAATGTAAGTCGCTTTGGATAAAAGCGTCTGCTAAAATGAATAAATGTAAATGTAAATGTTTGAGAGGATTTAACAAAGCTTTTTTTGTGGAATATCTGATCCGGCCCAGCCTCACCCAGACTCTGCCTCCAGTGGCCCACAAGTAATCTGAGTTTGAGACCCCTGTCTTAAATGGTCCACGAGTAAGGGCGCTGCCATACGGCGAAATACAGCAATATACTACAGTCCAGTCCACCAGAGGGCAGGCTCCAAAAGCGGAAATATAAGGAGAAACCCAATGGCGATTTTACAAGTAATTAAATCATGTTTACAGTCTGGTACAAAATATGGCTCTGGTCTCTAGAGCTAAGTTTTTACTTCATGACAACTCTGGGGGGGTAAAATTTTGATTAATAAGTCAGTTTATGCTATCTGAAAACTAATGTTTTACTATGGAGTAAAAGCCGAAAGTCCTTTTATAACAACAATATTGGTAAATAGGGGACCAATGGGCGGATTACATCCATGTTTATTTACAATCTATGTTTTAAACCAAATGGGTGATGTGCAGTGCTTATTATGAGAAGTGTATGCAGTTGTGATATCAGTTGTTCTTGTGTATGTGTAGTGTACAAGTCCCCAGAGTACGAGTCACTGGGCTTTGACCTGACAGTGGAGCGCCTTGTGTCCATTGGATATCCACAAGAATTACTCAACTTTGTTTATGACCCTTCATTTCCTACCAGGTTTGGCCCTAAATCTCAAGTGCTGTATCTGATCACTGACACATTTCTGTTGATATTAAACAGAATTATATATTGATATTAAAATTCATTCTATTGCAGGGGCTTGGTGTTTGACACTTTTTATGGAAACCTACTCAAAGTGGATGCCTATGGAAACATCCTCGTCTGTGTGCATGGATTCAACTTCTTAAGAGGGTACATGTTGCTCTTTTAATCTTTTCTGAGGCCCCCTTCAATCCTTCTATTGTTCTATGATTTACATCCTTCTCCATTAGATCGGTTCTCACTTTTGTACTTAATATGCAAAACTACAATATCATAATACAGTATATTGTATTGTTATATTCGATATAAATTGGAATTTCAGATATGTCAACTGTTATAGATTTTTGTGACCATGTGTACTCTGTATTTCTGTGCAGACCTGACATTAGAGAAATGTACCCTAACAAGTTCATCCAGCGTGGCGATACTGATCGTTTCTACATACTCAACACACTCTTCAACCTCCCTGGTTAGACGCTCAACTGAAACACACAAAGGCACACCACACACACTAACAGGTCTCTCCTCTTTCAGAAACGTACCTCTTTGCTTGTTTGGTCGACTTCTTTAGCAACTGCTCCAGATACTCCAGGTGCTGTACACCACACGCTGCTAAGCACATTTAAATATATGAGCTACAAACAACATGCATTTGGATAAGCCCTTTTCTTTTTCAGCTGTGAGACTGGCTTTAAAGATGGTGACCTTTTTATGTCCTTCAAGAGTATGTTCCAGGATGTTAGAGATGCTGTGGACTGGGTGCATTTTAAGGTAGCACTTTTTAAGTTAAAAAAATTATCATTAGCTCTAAGCTTTGCAAACACTGCATTCATGGATATGTTTTATCACAGGGCTCGTTAAAAGAGAAGACAGTTGAAAACCTGGAGAAATATGTTGTTAAAGATGTAAGTGAATCAGCTTATGCCATTGAACAGAAAAGTATACAGAAACCTTTAAATTATTCAACTGTCAAAGACATCATGCACTTTTTTGTTTTTCCTACAAGCCCAAGCTTCCTCTTCTCCTCAGTCGCATGAATGAAGTTGCCAAAGTATTTTTGGCCACCAACAGTGATTACAAATATACAGAGGTGAAAAAAAAAACACAAGTTGCTTTGCCATAAAACAGGAGCAACATAATATAACACATCTGTTCCATCTTTTTGTCGTTTTATAGAAAATTATGACGTACCTTTTTGACTTTTCTCATGGACCAAAGGTGAATCTGAGCTGACTCTGATGTGGTACTGGTGAATGGATTGACCTGCTTCTAAATATATATTTCAGTTGGTAACATGCTTAGAGATGTCTGACCATAAAGTATAAGATCATAAATGCATCAGAGCGCACTTTGAAATTTCATATATTTTAAGATTAAAGTCCTTAAAGTAATGTGTTATTTGACTGAGAAGTTTATACAGGAAACAACTGGATCACCAATCTTCAAGTAATGTGTTGATATTCATCTTAGGTTGTATTTGCTTAAAACCACACACACCACAGAGAGATCAGTTTGTATGTTTTTACACAAAAACTATAGGGACAATAGTGATTCATAGGATATTTGTTTGATATAAGGGCACTTATTAGAAAAAAATAATAATAAATTGAGTGCTGTCCTAATGTGCCCCTAACAGTATACTAAATGGCTGTCTCTTGTTCCTGTGCTCTGTAGCCAGGTATGCCCCACAGGCCATGGCAGTCCTATTTTGACCTGATTCTGGTGGATGCTCGTAAACCTCTCTTCTTTGGAGAGGGAACAGTTCTGCGGCAAGTGGACACAGTGAGTGACTCATCAAACCAACCCCTAGTTTTCATAAAACTAATGATGCTTCCCTTTTACTTCCAAAACATAAGTGTGTTTGATCCTTGTGCTTGTTGCAGACTTCTGGTCGTCTGAAGATTGGTACATACACTGGCCCACTCCAGCATGGCATTGTTTATTCTGGAGGTAGAGTACATAGTACAAAGGGTACAAACCTATACTGTTCTTTACAAATCTACACTGTGGCTTTCACACTCCAGGCCTCCACTGAAGTTGTGGAGTAATCCTCACAGCTAAACTTATAAACTGTAATGTTTCTCATTGCTGGAATTTAGGGTTCAGTTCCTTATGTTTTATGACTAAACCTGGAGCTAAAACCAGAGCAGGACTAAAGTAAGAACATTAGGCCAGGTGTGATGTTGGACCTCCATTAAAGATCATCTGCCCAAACCCAGTTCTCCAAACAAAATAATCTTAATTAGTTTTTTGTTTTTTAATCTGTCTAGGTTCTTCAGACATTGTGTGTGACTTGCTGGGGGCTAAAGGGAAGGACATTATTTACATTGGTGACCATATCTTTGGTGATATTCTCAAATCCAAGAAGCGCCAAGGCTGGAGGACTTTCCTGGTGATTCCTGAACTGGCTCAAGAGCTGCATGTGTGGACGGACAAAAGCTGTGAGTCCCACTCCAACACCATGTCTGAATGCTAGATTGCACTGAATGCACTATGTTTTTTGATGCCAGTTTTTGTATTACAGCTATATTTGAAGAGCTTCAGTCTTTGGAGTGCTTTCTCGCTGAGTTTTACAAGTGAGTGTTTCTGGGAATCATTTACAGTTGATTATTTAGAAAACCAATTTTCAATAATCATTGTCAATAGAGACTTTTGTCCCTGTTCAAAAGTTGAATAGCATCTATAGAAGTGTCCATATGCACAATCTCAACATCATGTGCACAAGGCAAACTGACAGGAGACAGTTTAGTAGAATACTAGTCCACTATTTTATCATCCATGACATAATATAATAACATGAGTTGCAATATTTGAATGAGCTAGTTATTTGCCTTATGGATATTATGATTGTTGATATTGCAATACTGATACATTTGCAACATACATTATTGTGCAACCCTGCTCCAAATTCTAATGCCCTAAATATATTCTAATTATCTTAAATAATGCTGCATTGCGTTCTTCCAAGGGAAGAGAATATCATAAAAGGAGACTAACATATTCTACCAACGGCGTGTCATGGGCAGTTATTGAAAAGAACGGTGCTATATTGGTCAGTAATTTGACTCAGTGGTAGAGTGGTTGTCCTATAACCAGAAGGCTGACCACTATTCATACTGTCGTTGTGTCTTTAGGCAAGACATCTAACCCTCCAGTGGTGTTCCAGCTGTAACACTGGTAATTAGAAGCTTAATGTAAGTCGCTTTGGATAAATGCATCAGCTAAATGAATAAATGAAATTGTAACTGATAATATAAGTGCTATCATATAATCCAACTTGGTTAATTAGTAGAAAAATGGCACCCATTTGAAATTTATTTTGCCTGTGATTGCCTTCATTCAAACATTAGACAGTCGACTCCCCGACATCTTATTTGAATATTTATTACGGTGATCTCCTCATCTGTTAAACCGGAAGCCCAGTCTTTTAGGAATATCACAAAAATGATTTAGTGTTATGGACATTTTCAAGTACACCTGTAGACCTTTATAATGGCTGTGTTGTCTTTGTGGGCAGACATATGGACAGCAGCAGTAATGAAAGACCTGACATAAGCTCACTGCAGAGACGAATCAAGGTACAACATTCACACTTTGCCATAGTCTTTTAGGGTCTTGGGCATGACCAGTAATAATTTCGTGAGGTGTACAGATTCTCTTTCTGATGTGTTAGTTTTTTTTCTTTTTTCACCAGAAAGTGACCCATGACATGGACATGTGCTATGGCATGATGGGAAGTCTTTTCCGCAGTGGCTCAAGGCAGACATTGTTTGCCTCCCAAGTCATGCGCTACGCTGACCTTTATGCGGCTTCTTTCATCAACCTGCTCTACTACCCCTTCAGCTATCTTTTCAGAGCAGCGCATGTGCTGGTGAGCACTGCTCTCACTAACTTTGTTACAGGTTTATATTTAGTATTTTGGATTTTTTAAGCAGGGCTCAAGTCTATTTTTATGTTAACGACTTTAAAAACAACACATCAAAAGAGCACCAACATTAAGACACATTTGTTTTGCTGGCAGAGGGATATACAATGATTTAATCGCACATATTCTATTAGGGTTGTTCCCATACTAGTATTGGAAATGACGGCGTTATCGCAATTTCATTGTATTGGCGAGTATTTAAACACATTCACCGATCCGATACCATACAGTATTCTCTTGAACCGAGTTTCAACTAATTGTCCAATTGCACAGCCTTAAGGGCGTACATATCATGAATGCTGGGTCTTGTTTGTTTTCTGAGAATCTACTGCACCTATTGGTAACTTGTTTGCCATGTAGCAATAAAAAACATACTAAAAACTTGGAATATTCTGGTTGGTCACATTGTACTGCTAATAGTTCGAACAATACTGTATATAGTACATGCAAAGGGTTAAGGTTATTTTATCTTTGGTTTGGATAAAAATATGATGAAAACTTTTAATACATGTACTAATGCATTAATTAATGCATAAAGTCATGATAAAATGTGCCCCCTTCTTTAAAGTGTTACCACAGCATTTTATACAGTATCGGACTTATAGTACTTGGTATCGGCAGCTACTCTGTGTCCAGGTACCAAATCAGAAAGAAGAATGGAACAACCCTAATATTGATATAGTGAGATATGATTCCCAAAATACCCCTAGTCTTTCTGTGAAATGAATCTCTATGAAGCAAACATCTCAAGAGCTATGGATCTGTTCAAGTAGTGGTGGCTAGAACTCATTAGAAAAGCGGCATTGACAGTCCTTTACTACCTGTTCCCTGTAGATGCCTCATGAGTCGACAGTGGAGCACACCCACGTCAGCATCATTGACACAGAGTCTCCTCTGGCCACACGAAACTGCCACGAGCTGGATCTAAAAGACATGGAGTGTAAACGCCACCAGCTGACCCGCTCTGTCAGTGAGATCCAACCTCCACACTTCTTCCCCACTGCTCCACAGGAGATCACCCACTGCCACGATGAGGATGACGATGAGGAGGAAGAGGAGTAGTCCCTTTTCCATGTTAGGTTTTGTTTTGGACATTGAGCAGATAAACCACATATTCATTGTCCAGATATAGCTCTACATTAGCATCAGTTTTACATATTGTACTGTAATATATAGAGTACATTTGTCTGTACACTTACTGCATATGTATTCAGATACTGTAACCAAGTTAATCCTTTCAATGCTGTCCTATAAAAACAAACACATCAGCAAAGGAGCTCCCCGAGGTTAATTAAATGCAACCAAAAGTGGCTAAATGTTCAATCAATCTTTTTTTAGCTAGATAAAGAACAGAGAAACGGCAATGTGTGTCATTGAAAAGTTGTTTACTACATATATAATTTTCATTAATTTTTTGACATTTAAATTGTATATTTTATATAGTCAGTTGACATGGTCCTGTCATTACAACCTGGTTGTTTACAATGTTCTGTTTTACTGTAATATTGATAATGTAAAGTGCTGTACTGTTTGCACAAATTGCATTGCACGTGTTCAATATTTTTTTTCTGGAGTCTTGTCTGGGAACAGGAGTGAACTCCCCTTACTCCCTTTTGCTGTTACTGTAACAGGGCTCATAGAATGATACTTTAATCAATATCCAGTGGTGTGTCTTACATTTTTGCTTTTTATTGGTATCAAATCATCTGACTTTCACTGTGCCATGGTTTTATTCTGTGCAATTGTTAGCATTCTCAAACTGTTCAACAGATTGTTTGTGTTGAAGGTTTGCACATTTCTTGTAAGATGTGAAATGGATGTAGGATCTTTTTGTCACTTTCCTGGCCCTCTTTCCTTTGGAATATTGCTGTTACTTGAAAACTAGTGCAATATTCGACTGTTTCATATTAGAGAAAAGCTGAGATGTTAGTTGTCCATGTGGTGTTTGCGTTAATGCTGCAGTGTGTAACTCCTGACTGATGATTAGCTTTTGATGTATTCATAGCCATGCATCACTCAAATACTCAGAACTGGTTTTACCTGAATATTCAGAGGAATTAAATTAATTAATTCTTCATCTTTTGCTTATTTCCATTATTGGTCGAACAGTGGCCAGTTAGTCGCAGGTCTAACACTTAGAGACAAAAACTGACAACCATTCACTCATTCATTCACTAGGGACTCTTTAGAGTTGCCATTGAACCTATACATGCATGTCTTTGCATGGTGGTAGAAAGCAACAGTAACACGGCAAGCTGGACCTTGTTCATCTGGGGGCCCTAAGGGGGATAGGTCATGGGGGACCTGCCACACAATGGATTTATAGAAACATCAGTACAACCCTACAGTCACAAAAGACTAGCCGTAGTTGAAGACATTACAACAATAACACGTTTCCTTTAGACCCAGAGAGATGAAGCTCATTTAAAACCTGAACACAACCTAAATTGAAACAATGTGATGTAAAACTGTCATTGCTTTAGCCAAGAAGACAACTACAATACAAATTAAATGCAATTTTTTATTTAAAAAGATCAAATTTCTTTTGTGATACTGAGCCGCTGTCGATGCCTGAATATTTTCAGTGAAACTGAAGCCACTCTGATCACAGCTGATAGCTGTGAGAGTTCACCTCAAAATGACAATTATCAGCTTTAAATAACTAAACTTTACTAACATTTAGGAATCTATACTTAAAGTTTGTATCAAAAGGATAAGAATCACTAAAATATCAAGCTGTATATTCAGTGTTCTTTAAACAGTAATAAAAGCACATGAGGCTGATCTCTGTTTAAACAGTCACATCATATGTTCCCATTAAACTAGAAGCACTAAACTAAAACTATATTTATACTTAAAGAGGCTACACCCTCTGCTTCTGAATATATATATTATGTGAGACTTAACTCAATGACAACATTAATAGTCATTAAAACAGAACTAAATAAGATTTGCGCAACTCCCTCTACAGCTTTGTCGTAAATACTCCTAGTGTGGCTCTGGACAACACTCACCAGCACACTAGTTTAGCAAAAAGAAAAGACAAATACATTACAAGAAATGAAAATTGTCTTACAAAGGCATATAATGTATACATTGATTGTTTTATTCATAATCAACCAAAACATTTATACAGTATGTAAAAAAAAGAAAAAAAAACACTTCTGAGAGATAAATTTTTCTCGCTTTATTATTTTTGCGACTAATTTATTGTACATGTTATTGTCATAACATTTGCGTAGCCTTGGCCTTGTAAAATCTTGCAATGGGTCTATAAGTAAAGCCAGTCGCTCGGCTGACGCTATGTAAACCATATTTGTGGCATTTAGTACAATATTGAAAGTAAGTACCATTTGAACTGCCGTTGTCTCACATAAAGCCCGTAAATGAAACAAACACTCCTCATCGTCTAGTAACATAGCATGCTTGCATCTCTGCAAGCCGTAAGCTAAATAAATGTCACAAAACTGTAGCTATATCTCAAAGGACATACAATAACAATAGATCTAATGGAAATATGAAGAATATAAAGGTGTTTTGTAAAGTATCTTACAAGTTCAATAACATAAAAGCAGTGTTGGAATTTGTTTTGAGTCCTTCACTTTGTTTGAGCTAATGCCATTCTGTAAAAGTTTGGCCAAGGTTGACTCAAAAACGAGCTCTCTCTTAATCTAACTGATGTTTTCTCTTCCTAGAATCCAATTACTGTAAAACAATTCACTCTTGTGAAAAAAGCAAATTGCCAAAGGCATGTTTTTAGAAGAGAAGCTAAAACTGTGTGCATAGGCAGTACAGACCCTGACTCCTGTCCAGGGCCGCTGCTCCCACCACATACATTACTCTTTATGAATAGGCCACCAAGTTCTCCGGGGGGCACCGCATTGATCCTGCTGTGATTGAATGACATGAAGTGATTTTGCACAGCTGTTAATGTTTCACATAAATGCTCAGTGCATAAGATTTTAAGCTTTCTAGTAGTGTTCAGTTCAAACACTTACAAAAAACACTAAAGGTGGTTAGAGGATGCATATAGTAAGTACAAAAATCTCAACCTTGGAAAAGAGAATTTGGAAACATCATTATCTGTGTTGCTTAGGTTTCCCCTGAGAAGAAGGCAGCTAACCTGTTTGGTCCCTTGTTCATTTTGGGTGATTTAAATCACTGCAAGCAGGAAATGACACTATTTGGGTTTTACCAGTACGTTAAACGTGCAACTAGGCAAATATAATTCCCCCTCTATCTAACGCTGATTATTTAACTGTTCACCTACTACCCACATACAAATCTGTGCTGAAGTCAACCAGGCCCAGCACAAAACAGTGCTGCAGTGGACCAAGGACAGTGTAAAAACCTTGATGGGATGTTTTCTTTGCACAGATTGGAACATATTCTACAACCTCAATCTTCACGAGGCAACAGAGACTATGACAGACTACATTTCCTTCTGCATGTGAGGTCAAAGCCTGTATCTAGCCTGTATCTATAAGAGACAGGCCTTCAGAAGTAAGTGTAACCAAATAGAAAGTACCCTTTAATGAAACTGTGTTTGACCACCTTTCATTCATTCACAGAGTTAATTTGAAGCTTTTCCACTTTCATTTTATACAAAAGAAAAGACACACACACACACACACACACACACACACACACACACACACACACACTCTAATGTTGTACAAGTGGTCTTACTTAATCTGTTACAATCATACACCCAACATTGTGCTAACAGTGCACCCTTGTGGCCATTGCCATATTAGCTACTGATCATAATGTTTGTCTTACAGTCTATAGGAGGCGTAACAGGTGGTTCTGAGTAAGCTCACTGGCTGTTGGTGGAGTCTTTAGGAGACTGCGGCGATTTCGCCTGAGCACCTGTCCATCCTCGGTTCTCACTGTGAATGATTGTGGAGCTACTTCCTGTAACACAGTTCATTTTGTGTTCCTGCCATCGGCATCCTTGATCCTGACTGGGTCATTGTGCGCCAGAGGAGAGAGTGGCTTGGCTGAAGCGTCAGAAAACATCTTTTGTTTCTTTTTCTGCTTTTGTTCTCATGTTTGACATTTTTCTTTTGTGTACTAATAATTGTGTAGCTGGGAAGCGTAGTGCACAGCTTTCTGTTCATCAATAGTTCCGCAGATGACATTCCGCACTCAAGTGTAGATGCACGGTAACTGTGAAATGTCAGGTATGGATCAGAGCTACTGTCCCTCCATGCATAGGCTACTGGTTTCCAGTGCTGTTCCTTGGCTTGCAGAAGTACCGCTCCAAAACCATCTGTAGACGCGTCAGTTGACACTTTGAGCTTTTTGGTGTGGTCATAGTAGGCTAAGACTGGCTCAGTAGTAAGAGTTTTTAGTCTTTGCCACTCTTGCTCATGTCTGGTGGACCACTTAAAGTCACAGCCATTGTGCAAAAGCTCACGGATGCAGGATGTTTTTGCTGTGAGATTGAGAATAAATTTATCTGTCAAGTTGACCATTCCCATAATGTGCAAAACACCTGTCTTGTCTTTTAGTCTTGACATGTTCTGTCTTGCTTTTATTTTGTCCTGATCAGGTTTTACACCTTTAGCTGTGAGTTGTCTCCAAGGAAAAGAATCTCCTGCACGGCAAATACACACTTGGCTCTATTGAGTTTTAAGCCATACTTTTGAATGTGTATCATCACTTTGTGCAGTTTTTTTTTTGGTGTCATGCCCCATACAATGACGTTGTCTATATAAACTCGAACTCCCTCTAAGCCTTCAATGATTGGTTCCATTACTCTGTGGAATATTTCTGGTGCTGACGTTATTTAAAATGGCAGTCTAAGAGAACAATACTTCCCATATGGTGTGTTGAAGGTACAGTATCTAATGTTGTTCTCATCCAGTCTTAACTGCCAGAACTCTTGTGAAACGTCAGGCTTTGTGAAATAGCTAGCTCCTGCCATCTCACTGATGATTTCTTCAGGCAATGGCGTACAGACCGCCTCTCCCAAGAGCATCTGACACTGTCACCTGTGAGCCTAACCAAGCCATGCCCAGGACAGCCTCTCCCAAGAGCATCCTGGCACCATGTTCAAACTCAAATATCTCAGTGTCTATGGTCGGGGGACAGACCCCCTCTCCCAAGAGCATCCCTCCTGCCCGCCGAGCCCGTGACCGCCTCTCCCAAGAGCATAAGGGCCCCCACACTTCCAGTATTAGACTGTTGTAACGTGTTGTCTTGAATGGACCTCTGGCCTCCATTCAACACTCAGTGAGTGACAGAGCCCGCAGACACGTCCATTAGATAGGACCTCACAAAAGTGGACACAGAGAACCAAGATGCCACCAAGCATAAATCCTCCACAGAGACACCCCTACCCAGGGCCACCGATGTGGCAACCCCTCAGATAGAGTGCGCCCTGACCAAGGCTGGGGGAGGGCGGCCTTGAGCCACGTAGGCAGCCCCAATACCCCCACAAATCCAATGTGCCAAGCGCTGGGCCGACAACGGGGTCTCACGCCCCCTGGCACCGAAGCATACAAATAAGTGGTCTGATGACCGAAAGCCCATGTGCGCTCCACATAGCAGCGCAAAGCCCTGCCCGGACACAGCATGACTAACCGCGCATCTGCTGTCGACCCCTCTGAGGTGGGGCAGAGAGCTCTAATCCTGATCACCCTGGACTGGAAGGACGAGGTGATAACCTTTGGCTGAAAGGCTGGGTTGGGCCAAAGCTGAACCAGGCTTCTATTCTCACTGAGCGACATGCACGAAGGATGAACTGACAAGGCGCACAGGCCTCTTGGCAGAGGGTAGTGCCAACAGAATGGCGGTCTTGAAAGAGAGCAGCCGGACTTCCGCCCGCTCCAAGGGCTCAAAAGGAGGTCCAGACAGACCATCCAAAACTGTCTGAAGGTCCCAGGGAGGCACGACCTGCCTAGAGGGGGGCCTTACCCTGCCTGCACCCCGAAGAAATTGCTTAACCAAAGGGTGACTACGAGCCGAGAAGCATCAAATCCATCATGGCCCGTCGTGATGGCTAAACACTGCCAGAGTTGATGCGGCACGACCCCCTGGATCGTCTGACAACCTGAGCGAGAACCAGAGTAGGCACTGGGCGTTCTCTGCACTGGCGAACAGGTCGGCCACAGGCTGACCAAACTGCACCAAATCTGTTGTGCAACCATGGGTGCCAGGCCCCATTTGTCATGTAGAGGGCCACCCCGGGACATCCTGTCTGCCCCTGCGTTGAGTGTCCCGGTCACATGCCACGTCCTTAGGAAGGCCAGGTGTGTGTCTGCCCACATTAGAATCTCTGCTGCCCTCTGATGAAGGAGGGGTGACCTGGTCCTTCCCTGCCTGTTTAGGTAGGCCACAACTGTCGTGTTGTCCGACCTGACAATCACATGCTCTCGTTTCAACCTGGGAGCAAAGTGCAGAAGCACCCTCTGCACCGCTACCTTCTCCAGTACATTGATATGGGATAGCGTTGACTCCCAGGCCCCGCCCACTGCGAGCCGGCCCAAGGTCCCACACCATCCATTGAGTAAAGCATCCGTGAACACATCGACATAGTGTGGGATGCACTGGGTGAGGCGCTGCCATCATGCCCAGTAGGGACGGGACCAGATAAGACAGGGCTGATGGAGCCACCACCAACTTCTGGGCCAGACTCCAGAGCACCACCTGTCTCTCCACGGAGAGCCGTGCGCGCATTGACTCTGCATCAAATTGTAAGTCCCAGGTAGGTCACGTGTTCGAGCTCTTGGCCTGGTTCACCACGAACTCCAGCTTCCTTGCGCACTGCCTGAGCTGTGTGCAAAGGACACCACAGAAGGGAGGGGGTAGGCAGGCAAACTGCAGGGCATAGCCCCTCCTCAACGTCCTGTCCATCCAGGGGACGAGGAAGTGCAATAGGGGATGCACCATGCCCTGAACAGGAGGAAGCATTGGCCCGCCCCACATCCCAAACCCCTCTAGAGGTTCGGGATGTGGGGGGCCCCCACCGAAAGATCTGCCCTACCATCTCAGGAGGGGGCCCTGCTGGGGTTGTGTGGTTGACTGGGGGTAGGTTGTTGTCTGAGCTAGAACCCCCTAGGTCCTGAGGACATGGGGGGGACAGGACCCCCCCAGAAGGGGTTGCCCCACTCCTCCAGGTGGGGCACACCTAGTAGCTGCCTGTGTAGCCAGGGGTAGCAGGCCATAGTCAGCATCCACGCTCCGGTAGGCCATAATCTTGGCGCTGCCTCGATAACAGCGGGGGCGAGCCCACGGCGCCCAATGTCTGCATGACGGCCCTGGCAGTTGCAGAGTGAAACCCGGGCTGTTTACCAGCCGCATTAGAGTTACCGGAGAGTGCAGGGGAGCGCCTTTTAAGCCCCTCCCCTGGAAGAGTGGAAGCGTGCTCTTTTAATGAGAAGTAACGGGCCCTGTGGCCTTTATTAACATGATTCTCATTACAGGAAGACATATGAGAGCGGGAGGAGCCTGCGCCCCTCCTACGCTGAAAACTTCCTCTTCTCCCGGAGTTTTCCCGCCCTGCCCTACAAGACGCGGGCACAGGGTCAGCAATGGCAACGTTGGGGCAGACCTTCACTCTCTCCCGGGGTCTCGTGGATACGTGTCGCCGGTCAGCACAACGGTGCCACATGTCGTGCCGCTCGCGTCTCGGCTAGAGATGCGAAGCTAGCTGCTGGGAGGTTTTGGAGGCTGACTCCAGCCGGTCTACCAGAGACTGTATGTCAGGGCCAAACAGGGATGAGGTGGAGAGCAGCAGACCGAGAATGCTTCTCTGCTCCTGTTCCTTCAAGGAAGACAGCCTCGTCTATTTACTCTGGTTTGAGGGCAGACCGCTCATGCGTGCGTCTGTCCAAGGAGCCCGCCAGGAAGGCCATATTGCTAGCGAACGCCACTACCTGAGCGGCGTTAGTGTAGCAGCGATCCATCAGCGACGCCGTAAACCTGTTCCTCTCAGATGGTAGAGCCGGCTTACCGCTTGGCCAGGGAGTAGATGACGGGAGCAGGCACATTCTCACACCATCTTCAATGGGCAGTAGCACAGATAGCCCCGGGCGGGGCCCCTCGCCGACAGTGGGCTCTGCCATTCTCGCTGGGCATAATGGGTGATGGGAGTCATCAGAGGGCAGAGAGTCGCCACATGTGGTCGAGAGCGGGTCTGTGATGCTAGCCCCAGTGTGATGTCCGCCGGAGCCGTCTCAAGCGGCTGGGACAGGAGCTGAGTCTTCATTCTCTCTGCAGCGGAGGCGAACAGCTGCGGCAGATCATCTAACGGGTACCGATGAGCAGGCTGAGGATCAGGGCCGGAATATCAAGTGCAGGAGAAGCCAGCGTCCTCGCCCCGGCTCTCCCCGTCCTCACTTCCCGCTGCCCAATCAAACTGAGGTGGGGTAGCGGCTGGGGACACCGCCATGGGTCCCAGCGGCGGGTCGAGTGGAGCGACTGGACTCATAAACGCAGCGCAACGCCCGGTCTCCTCTCTGGGGAGGCCGAGGCAGACGGAGCATGTAGACCGCTCCAGCTGGTGATGCCATCCTAGGCAGGTGAAACAATGGTTGTGGCTGTCCTTGTGCAGCAGCTGGACACAGCAAGAACGGCAGGAGCAGTGGTGCCCGACACCGATAGGTGGCGAATCTCGGGCACAATCTATTCTTCTATCTTTCTATAGTCTTCGCTCTTTTAGTGATCTCAGAGGTGCTGAGAGAGAAGAAGGGAGAGCGTTGGGCGAGGAGGTTTATATAGCCCCTGAGGCTGTGCCAGTACGTTGGCATGATTGGCGGGGGGGGTGCAGAGGGCTGACTGGCGCCAGAGAGGTAACCAAAAGCGAAGCCCGTAGGTGGGCAGAGCACACACGAAGTCGAATAGCTTTTGCACCGGCGTCAAGTCTCATATTAATAATAGTCCCATTTACAAAGTAGCTATCCATTTGTCCTTATTCGTAACACTCTTAACCTTTCCTTGGTTACTTTCATAACTTTGTGAACTTTTCCAGTTCACAAGGCCCACAAAAAATGTGTCACTTAAATCTGTGTAATTTACAACATTAACATTTCTGCCTTTGTTTCCCTCTTCCCTTTTGGAGAAACACTGTTTGGCAAAATGATTTCTTCCATGGCAGTTAAAGCATACAAAGGCTGGACATGCTTTGGTTTGTGCTGTTTTGCGCAGCGCTTGCAGAATAATGTGGCGTCCTTAGTCCTCTGTGCAGGCAGGGTCTGTTGGCGACGTCCTCTGAAACAACTCCACCGCCGACTGCCGCTCCATCGCTCCATCACTCCGTCGCTCCGCCGCTCATAGGTGATGTGGTGGTGGACATCTTAGTGAATGTTTTTATTTACTTTTGTGACAGCTTGGCATATCTTAATGGCTGCCTCTAGGCTCAAATCCATTGCGCGAAGAAGTCTTTCTCTTAACTTTCAATCTTCAACGCCAAAAACAATTTGATCCCTGACCAGGAAGTCTTTCAATGTCCCAAAGCCGAAGGACTGAGCCTTCACATGCAGTGCAGTCAGAACACTATCGAATAGCTCATTATGAAACTGCACACAAGACCTAAACATGTATCTTTCATATGTCTCATTTTTCTTTGGAGTTCAGTGAGCTTCGATCTTGGCTAGTACAACATCAAGCTTCTCGTTATTTTCAGCCGTCTCAAACCCAATTGTATTGTACACTTCAATGGCCTGTGGCCCTGGTAATGTTAGCAAAAGCGCTACCTTCCTCATGTCTGGCTTAGCTTCTAGTCCCATGGCCGTGACATAGAGGTTAAACCAATTTTTGTTGACTACCTGTCAATTTCAAGTTTTCAGGCAGTTTCAAATCCATGTTGGCTTTATCGGTGATTGCTCAGCTTACACCTTTTACTCCTTGGAACCATTTTGTGTTTGTGTTCTTGTGAAGAAAGAAGCTTCTTTTAAATAGATGAACGTTTTAATGCCATTGTTCCCATAGCTCTCACATGTTGTACAAGTGGTTTTACTTATTCTGTTATGATCATGCACACCATTGTACTAACAGTGCACCCTTGTGGCTGACGCCATAATAGCTACTGATCATAACGCAGCTGTTCTAAGCTGTCCAAGAATCTTAGAATCCCAGGGGATCTGAGAGCCAAGTTAAACTGATATTCCATTCTCCTCCATTTTAGTAATTATATTTGAAGCGCTGCATTATTAACATTAAGACTGTTATTTTTTTTGGCGCTAGGGACATGGAATGTCACATCACGCGGGAGGTTAAGAGATACCGACTAGAGACAGTCGGGCTCGGCCGCCATGTGTTGGAGTTCACCCCAGTGAACGAGAGGGTCGCTTCCCTGCGCCTTTGGGTCGGGGATAGGTTTCTCTGTTGTTTGTGCTTACGGGCCAAATGGCAGTGCAGAGTACCCGGACTTCTTGGAGTCTTTGGGAGGGGTGCTGGAAAGTGCTCCGACTGGGGACTCTACTGGGGGACTTCAACGCTCACGTGGGCAGTGACAGTGACACCTGGAGGGGCGTGATTGGGAGGAACGGCCCCCCTGATCTGAACCCGAGCGGTACTCTGTTATTGGAGTTCTGTGCTAGCAACAGTTTGTCCATAACGAACACCATGTTCAAGCATAAGGGTGTCCATCAGTGCACGTGGCACCAGGACACCCTAGACTGGAGATTGATGATTGACTTTGTAGTTTGTTTCACAGGCCAAGCGGACTGCAGCCCGGGTGGTTGTGGAGGCAAAAACTCGGGTCTGGGAGGAGTTCGGTGAGGCCATGGAGAAATTCTGGCAAACCGTCCGGCGCCTCAGGAGTGGGAAGCAGTGCCCTGCCAATACTGTTAACAGTGGAGGTGGAAATCTGCTGACTTCAACTGGGGACATTGTTGAACGGTGGAAGGAATACTTTGAGGATCTCCTCAACCCCACCGACATGTCTTCCAGTGAGAAAGCATAGGCCGAGGGCTCAGAGCTGAACTTGTCCATCACCCAAGCTGAAGTCACTGAGGTAGTTGGGAAGCTCCTCGGTGGCAAGGCACCGGGGGGGGATGAGATACGCCCTGAGTACCTCAAGTCTCTGGATGTTGTGGGGATGTCTTGGCTGACACGCCTCTGCAACATCGCGTGGCGTTTGGGGACAGTACCTCTGGACTGGCAGACCGGGGTGGTGGTCCCTCTTTTTAAGAAGGGGGACCAGAGGGTGTGTTCCAACTACAAAGGGTTCAAACTCCTCAGCCTCCCCGGGAAAGTCTATGCCAGGGTACTGGAGAGGAGAATGCGATAGTCAAACCTCAGATTCAGGAGGAACAATGCGGTTTCGTCCCGGTCGTGGAACACTGGATCAGCTCTATAGTCTCACCAGGGTGCTGGAGGGTTTATGGGAGTTTGCCCAACCAGTCCACATGTGTTTTGGTTCTGACAAATAGGTCATACCATCAGGTTCTGCAGCACACGAGGCTCTGTCACAGACTGGACTCAACAGACAGGTGTGGACAAGTGTCTTCTCTTTCAGTAAGAGTATAAAACATTGTTTTACTCACATGACTCGGCCACATAAACAAATAAGGGCAGCAACAAAAAGAAACTGTGGTTCTATGCAACCTTTCTTTATTATAAAAATGTGCAAAAAAGAATCTATGTGCAGGAAAAGAATTTATAATTATATATCTTTATAAACAATGCAATTTAAAAAAGCACCATGTGGAGGGCTGAGACACCCTGTTGGCAGCATTTGTTTTCTAGATATGTGTGCATGACTCTGCAGTTCAGGCAGGTGCACCACGTTGGCTGTGCCCTGTTTGGTTCTGCTGGTCCCGGTTTGGCTCGTCCGTTCTCCATCACATCCAGAATACAAACCCGTCAGACGAGTTGCAACCATCTTGACAACTTCATCCTTCTCTTCCTGTGACAGCAGCTATAACTGTCCCTGAAATAGAATAACAAGTATTGTTTAGATTATTGAGGTTTATTTGTGTGTGATCATTTCTGTAGATATATGTCCTACATGTCTCTGTTGTGCTGCAGCAGCTGAGCCCCCCTCAGTCTGTCCTCCTCACTGACAGCTCCAGCTCCTGCTCTCCTCCTTGTTCAGTCACAGTCAGGGCTCTCCTCCACAGGAGCTTAAACTTCTCCTGAGCTGGAGTCCTGAGAAGAAAACATTTAAATAAATATTTTTATTTTATTTATTTTTTGCGATATTAAGGTCACCCAGCCCCCAAAAATGCTGCAAAAAAGTGTCATTTGTTTGGGCTTCGTTTATGCTGTAAAGATCTTTTGTTTGTGCTGGTATCAATTTTATAAAATTACAAGTAAAATTTTTGGCCGATGACGTCATCCAGCCCCCCATTTGGCCCCCACAAAAATGGTATCAAACGTTTAGGCTTTTTTTGTGCGGTTTTGTACTGTAGGTATTTTTATTTGTGTTATGATATTTATATTAAGATATTATTAATAAATATTTTCGGTATTAACGGCACAATTTCCGGCCAGCTGATGCTCACATATGTGCAGCAGCAAGAACGGTTTTAAAACGGAAATCTTCTACATAGTGCTTTTCTGCTAGGTATACAAATTAATCCTTTGACTATTTGTGTATTAATCATATATATTTATATGTACATAAAACATACTATAAATACTACTATGACTCCCATGAGAATAACGCTTTATCCTTGGAGCATCACACTGGTAGGAAATTGACACATGGAATTTTCTCTTTGAGAAGCCCTCCTTTGTATTTAGGTGGCTAAAAGGTTATTGTCTATCCAACCCTGTTCCTGTGTGCACAGTTCCTGACCCTGCCTGTTGTGTTCTGTATGCAGAAAAGCACTACAGTGGATACTGTACTGGCCTAACGCAGGGAGAATTGGGAAGAGTTAGGCCTTTTTCCAAAGCGGTCTCGAGCTGACCCATGCCAGAAGCGTCAAGCACATCAAATAATGGAATTACAAGTGGAACTTCACTCATTGTCTTCCTGCTCAGACTGCAGTATGGTGATGATGTTTCATTAAATTCACACTTGCACTATTTCTTATGGTCTTTTTTATCACATAGGATATGTGGCACTGAGCATCTATCTGGAGGGCACTAGACATTAACTGTGTGTAGGCCCAGTTTAACTCTTCAGTACAAAATGTTTTGGCTTATACACTCTGTGGCAAGCAACTTCAGCAGCTGCAGCAAGTTATTAGTACATTGCTCATTGTCTGTGAAGGTTCTCAGGCGTCCAGGACATCTTGGAAAAAAAAAAAGGTTTAAAGGTCTTCACCTTGAAAATTGAGTCCAGATGCTTTTACGTAAACCTTTTTTTTTTTTTTTTTTTACATTGCTCATTGTTGACTACAATGAAATGAAATGCTGTCACACTCTGTCAAAAATGCACAGAAACAGTTTCTTTTCCCACTTTAACTGGCTGCATTTTTTTTTTAAAGTCTAGTTCTTAGTTTTTTTTTTTTTACAAATTAATCTGCATTTAGCTATTTGGGACATGACTCTGCTGTGGTTGTGAGCATTTTTTCTATTAGTGATTTCTTGATGGGCTGTTCCTGTGTTAATCTCCGTTTATATCTCTTTCCTCCTCATCAGTGTTTTTGGCTGAGTAAAACCGCTTGTTTCCCTCAATAAACAAAAGATGGTGTGCAATAAAGTGGATGTCACAAATGGGAAGCATTCTTGTTTAAAAAGCCCATGCTTCAGGTTTGTAAATTCCGCTTAAACTGTGGCAGAACTTAGCAGTGAAGCTGGAGATTTTGAAAAACGGGGCCATTACTCCAAAGTGGCAAACTACTTGCAAGCCTTTTTATGTTGAGAATTATCTCTGGTAGGAAGTGTATATTATCTCAATCACAAACTGTTTTAAGCACATTGCCCTCCTCACAAATGTTTTCTACCAACTGTTGTAAATCTGTCTTAAAAAAAACTTTGATCTGCTTGCTTTGTTCCAGCACTGTCATCCTCTGCAAACACTCAAGTCTCTGAAGGTATTCTTTGAAGGGTTGTCATGAGACTAGGACACCAGCAATGTTGCACTCCTCTCCTTCACGGAGTGCCACAACACGTGGCGTGCTCCAGACTCTGTGATTTGATTACCTGTGTTAAAGACATCAACTCGGCTGTAACACGGTGGCAGTTTAGCAGAATGGTTTCTGAATCTCAATTTAAATGTTGAAACTTGAGCTAAAATGGGGTAAAATTGCAGTCTTAATGTTAATACAAGGAAGTGAGGTAGAACATACCTTTTTGAGTTTGTCTTTTTATATGTGTACTAAATGTTTGTTTTTCTATGCATTATATAAAATAAAAACTTTTTAAAAACTAATTAAGTTAAGATTGTTCTTTCTTGTAAATCCACAAACATTGTTGTCAATCTTAAATAGTTGTTGAATTTTGGTGTATTTGA
This sequence comes from Neodontobutis hainanensis, assembly GCA_024349245.1. Taxonomy (NCBI): domain Eukaryota; kingdom Metazoa; phylum Chordata; class Actinopteri; order Gobiiformes; family Odontobutidae; genus Neodontobutis; species Neodontobutis hainanensis. Next base: position 1,107,521 of record JALDNG010000111.1, read on the forward strand.
GACTAGCTGGATCAGCAACAGGTCAGAATCAAATCTCCATCTGCAAGACAACACTAGAAGAGAAGAAAAGTCTACCATTTCATCTAGCGCATGTTTTAAAAGTTTTAATTTAGTAGACGTACTTTAAGCCGATAATTGTCTCTTTAAAAAAATTATAAATAATAAAATATGGCCAAAGAACAAAGTGATTTTATGTGACAGAAAATATAATGCATTTGCATCCTTTAAACTTGTAATTTCATAAAAAATTATAACAGCACAAACAAAAATCTTTACAGTACAAACAAAGCCCAAACAAATGACACTATTTTAGGGCATTTTAAAGCATTTCCGGGGGCTGGGTGACCTTATGACCTATAAAACAATCAACATCTCAAAAACTATAAACAGCACAAACAATCTAGATAGTTCTGAAGTCAATCGCGTTTGCTCCGGTTTACCACCTCAGTCGTGCACGTACGAGCGTACGCAAGAGCGAGCAGGACACTGACTGCAGTTCTGCGGTCACTGGTGTCAGTAACAGGGACTGATACAGTACTGATTGTTCTATCAGACATTGCCAACAAAAAGGTAACTGAGGTCAGGTACATGTCATTCTAGACACAGGCTTATTCACAACCCGCGACCCTGGATAGGCTTTTAAGAGTGTACAAAATGCAATCAACTATAATGTGGATATAAGTAAAAGTACATACATTCATTCATTTTCTACCGCTTTGTCCCGTTAGGGGTCATGGATGACTGGAGCCTATCCCAGCAGCTTTGGGCCTGAGGCGGGGTACACCCTGGACAGTGGCCAGTTAGTCGCAGGGCTGACATATAGAGACAGACAGTGACAGACAACCATTCATTCACTAGGGACACTTTAGAGTTGTTAATTAACCTGTACATACATGTGTTTGGACGTTGGGAGGAAGCCGGAGTACCCGGAGAGAACCCACAGTAACACGCGGAGGACATGCAGACTTCTCACAGAAAGACCGGAGTCGGCCAGGTTTTGAACTCACGACCTTCTTGTTGTAAGGCAGAAGTGCTAACCACTCTGCCACGTGCACCCCTAAAAGTACATACAAATGTGGAGTGGCCGGGTTGTCTTATTTCTTTTGTTTGTTTGTAAAAGTACATACAAAAGACAATAGAAATAAGACAACCCGGCCACCCCACATCCCAGTTCAATGTTCACACTGTTGATGTTCTTTCAGCCAGAGCTTCATTTTGACGGAGAACAGCCTCAGGTCCAACAGCAATTTTAGCTCCACCAGTATACAATTCTATGATGGACTTGTTCTGACACTTTCATTATATTTTTGTATTAGCAGACAGGTGACATCAGTGGCAAGGCCATTTAAACATTTAAATATTGTTTTTATAAAAGAGAAATTTGAATTGGCCAGTGGTACCACTTCACTGGCTTTTGATCAACATCCTTTAGTGTTTGTACAAGGTTACTAAAGGTGTCAAGACAGATTTTGTGGCCTGGCCCCAGATGATTAACCAATATGATATGAGAAAATTTTTAAATCATAGCATGCATATACATCTGCACTTCTTTTGGGTATAAACAGGGTTTAACCATACGGAAACATTTAGATTTTTTCTTAATAGTCTTTTAATAGATACTTTACTTACATGAGCATCAAACTTAAGTTTAGAGTCCAGAACAACCACTAAATACTTGAATTCTTATACTTCCTCAATTTGGTTTTGATGAATATAGACTATAAGTTTGTGTGTGCAGTGCCGGAACTCTCACCTCAAACCTGCAGCTTCTTTTCTGAACTGCACAGCTGCACTTCCCCCATCACTTCAGCCTGGCCCATTCGCTACAACTAACCAACCAGAGCTTTCTGTGACAGAGAGCAGTTCATACAGGTGTCAGAGCTGTGCTTTGGGACTTTGACTTTGATGTTCTCGCTGTGGGTCGGGACTCTGTGAAAGCGAGCAGCAAGGGTGTAATATATATCATGTTTTTTTAATTACATTACACATGGTAGGCCTTCGTTTTACCAGTGTTGTGTCAAACTAAGTCCCATGTTAGAATTAGTTTCCTTGCTTCTCGCTAAACTGGCTAAATGTATGTTTCATCATTACTGTACATTTAAGGTGAGATTTAACCTCCCCTTCTCATTTAAATGGGAAAGCAAGAGCAGAATCTGACTAGAAAAGTGCCCAATGCTAAGCTGCCAAAGTCTGGTCAAGTCTGGATTTGACAGAGCTGAAGTACCATTTAGTTTAGTGATAGTGACTTATTATTAATGTCTTGGAATCTCTGTTTAGTGCCGTTTGTGATAAAAAAACAGTAAACTATCTTGATTTCTAGACCAGCGGATACATATTTGTCCCTGGATAGTATCCTAAGACCTTGGCCTATTGATAAGACGTATTTAAAAACGTTATTATGACTCAAGGTTAATGAGATGTGGAGAGGATCCAGTATGTGTCTGGGGGAGCTATCATTTGGACATAGCCCCATTCATCTGCATCAAACAAGTCGCGTAGAGGACGTGCAGTGCTGGCTAACAGCACTGAGCGGGGCCTCAGGGACGCTCTGGAGGTCAGGCAGCTGCCAGGCCTTCAGGCTTCAGATAACTCTGTTTCTCTGCAGTTTATCAGACGCCAGTGACGCTTGGAGTGTTTCTGCACTTTTTACAAGTTGTGGGAATGCTTACGGGATTTTTGCAATTTAACAGGAACAGAATTATAAACTACAACTTCCTGGCAATCAACCATTAAAAAAATAAGACAAAAATGTTACACGCACATTTTTATAGTCAGGGACGGTGTTATGTCTTCAATAACACTTTCTTGCTTTTGGAGTAGATAGAGTTCTTTACTTGATGCTTGTATTTTTCTTGACCCTTCAGTTCGCTCGTCCAACAGTCTCTGGATGTGGGTGTCTTCTTGCCAACATGAGTTGTGCTGTGGCTCACTTTAATAAGTGTCTGAGCTGATCCTGCAAGTTTTTGGAGTGTTCCACACTAAAGGTGACAGGAACAGACACGTTATCATTCTGTGTTGGCTGACAGAGAAGATGGTAGTGTTTAGACTTACTTCTTCTGGATGGCCTCTTGTCTGAGAGGGAGAAACAATCTCTTTATGTTAAACAGCAAATGTGTCCCTACTTAACTGAACATAAATGAGTGTTTGCATCTACTTACTGGTACTGCAGATGTGTGGTAATGATGGACATTTTCCTCAGACTCTGGAGAGACACAGGACATTGTGGTGAAGTAATAAAAAAATAGGTTAGTGCTGGGCAAGTTTACGAGTTATTACTGCGTTAATGCATTGATGAATTAACGCCAACAATAATTTTATAGCGCGTTAACGTTGGCCAATCAATATTGTGAAAGATGTCAAAATGAAGAACATTCTTAGGATCGCAACGAATGAGCCGCCCTCATGACACCATCACAAGAATACACAAGTTGTATGAAAAAGGAGAGGACTAGAAAAGGGACAGCGTTACAACGTGCACCAACTGTTGCCCTCACTGGGACTACTGGACATCGCTAGGCAACCATAATTAGCTTGCGGTGTTACAGTGCATTATACTGAATTATATTGATTATATTGAACAGCAGGAACTACACTCACATGCTCTGACTGTAATGAAAACACAAAACAGACTGTAGGAGACAGAACGTGTGTGTGTGTGTGTGTGTGTGTGTGTGTGTGTGTGTGTGTGTGTGTGTGTGTGTGTGTGTGTGTGTGCTGGTCTGGATACATTGTTATAATGTTATGATCAAGGCTCTGGACTCCGACATAACATAACAACAAACTAAACAAAATATTAATGCCCTGGCAGTGCCAAATATTTTTGGTTTAATATTTAATTTGATTACTTTAAGGCTTAAGTTGAGATTTACAAGAAATATTTCAACTGCTACTAACTTTTAACTGCTGTAAAAAGCACCTTATTTGTTTAAAGCATTTGCAAACCAAATTTTATTGCACTTTTGTTTATATAGCAGCACTTTCAAAATAAAAGTATGCAATACACAAATTTTTAATTCATTATTCAATTTTTTTGTATAATGCGATTAAATTCTTTAATCGTTCCCCAGCACTAATATATATATATATATATATATATATATATATATATATATATATATCTTTGTCGTTATATTACATTCATGGTCCATGCTGCTTCATATGGCATCCTGCACAAAATGATAATGTTTGCTTAAATCTGATCTATTATCGTGTATCCCGCTTCAGTTTACTCAGCACCGAATCAAATTCTTGAACATTAAATTTTAGGTATGGTCATTGATTTAATAGTAAATGTATTGAACGATAAATATGCAAGTACATATGTAACTACAGTCTTCATGTGTAGTGAAGAATTTACAGACGTATGATACTCACATCCTCAGAGTGCAGGATGGCATCCTCCTGAATCACCATGTTTCTGGCCGCCTGCCCCAGCAGCTGAGGACACAACAACTGGATTCAGAAAGTATACACGCAGAGGTAAATGTAGCAGAAATCGAGGTTGAATGTTGTACACAACCTCGCTAAAAGTTTTAACCTGCCTCGTGACTGCTAACATTCTCACCTCCTGACTGCGCGAGCCTTTGAGCACCTGACGGGTCAGACCCATCACGTCCCCGCTACACGAACCCACTTTGTCGGACAACAAACCTTTAACGGACTGACCAAACCGCGGCGGAGACTCGGCTGAAGCCATTATTCTTCTTGGGCAACTATAGGGTTCAAGCAGGAACAAAAAGAGGAAAAGAACAACAAAGTTCTTACTCGGTTACCTTTTCAGCAGTTAGCAAGCAGCTCGTAGGCGCAGTAGCGCCCCCCTCTGAAATTACCCAGCACTAATAGGTGCTTTCAGCGTGTAATGAGTAATGGTACAATATATATATTTTTTAGTAGTATAGTTTAGCAAAAGACATCTTGGCACCACCAAAACCTACCCACTGCTTAAATATTTAGTAAGCTGTTTGTAATTTGAATCCTTTGTGAGTGTGAGTTTCTTTCTTTTATTTCCCCTTAGACAGTCTACAGTACACTTACACTTAGAATGTAGGCTCTTGCCTTTAATATCTCGTTTGCCTCTTCTTTCTTTAAATACTGATATTGTAACATGACATTCTATACCTGTTTCTCACAAAAATATTCCATTTATATCTCATTGATCTTTACTCTACTATGTTTTATTTCTTTTACTTTTACTTTATTGCTAAGTTTAAGTTTGTGTTTAGTGCAGTAGTGGAGGAAGTACTCAATTCCTCTATTTAAAAAAAAATAAAAGTATCACATTGAAACTTCTTACTTAATTGAAAGTATTAAAGTCCTTGCTTTTAAATTGGTTGGTTGGTGGTTTAATTCTCTCCCCAGTTTATACTGTCATTGTGTCCTTGGACACTTAACCCACCTTGCCTCCAGTGCCACAGCTCTGATGTATGAATGTGTGAGAATGTTTAGAGATTGGAGGCGCAAAATGGCTGCCACGTCTCCATCACCAGTGTGTGACTGTGGAGTGAATGAATAATTGCTTTGAGAGCCTTGTAAAGTACTATATAAATCCCATCCATTTATTATTATTATTAAATGGACTTAAGTTAAGTAAGTAAAAGTGTTTGGCTCAGCTTCAACAACTAATCATTATAAACAAATTATATTCATTAATAAAGGCAGGTGGGATCATAACTTAGAAAAACTTAAAAAAAATAATATCAAAGTCAAATGGACTGTATCCTTGTATAAAAGGTATTCATCTCTTTTGTTGACTTTTACTAACCTAATATTTTTACTGTGAGAGACACAAACTAAAACCTGATCTCAATAATTTAAATAAACTTATGGTGGATGATTTTAAACTTGCAATGCATTAACATTTATTTTACTGCACCAAGAGTCACAGAAGCAGGACAGATGTGTGTGACAGCTAAAATAGTACTTTGGCACAAAGTTCACGTGCACTTTGTGAAGAGCGATCATCTAAAGTATTGTCTACTAAAGGTAACCATTATCACGCGTAAACTATTTGCTTGTAATCAGTGTGTGTATAAAAGGTCAGTAAGATTCTGGCCTCCTGACAGATCCTTGCATCTTTCTTCCAGTGCTGCACTGATGTTTCTGTTTGAGTCATGGGAAAAGCAAAAGAATTGTCAAAGGAGCAAGAAAAGGTAACTGAACTGTATAAAACAGGAAAGGGATATTAAAAAAAGTCATCCAAGGAATTGAGAATGCCAATCAGCAGTGTTCAAACTCAAAATAAGAAATCAGGTAGACCAACAAAACTTTAAGCCACAAATGCCAGAAAAATTGTTTTTGGGATGCAAAGAAAACCCCACAAATAACTTCAGCTAAAATACAGGAGTCTCTGAAAAATGTGGTGTGGCTGTTTTAATATTAACAATAAGGAGGCACAACAAAAATGGGTTGCATGTTCGCCAGAAGAAAGCCATTACTACACTAATGCCACAAAGCATCCCACTTACAATACACCAAACAGCACAGTATCAAGCCTCAAAACGTCTGGAACAAAGTCATTTGGAGTGATGAGACCAAAAGTAAACTTTTTGCCATAACCATAAACGTTACATTTGTAGAGGAGTCAGCAAGGCCTATGATGAAAGGTACACCATTCTTACTGTAAAACATGAAGGTGGATGTGATGTTTTGGGGATGCGTGAGCTACAAAGACACAGGAAAAGATGAATGCATCATGTTATCAGAAAATACTGGAGGAAAATTTGCACTCATCAGCCCGGAAGCTGTGCATGGGACGTACTTGTACATTCCAACATGACAACAAAATTAAGCACAAGGTTAGGTCGACCTACAGCAGCATAAAGGTTCTGGACTGGCCATCTCAGTCTCCCTCTGTGAGATCTCAAACATGCAGTTCAATCAAGACAGCCCAAGAATTTACAGCAACTGCAGGCCTGTTGCCAAGAAGAATGGGCATGGGTATGTAAACTGATTGATCAGGGTTATTTGGGTATTTTCTGTTTGCCATTAGAGTAAACACAATTGTTTGACAATAAATGGCTTCACCCAACCACTAACTATGAGTGAAAAAAAAAATATTTTGTCATTCATATTCTCTGAAAAAAGGCCAAAAATCAAACTGGAAAACTCATACTTAACAAATTGTCAGCTCATGGATTTAAAAAATCAGCTATATCTTTCATTAGTAGTTACTTGACTAACAGAAAACAGTGTGTTATGTTTAATGGTACCATTTCAAACTTACACAATACTACCATGTGAAATTCCACAAGGAAGTTACTTGTTGCCTGCTTCAAGAAGAGTTAAGGTTTGTTTCTGAATGTGTTACAGAAAACAGGTTAAACTGAATGTCTCTAAAACTAAAAGCATGGTATTGGACTCTAAAAACTCTATCAGAGATAATCAAAAGTTACTTTATCAGTTTACATGGAGATGCTATGGAACAATCCAAGAAGGCCAGGCTGTTAGGGTTACTTTAGATCAAAAGCTGTCATGGTCCACCCATATAAATAAGATTGTTTTAAAATGAATAGTGGCATCTCTATAATCAGATCTAGTGCCAATGTTATCACGGCAGAAATATGTAAACTTAACACAGTCCTTACTCTTAGGTCCTCTTGACTATTGTCCAGTTGTTTGGGCTGGTGCTGTGATAAAAGAGCCTAGGAAACTTCAGGTGACTCAAAACAAGGCTGTGAGATTAGCACTAGGCTGTTCGTTCAGAACAAATGTTAACTCAATGCATCAAAGGCTGTCATGGATGAAGGTCAATGACAGACTGGCATGTAGTCTGGTCCTACATGTTATGTAAATTTGGACCCCAGGCTTAATAGTTGTTACTGTGATGAATACTAATGGGGATCCTTAAATAAATGAACTGCAGCTGAGCCATGGGCCATGTTTGAATCCCAGTTAAGCTATATTTGCTACAAGACGAGAAGAAGTTATACCCTTTTTTTTATTTCCATGTTTCTGTCCACAACTGTGTTAAAGAAACAGTTTGATGTAAAAAATAAATGTTGTGGGATTTAAAAAAAAAATTGTATAAAATGTAGCTTTGATAATTACATACATGACTGCAATAAGCAGCACTGGAGTCTCTTTATATACAATTCTGAGTTGTGCCACATGACCTGGGACTCTTTACAAACCAAACCATGGTCAGCACTCACACAAGGATGTATGTCAAAATGTAATAAAAAGGACTATTGCTTGCATAGGCTGTAAGAGTGAAACAACAAAGAGTGAACCAACTTATATTGTATTCATAAGCTAGTCTTTGTAGGGGGGGTCTGATTACTAATGTTAACTAATCCACTCTGCATCCATTGGAGCTTATCTTGTTTCATTTGGCCCAGCCTTAAATATTCAGAGTCAAGGATGTGGCATTGAAGGAAGTGTATAAAAGTTTGTGTGTGAGACACACTTGGCGCTGCTGTGGGAAGCCACTTCTAAACTAGTGCTATGGCTCTCTTTTGGTGTATCTGTGCATTAGTGCTGGTGAGCCTGGCTCTGCTGGCGGTGCTGACGTCTCTGCGTGTCCCTCAGGAGCCCCCCTCCCTCCCAGCTCTGCCTGTGATTGGCAGCTTGCTTAGCCTTAGGAGCCCACAACCCCCTCATGTTCTCTTCACGGAATTGCGGGACAAGTATGGGCCCACATACTCTCTGAAGATGGGCTCTAACAAGGTCATCATGGTCAACCATCATGCGCACGCCAAAGAGGTCCTGCTCAAGAAGGGCAAGACATTTGCTGGAAGACCTCAAACTGTAAGTATATTATCCTCTGCTGTTTGTTTTTGTGCCTAAGTGAACTGTTAAGAAGGCTTCAGCTCATTCTTTCTTGCCCTAATGATAGGTAACCACAGATGTACTGACAAGGAATGGAAAGGACATTGCCTTTGGAGACTATAGCGCTACCTGGAGGTTCCACCGGAAAATTGTGCACAGTGCTTTGTGCATGTTTGGAGAGGGCTCTGCTTCTATTGAAAATATCAGTGAGTGGACTACTTCAGCTGTTTAACAATAAGGTTGATCACAAATACATGTCTCCAGCTAATGTTGCTCAGCTTCATATGTTTCAAATATGTGTAAATGTGACTACATTTAAGCAAAAGACACATTTTAATAAGAGTGTAATAAGTTTAGTTTAGTTTATTATTTATTTGACCTGATCATGTGTAAACACATTTATTTAACAAAAGAAAAGATGCTTTACACCAGATTTATCTGAAGCCAATTTCCATCTGCAGTCCCTGGGCAGATAAAACATTACAATACAATACAATGCACGCATAAAAAAATCAATAACCTCCACAAAATCAGCATTCACACTTCAACCTAAGCTATTCACACTACACATAACATTCAACTTTCTAAAATTGCTACAGTAAAACCTAACCTAAAACCTTACCATCTACCATAAACATAATCAGTGCTGTAATAACTGTTTTTCCAACAATTCTTTTTTAACATTAAAGTCTCGCAGGTCAGAGGACAGTTTCAGACTATCTGGGAGATTGTTCCATTGATTAACAGCTTTAATCAAACTTTTATGTATGGTACAGACAGCTTTTTGCTTTACCTTCTTTCAAATGTTCCCGAACAAACAGCTGTTTTAATAAATTAGAACGGTGTGATAAAGATTTCCTAGAGTGTAGTGTGTAAATTAAAAGACTTGAAAATGAAAATCTTGCTCACTCCGGGGCTTTGGAAGTGCATCTTTATTTATTAGACCCATACACACTCCCAAGTATTTACAAGTTTCCACTCCACTGATGCTCACTGTCTGAAAAACAGATGTAATGTAGACTTTGGGTTAATGTCTTTTTGGTCTTGGGGTATTTGATTGGAGACAGTTTTCCAACTCTGTTCAAGTTTTTAAGAGGCTTTATCATCTTTGTTGGTTTTGTACTTTTTATTCCATTTGTGCCTGTGGTCTGCTCAGTCTGTGCAGAGGCCCAGTCTCTCTGCTCTCTGCTGTCAGAGGCAGCCGGTGCTGGCTTGGCTCTTGATCTTTCTCCTGAACTCACTCGAGCTGTCACCAATGTCATCTGCGCCCTGTGCTTCAACTCATCGTACAGCCGAGGGGATCCTGACTTTGAGGCCATGTTGTGCTACAGCCAGGGCATAGTGGACACTGTGGCCAAGGACAGCCTGGTTGACATCTTCCCCTGGTTACAGGTACACTCTCATAGAGTCGTGTAAAAATGCAACATTATTCTGAAATTCTAAATTAGAGAAAACAATGGTGTCAAATAAAAATTACTGAAGGGCAACATTATTAAATACAATTTATTACACACACCTGAGATAATGATAAATGGCACTGCCACATCCTTGTGTCTATCCGCCTCTTGACTCGAGGGCCTCGAGTAAGGGCACCATTATAGCACAATACCAAGATACCACCGTCCACCAGAGGGCAGGCTCCAAAAGCGAAAATCTAAAGAGCAATCTGATTGATGTGTCCGTTATGTTATCTAAAAACGATTGTTTTACTATTCAGTAAAAGCGGAAGTGCCCTGATGTAACGGCCATTTTATTGCCCTGTGGTATGGCCAATAATCGGGAGCAATGGGCAGGAAACACATACATGTTTATTTACAATCTATGGTGTTGCCCACTCGCCCACTTTAGTGTCCTTGTACAAACAAACAGGGGGCACCAGTAGCTCAGTGGGTAGAGCGGTTGTCCTTCAACCGGAGGGTAGGCGGTTCGATTCTTACTTGTCCTTGGGCAAGACACTTAACCCACCTTGCCTCCTGTGTTTGTAACACTGGTAAAACAATGTAAGTCGCTTTGGATAAAAGCGTCAGCTAAATGAATAAATGTAAGGATTTTGATTAAAGGCCAGTGAAGAGGGACCACTACTCAAAATTTAAAAAATACAACCTGATGACTATTGACAATTTTCTAAATTTCTATATAAACAATATTTAAATGTTTAAATGGCCTTGCCCCTGATGTCACCTGTCTGCTAATACAAAAATATAATGAAAGTGTCAGAACAAGTCCATCATAGAATGGTATACTGGTGGAGCTAAAATTGCTGTTGGACCGTCAAAATGAAGCTCTGGCTGAAAGAACATTGTGAACAGTGTGAACATTGAACTGGGATGTGGGGTGGCCGGGTTGTCTTATTTCTTTTGTCTTTTGCATGTACTTAATTGCATTTTGTACACTCTTAAAAGCCTAACCAGGGTCAGGGGTTGTGAATAAGCCTGTGTCTAGAATGACATGTACCTGACATCATTTACCTTTTTGTTGACAATGTCTGATAGTACTGTCCCTGTCAACTAAATAAATAAATAAAGTGCTATAGCTGTGGGCTACACAAAAGAACATAAAATGAAATAGATGTGATTGTAGACCTGGTATAAAAGACTCTTTTTTCAAAAGGAGGATGGTCTGGTCCCTTTCTCAAAGCGAATCCCTTTTTTGGCGATTTTGCGGACGGACCATTTTACAAGCCGTTTGTCTGCTGCTGGCCTCGCGCAGCTGGACCAAATCAGGTTTTGGATAACCAGCAAAGTATCAGTTCCACACTTTCACCGTGAGGTTCCCTTGAGTGTGTCCGACTACTGTGTTATGGTTGTGAGGAACTCACACTGAAAGCTCCGCCCTTAGCACTGAGCGTTGACACTTCAATAAATACCGTCAATAAATAACAATCACAGGGAATGGCGATTGGTGAAGGAATGGTGAAATAAATTCAAAAGCTTCAAGCTAAACAAATCTAGTTACTCCAAACCCCTTTAAACAAATAGAACTAGTCTAGTAGCACTATTTACACCTCTTTTTTTCCACTTCTATCTTTTTGAGGATTTTATATAAAATTATTTTGTAAAACAAATCCAGGATTTTTTCTTTCATTTTTTCTTTCACATGACCTGAAGTAGCTTCCAGGTAATGTGACCTAGTCATTTCAATCAACTTTGTATTCATAATACTAGCCCAGCAGTGCCACGCACACCTCTTTTTTCCACTTGGATGTAAGGCACAAACTGTAATGGATCTTACAGTTTGTGCCTTACAAACTGTGTCTAGAAAAGCTTTATTGCCACCTCTCCTCTTTGTAATTTGTGTAAACATTCTGGACTTATATCTTCCTCCTTTAGTCCTCCGAGGTTAAGTACACAGAACTCACACTCTATGCTGGGATAAATGCCCGGTTTGATACAGAAGGCCCTGGACTCTGGATGAGTCTCGTGATAAATGGAGCCAAAGAGGTGTGCATGGTACTACTAGGCTAGTACTATGAATATAAGTGGGTTGAAGTGACTGGGTCTCATGAGCTGGAAGCTATTGAAATAAATTCAAATCATCATACAAAATCTATCCATCCATCTTCTACCGCTTATCCGGTGATCGCTGTTCACAGGGGGCAGCAGTCTAAGCAGAGAAGCCCAGACTTCCTCTCCACAGACTCTTCCTCCAGCTCTTCAGGAGGAATACCGACGTGTTCCCAGGCCAGCCGAGAGACATATAAAATACAATAAAAGATAAAAGTGGAAGAAAGAGGTGTGCCTGGTGTTACTAGACTAGTTCTATGTGTTTAAAGAGTTTTGGAGTAACTAGATTTGTTTATCTTGAAGCTATTGAATTTATTTCACAAACGCAATTCCTTTTGATCGTCATTTATTGACAGTGTCAACGATGCTATGTACATTTACATTTTCATTTATTCATTTAGCTGACGCTTTTATCCAAAGCAACTTACATTGTTCTACTGTAATTACCAGTGTTACAGCCACTGGAGGCAAGGTGTGTTAAGTGTCTTGCCCAAGGAACAGGTTGAACTGTGGGGAGAGTGGGAATCGAACTGCCTACCTTCCGGTTGAAGGATGACCGCTCTACCCACTGAGCTACTGGACATTCTAAAGACTATAGTGTATTTCCTAGGCCTAGGCCAACAAATTCAAATATTCTGGCTTGCAAAAACATTAATTGATGACTAACAGTGGCCAGTAAGCATAATTGTTAAGTTAATTGTTAGACAACATGCATGCTTACAGGAATGACTATCTACACATAGTTACAGGCTAACCACTATATAGTCCTTTATTTTTATGTTTTATATTTTAGCTAAAGTCTTAAAGTTACTCTCAGGTACCTTTTAGTTGTAGTATGACTGGCTCAAGGATAGAGTAGAGTGTGTCTGCCTCCTGGACATGAGCTGGGAGATGTTTGAAGAAGACAGGAACTTGATTAGCAAAAGGCTTTGCCTACTCTTCTAATTTTGAAAACTTATTTTAAGTGTGAAGAATTCTTTTAGGCCTATAAGGCAGTAGGAGGCCTTTCTGAAATTACATTTTGTGATGATCTGTTTTGCATACATGCTTACATAAGTCAACATCTATAAAATGTGCATTAAATGTTCTTTGTACGTTCATTCATTCTCTACCGCTAAGTCCTGTTAGGGGTTGCGGGTGACTCGAGCCTAACCCAGCAGCTATGTTCTTTGCATTTTCAAAAAATATATACATATATATTTTTATAGTTTTTGAAAAACTTGTTGCCAAATATGTAAAAAAAAAAAAAACATGACATTTAAAGAAGGTCATAAAGGTCATAAAGGCTACACTAAATCATAATATAATTTTGCCCATAGGACCTGTAAGCTGTCCTTTGAACACCTTGTTTTTTTTCTCTGCTTCAGATCTTTCCAAATGCAGACCTGCGTCTCCTGAAGCAATGTGTCTCTGTCAGAGACCAGCTTCTGCAGAAGAAATATGATGAGCACAAGGTGAGCCTTTAGACAGACTTTACATTGTGACTGTTATACTGTTGTGCTGCTGCAATAGCTTGGCTCTCGCACAGAGTAGTCTAAAATGAAGACATTTCTGAATTACTTCCATTCCCGTTAGACTAGAACCTTTACATGCATTTTAAAAGTGTGATTATAGTTGGACAAAGGCAAACATTTGCATTTCTTAAAGCAACACTTCTTTTCTTTTCGGCTGTTCCATTTAGGGGTTGCCACAGTGAATCATCTGCCTTTATCTAACCCTATCCCCTGCATCCTCTTCTCTCAGACTCCCTTCATGTCCTCCTTCACCACATCCATAAACCTCCTTTTTGGTCTTCCTCTCGGCCTCCTGCCTGGCAGCTCTAACATCAGCATCCTTTTACCAATATATTCAATCTCCCTCCTCTGAACATATACAAACCATGTCAAAATGGACTCTCTAACTTTGTCTTCAAAACATCTCACATGAGCTGTCTCTCTGATTAACTCATTCCTGATCCTATCTATTCTCGTCAGTCCCAAAGAGAACCTCAACATTAGATTAGATAAGATTCAACTTTATTGTTATTACACATGTACAAGTACAATGCAACAAAATGCAGTTTAGGTCTAACCAGAAGTGCAATAGCAGCAAGTGCAAGATCCATCCAGAACATCCAGTATTTGCATAAATAAAATAGTTAGTATGGAAAAGTAATTTGCAGATGGATATGTACATACTATACAGATGGCTTATTACTATAAACAGAAATTATAAAATTTCTATAAATTTCTATAAACAGAATTGTATGGATGGATATATACAATAGATAAGGCAATGGTAAGCAGTAGTGCAAACAATTATGAACAGAAGCTGTCTGAATAACAGTAGTGCAGTGGAAGTTATTGCATATTTATGTAAAGTGCAGTAGTGCATGTGTGAACAGTAGGTTTTGTAAATAAACAGTTGGCAATGCAAATAGTTCTAGTAAACATAATGCTATGTATAGACAGTCCAGTGGTGCAAATGACACAGTGAAGGGGTGCGCGCAGTGAGGGGAGCAGAGTTCAATAAAAAGACAGCTCTGGGGAAAAAACTGTTCTTCAGTCTGCTGGTCCTGGTCTTGAAGCACCTGAAACGCCTGCCGGAGGGCAAGAGAGAGAACAATCTATGGGCGGGATGAAAGGAGTCCTTATGGATGCTGCGAGCTCAACGCAGACAGCGTTTCCTCTGGACGTCCTCTGTGGCTGGAAATGGAGTCCCTGTGATGCGTTGGGCAGTTTTCAACACCCGCTACAGTGCCTTGCCCTCTGCAACAGAGCAGCTCCCGTACCAGACTGTGACACAGTTGATCAGGACACAATGAGCTTCTTCGTCTTGGAGGTGTTAAGGAGCAGGTTATTGTCATTGCACCATGTGTCTTATTGTTGTTGCTGATGAGACCAATCACAGTAGTGTCATACACAAACTTGATGATGGTGTTAGATCCATTCACAGGCCTGCAGCCGGAGGTGAAGAGGGAGTAGAGGAAGGGGCTCAGTACACAGCCCTGTGGTACACCAGTGTTGAGTGTGGTGGTGTTGGAGCAGATGGAGCTGGATTGGACGGATGGACTTCCTGACCAACAGACAGACTGTTGGTCAGGAAGTCCATAATCCAGTTGAAGAGGGAGGTGTTAATGCCCAGGTCTTCAAGTTTGGCTATTGGGATGGGATGTCAGTGTTGAATGCCGAGCTGAAGTCAACAAACAGCATACGTGCATAAGTGTTCTTATTGTCCAGATGTGTTAGCACAGAGTGCAGTGCCATTGAAACGGCATCCTCTGTGCTCTTATTGCTGCGGTAGGCAAACTGATGAGAGTCCAGTGTGGATGGCAAAGAGTCCTTCAGGTGTGCCAGGACCAGTCGCTCAAAACACTTCATGACAATAGGTGTCAGAGCTACCGGGCGGTAGTCGTTAAGGCACTTAGGGCTGGAGTGTTTTGGCACTGTACAAATAGTGGTGCAGTTAAAGTATGTTGGCACAGCTGCTTGGGCAAGAAACAGGTTTAAAATGTCTGAAAACCCCAGTGAGCTGCTCAGCACATGCCTTGAGTACACGTCCAGGGATGTTGTCTGGTCCAGCGGCTTTGTGCGCACTGATTCGGCTCAGTGCGTTGCAGACGTCTGTGGTGGAGAGTGTGATTGGTGGGACAGGTGAGGGTTTGAGCTTGGTGGCAGTTGTTGTATTGTCTCTCTCAAAGTGTGCATAAAAGTCATTAAGCTCGTTCAAGAAGGAGACATCAGTGGCTGCGGGGGTGGAGTGGGTGGTTTTGTAGTCACTGATGGCCTGGATGTCTTGCCACATGTGTCAAGGGTCAGAGTTGGAAAAGTGCTCCTCTATCTTTAGCTTGTAGCAGTGCTTGGCCTCTTTGATGCCCCTCTTCAGATTAGCTCTGGATGTGCTGTAGGCCTGTGCATCCTCTGGTCTGAATCTACAAAGACACAATGCACTTCTTACTGACTCTCTCTGTACTTTTGAATCAACATCTCAAAGCATATATTGCAATACTGTAGTGCTCTTTCTTGGCATAAAACCATACTAATGCTCACAGATGCTCACTTCTCCCCTTAGCCTAGCTTCCACTACTCTTTCCCACTTCATTTTATAACTTATCAGCTTAATTCCACTGTAGTTTCCACAACTCTGCACATCTCATTTGTTCTTAAAAAATGGCACCAAAACACCTCTTCCATTCCTCAGGCATCCTCTTACTCTCTAAGACCTCATTGAACAACCTACTTAAAAGAATGTCATCTCTCCTAGACACTTCCACTGGTATGTCATCAGGACCAACTGTTTTTTTCTTTCTTCATCCTCTTCAAATCCCTCCTGACTTCACCCTTGCTAATCCTTTCTACTTCCTGCTCAACAATATTAGCTTCTACTACTCTGCTCTCTCTGTCATTTTCATCATTCATCAGATCCTCAGAGTGACCTGTCAACACATTTCCATCTCTGTCTTTATTCACTCTAACCTGCTGCACATTCTTTCCATCCATAGCCCTCTGCCTCACCAAAAGATACACATCCCTCTTCCTTACTATCTAACCTTGCATACATGCTCTCGTTACATTTCTGTTTGGCTTTTGCCACCTCTGTCTTAACCTCAGGCTGCATCTCCCTATATTCCTGTCTACTTTCCTCAGTCCTCTCACTGTCACACTTCTTCCTAGCTAACCTCTTCCTCTGAATACTCTCCTGAACTTCCTCATTCCACCACCAAGTCTCCTTGTCATCTTTCCTCCTTCCAGATGACACACTTACCACCCTCCTGCCTGTCTCTCTAATCACCTTGGCTGTAGTAGTCTGGGAGGACCTTCTGACCACCTAAAGCCTGTCTCATCTCCTCCCTGAAAACCACACAGCACTCTTTTCAACCTTTCAACCTTTTCCAACTTCCACCACTTTGTCTTCTGCTCTGCCTTTGCTCTCTTCGTCTTCCTCACCACCCGAGTCATCTTACACACCACCATCCTATGCTGTCTAACTCCACTCTCTCGTACCACTACTTTGCAATCTTTAATCTCCATCAGATTACAGCATCTACATAAAATATAGTCCTATGTGCTCCTGCCACCACTCTTATATGTTTCCTTGTGTTCCTGCCTCTTCTGAAAGTACGTGTTCACCACAGCCCTCTCCATACTTTTAACAAAATCTACCAACCTCTATCCTTCTGGGGCTGGGGTCCTTTCCTGAAGTCCAAACCTGCCCATCACATCCTCATCACCACTATTCCCTTTCATCAACATGTGCATTAAAGTCTGCCCCTATCACCACTCTCTCACCTCTTCCAGAATCCTCTTGTTCCCAGCCAACTTGTGGAGCTTAAGCACTAACAACGTTCAACATCACACCTTCAACTTCCAGCTTCAGACTCATCAACCTATCTGACACTCTCTTTACCTCTAGAAACTCCTCCTTCAGGATAACTACTTCACCATTTCTCTTTCTCTCCACACCATGATAGAACAGTGCTCTAATGCTTCTAGCCTTTCCACCTGGTCTTCTGGACACACAAAATGTCAACTTTCCTCTTCTACATTATCCTCTACCTCAGCTCTCTACCTTTACCTGTCATCATACCAACACAAGTCCCTACTTTCAGCCTTTCTTATTCTCTCTCTGCCTATGGACACACGTTCCTCCTCTCCTTCTTCGACCAACAGTAGCCCAATTTCCACCAGTACCCAGTAGGTCAACGGCACCAATGGCGATTGTTGTTAACCAATGGCACCCGACCAAAATCATGTTAGTGATTTGCATATTGAATTTGGCAAAAGTTATGCAGGCTCGGGATTGGCAAAAAGTACACTGGCTTGTGACCTCCTGTGGCTAGATTATTTCTTAAAGCAACACACTAATGGACTCTCACTGCAAATACACATTCCTTAGCGTTTTAGACTGGAGAATGTGGTGCTTGTTGCACTGTCAAGAATTATTTGTCTTTTTAAGGTCAGGAATTAGTAGGCGATGTCTCTAGGGTGATATGCTCTTGGTGGCATTAAAATGCTTTTGTGTGTTTTGTGTATTAATCGCTGTCGTTCTAATTTGTTCTTTGTGAGGTCAACTTTAACCTGTTACTATTTTTTTCTTTTATTTAATAGGGCTGTACAAATAAGAAAGAAAATCAGGAGATACAATTAACAAGAAAGACAAAGGAAAACAAAAACTGATCCAACCTCACAAATTCATTATTCCTTTCATTTATATCCAAGACAGTCTACCGGTTGTGGTACACTTGAGTTTGAGCCATTTTTCAGGGAATATGAATAATGACACAAAAACCTTTCTTTCACTCATAGTTAGTGGTTGGGTAAACCCATTTCTTGTCAACAATTGTGTTTAAATTTTGTAATGGATTTCTTCTGGTGTCTTGACCATGCAGCCCATTTTTCTTTAAGTGCCTCCTCATTGTGCATCTTGAAATAGTCATTAGTCATGGATAACAAGAATGCGTATGCTGTACCAATCTTTTAATAAATCATATAAACCTTTTTATTGACTTGGTACATCAAATTACTGGATTTTGTTCAGAGATCTCTGTGCATAGAGTTATAGTCTGCAGTTTCACACTGTTTCACACTGTTTTGAACTGTTTCACACAGTTCAAACTGTTTGTGTATTTTCCCTCAAAGCATGTACATTACATTATAAATTAAAAAATGTAAAACATAAGAAGGAGGGGGCATTTATGTGACTTGAATGTGTCTCAGGCAGACTACAGTGACCATGTGCAGAGGGACCTGCTGGATGCACTGCTCAGAGCCAAGCGGAGTGCTGAGAACAACAACACAGTGGAGCTGACGGCTGAGCCAGTGGGCCTCAGTGACGACCACCTGCTCATGACTGTGGGGGATATTTTTGGGGCCGGTGTGGAGACCACCACCACTGTGCTCAAGTGGGCTTTGGCCTACCTTATCCATCATCCACAGGTACAACAATCCATAAAGAGGATGCAAATTTGTCAATTAATTGTCAGTTAATATATGATTCAACTCAGTCCTCCTGGCTGTATTTGAGACCAAGTTCAAGTGGAAATATAATCTCACTTTTAATAGAATCACATACATTATTCTTTCAGTTGGCAGCTTGCACTTTGGCAACTGGTCATGTTTCATAATTTTATGATGAATTTTATTTCACACACGTGTATGAGACATATTAGGCCCAAAACATTTACGCCAGAGTCACATAACTAATGGCGACAGAAAAACAGCTGTGTAGTGTCCGAAACCGTTCATTAATTGTGTGCACACAGTCTTCTATATAGTGCAACACTATATAGTATTTGACTATTTAGGGACTAGGGAGTGCATTCGAACAAGGCCACAGTTTTTGACCCTGTCAGGCAGTACATTTCTGTTGTATTTGTTAATGATTATTAGCTTATTAGAAGCTAATAAAAGAGACATGTGAGCACAATATTTGTTTTTTGGTTCAGCAGTTTGCAGGGCCCCCTAACAGATTCAGCGTTATTGAATTGCTGAATCTGTTAGAGCCCCTCTCACAAAGAGAGTAATGTGGTCTATGCTGTTCAGCGAAGAGTGTAGTGACAGTTAGAAGGGATCAGGAGGTGGCCTCAGATTCTTGTTGCCCACCATTTACAACAGTGTTTTGAAATCTAAATCAAGACAAACAGACAGACAGACACTGGGTGGTGATATCTTTGCTTCGACGAAAGAAGTAACTCAAATGCACTAAACAGAGAATGTTTGGAATCTAGTAAAATTATTTCTGCTTTATTATTATTTTCCTGATAATTCATATGGTCATTACATTTTAATCATTGTTTTGTCTACTCCAAAGGACACTTTTTTTTAAAGAAAGTAGTCTCTGTTGCCCTTTTTTGCTTTTAGTTCTGTGTGTTGATCCCACTTTAACTTGTGATCTAGGACCTCACCCAGATATTTGTGACCAGTGACAATCAATCTCAATGGGTTCTCCTTTTATGGTGGTGGAGCAGTGTGTGGAAGTCTCTCGTCTAAAGTTGATGGACATCTTCTTTGTCTTACATGGATTAAAAAGGAGATGAGACTTATCACACCAGGAGATAAACTCTTCCGGAACAGGACCATGTTCAAACTCATTACCCCAGAACAGACTGATCAAAGCTGTATCATCAGCATATTTGACTAGGTGTCTTCCAGGGTGGGAGCTGGTACAGCTGTTTGATTATAAACTAAATAGCAGCATCCTGTCTGAGAAAGCAGAGACCATTTTCAACTGTTGCACTTTATGATTTAAAATGTTAAATAGCCATAAGAGGAGTCCTCCTACAAGGGAAAATTCCTCAACCAGTCTCTGAGCCAGGATGTTTGGCCTAATAGTGTTGACTTTTCAAAAGTCAAAGACCATTTTGACATTACTTTTTTGGTCTGTCCAGATGAGAATATACTAGATGTAGCAGTTGATAGGCAAACTGAAGAGGATTTATTAGCTGATGTATTTGTTTCACTACATGTTTTTTAATTATCTTTTCAAAACACTCTTTTCATTACTAGTAAAGTTAAAGCTATGGGACAAAAATTACTTAATTCACTTGGCTTGGAAATCTTGGGGACAGGAATGATAATTTATGTTTTCCAAATCTGTGGTACAGTGCGCTGGTTCAGGGAAGGCTTAAACATAACAGTAAAAACAGGGGCCAATTGTTCAGCATAGTGTTTTAGTACATTCCCACATATGTTGTCGGGCCGGGACTCATTTGTGAAGTACATTTTTTTGAAAGGGAAAAAACTTCTGCCTGTTTGATCCAAATAGTCATATTACTTGACAACCACCTTACCCTGAAAACGGGAAAAGAAGGAGTTAGCTATGTTTAACCCCTCTACCCTCACCAATCCTGTGGTGGGCTTCGCTCTCCTTTAGGGGGGGCATTAGTCATCGCTTTAATGCCCTGCTACTTTTTGAAATGTCTCTTCAGCGCCCCAATCCAATTTTGAATTGTACTTTGAAATTTAGTTTGTCTTAGGTGAATAAAATTTGGTACACACATCCCTCATGTCCTCCTAAACATAAAAGCTGGGACAGGACAGAAGGCTTTAAATAACTTTAAATAACAAAGGTCCACTCCTGGTCAAAATCTTGGTCTATTCAATCCTGGTGGTCATGAACTATAACTTAGCAAATCCAAACTTTATCATCATATTTTGCACTTATTAATAGTTCAGATGTTCCCAGAACCCCCGATGTATGAACTGACATTCTGTCTGACAAAGTCCACAAACCATTGTTAAATAGCTTTTGATTTTGTGACATGTGTCCTTACATCATGAAACACTCAGTGCATCTAAAACGCTACAATGGCTCTTGTGCTGGACACTCACAATGAAGGTGAAGAATGCTTTGATGGTAGTGGAAATGAGTAAATAATTGTAATACTAGTATAAACCTGCAGTGTAATAAAATCTAAATAGTGATAAATAAATTAAAACCAAAACTTAATTTTTTGGGAAATTTGGTACACACATTCCATGTAGCAATGAACAAAAAAGCCAATGACAATCTGCCCTTATCTCTAACCATGTTGCCATGGCAACCCTTAAATGTGTGAAAAAGTGACCAATTTGGTCGCACTCTAGACCTCTAGACATAATTTTTTCAAAGGCGCTACTAAAAAATCTAAAGCCAGCCATTCTAGGAAAAAAAAGGCTTTTTGATACCTCTAGATTCTTGTTCCTAACCTCTATTCCTTAGCCTTTGTGAGCTACGTCATGAGGTCAACAGAAAGACAGAGGTTCCTTATTGATAAAGAAAAGAAGCTTCAGAGGTGTTTCCACAATGCGACTCCACTAACCTCTCAGCAGATACACGAGTTAGTTAGGAAATTACGTGCACAATGGCTTAATAAAAACTACAGATCACAAAAATATACTACAACAGGGGCACTTTATCCTCTGCCGAGTGCTGCGTTTAACAACGAAACATGACAATTTAGAGAAATAATATAAGTAACTCCACACCAGTAATGTATGTCTCTTTTGAACCAACTATAACATTTCCAACAGCTGTCATCCACCTATAGTCCTGGTCTGGTCCTGGTCTGGTCTGGTCTTGGTCTGGTCTTGGTCTGGCCAAATAATCCACCAAAGCCACATCCTTTCCATTTATTAATTAGTGTTAATGACACAATGCTGTTTTGGATTTATGCAAATGAGCCACGTGACTTAAGTTTTGTTATTTTTGCAAATGTAAACAAAGTGGTGTTTTTCTTCAGCAGCATCAACAGTGAACAATAAAAGTCATGTATAAGATGCTGTGGCTCTAGAGCAGTGTCTTTTATAAACTATGGCTTATGCAGATATTTATAGAAGAGCTAATGGTTGACGCAGAGTCGCTTCAAAATCATCACAAACGTTATTTTTAAAAGACATGGGCAGTACAAGCAGGTACGTAAATTAAAATAAATCTGCCAAATATAATACTGAAAATGTAAAGTAATGACAAAAATAAATAAAACAGAGCAAAGACAGAACAAATATGAAAAATACTAATATTAGGATACAGCTGAACACTACTGTATTTCACACTTCCACTAGTCCAGGGGTTGGCAACCTTTACCACTCAAAGAGCCATTTGGACCCATTTCCTACAGTAAAAAAAACACGTTTGACATTTAAAATGAAATAACACTGCCCATTTTTTTGCCTTTATGCTATGTATAAACAAACTAGAATGTGTTGCATTTATGAAATCAATGAACGACTGCAGAGAAAACGAAACTACATTTCTGCAGCAACAAAAACATTTTGAACTTTGAAAAAAATACGTTCGGTTAAAGGATACTTTTAAGTAAAGTACTCAATGTCTATTTGAGTTCTAATTGTATTTATGAGAAAAACGCAAAACTTAAATTATCCACCAGCAGCAAAACAAAAATGCTGTCCTCTCTCTTTGTGCCATCATCCTTTTACTGGCACGTGCAGTCAGCTGTCAACCTGAATAATAAAAGGATTATTTCACTGAACAATAAAAAATATATAAATATATGCAAAATAATAGGCATTAAAATATTTATCATACTTGGTTAATGTGATTTCTGCTCCTGAACTTCAGCGCATAGCGTCTGCACATCAGGGCTGTCTGCTGTCACTTTCATCTTTACACAGGATTGTAAAATGTCATCTGTGAGGCGTGTGCGATGTTTGCTTTTATTAAAGTTTATTTTGGAAAACACCTGCATATCTCTTCATTACAAATTAAGCACACTGGAAAACTAGTCTCGTCAACACTGAAAGCAAATGAATTAGCCCACGTTCCATTGAATGTTCTGTTTTCTTCAGACACTTTTCTTTTCTTAGAATTCTCCATAGTTGGCCTACCTGGGATTCAAAAGTTCAAGAAATTGTGCGCTGGCGAGTGTCGCACATTGGCATTTGTGACGCATAGTAACAGCGACAACATAAAAACAAACAAACTAAAATAAAATACATTTCATCAGAGGGATGAAATAGCCGCATGCGGCTCCGGAGCCGCGGGTTGCCGACCCCTGCACTAGACCCTGAGTGATGTTCTACAATTTGGGTGCATCTAACTTTTTAAATAAAGTTAGGCACACCAGTGCAACCAGTGCAAAAAGTTAGTCTAGAGCCCTGAAAATGTTACTCCCCAAGGGGAAAAAGTTAGGTCTCTTCAAATTACACGATTAAGTTGAGTCAAAAGTCAAAAGTTGTTCATTATAGCATCCATCCTGTTGTGTGTTCGTTGCTCCACTACCTCAACTAGAGTCTCCAAATATATTGCCTATCTTTTTATTTTTTTCATGGACCAGTCCAACTTGTCCAGATGCGTTCCAAGGCAAAAAAAATAAAAAATAAATAAACAGAACATTCGTACGGCTGAAATGTCATTTTTTATGCTTGCATTTACAATACATGTGGTAAACACTATTTCAATATCTTCTTCACTTACGGAATTGGGTTTGTATTGCGTCAAAATGTTTTTGGTTTTGGAGGTGTTTAAAAACAGACAGTTTTCTTGGCTACATCTATAAAGATTGTCTGGTGTTGTCACAGCCTAGTCAACCTGCGCAAGGGTAAGAGAAAAGAAACTGACTATGCTATACAGTTACAGACCCTGGCTGCTCATCTTCTTTGAAGGACCAGTTGGCCCCTCTTAACCTTCCCCCGGATATCGATTCACTGATTGCCCTTACTATTCAGATAGACAAGTGACTTGTGGAGCGGGAGAGAGAGTTTCTTTTCATCAGCTTTTCTTCTAACCTCCTTGGAACGTTGCATCTACTGTGGGCAGTTGGGTCACTTCATTGCCACCTGTCCGTTAAAAGGGCAGTGAAGGAGAGGATTGTGGTAAGCCCGACCTACCTTCCTGTTTGCTACTCTCCATCCCTGCCTTGAGGTATTTTGACTACTTTATCTTCACAGGTAGTGTTGCTTGAGTCTAGTGGCCGACACTAATGGACTTGTGCCTAGTCAGAGAGCTCAGCCTTCAATCTGTACCTCATATGGAATAGAACGACTGGAAGGCTGCCTTTAATACCTCAAGTCGTCTTTACGAGTACTTGGTGATGCACCTGCCATTTTTCAAGCGCTTGCAAATGATGTTCTTTGGGACATGTTGAACATCTTTGTAGTTGTGTACTTTGATGATATTTTAAAGACTTTGAAGCTCCCACGTCCATTCTTCCCCCTTCTTGCTTGGTGGGGGAGTTTTTTTGGGCAGTGGAGGAAAGGGTAATCCAAGCTCTCAATAACGCATCTGTCCCAGCTAGCTGGTCTCCCAACCGGTTGTTTGTCCCTTCTGAGCTCCGTTCACAGGTCGTTCACTGGGCCACGCTTCTCCCTTTTCCTGCCATTCTGGGGTGAGGAGGACCTAGCTTGTGGTGTAACAGCGTTTCTGGTGGCCAGCTATGGAGAAGGAGGTAGGCAAGCATGTGGCTGCCCTTCCAGTGTGTGACACTGGACAGGCAAGACTTCCCGGCGTCTGGCCCCAGGTTTGCTTCTGCCCCTTTCCGTGCCCCAGCGCCCCTGGTCAGACACCTTGTTGGACTTTGTCACAGGCCTCTCTGCCAATGGCTTCCAGCCATTATTGTTCCAAGCCTTGGAGCAGGCAGTTCCATCAGCCAGTGCACTAGTTCGGCCGGTGCACCTGGGCCCGTGCTTCAGAGCTCAGTCCAGTACAAGGAGGCAGCTGGTCAGTGGCCCTGAATTATTGTGTGGGACAAAGGGTGTGGCTGTTACAGCCAGTTCTGGCACTTAGGATATGTTTTGCTGTGTAATTAAAATTTTCTGTTTTAGTTTGACACTTACCATCTGTCTGCTTCCTGCCTATGTTTGTTTCCTTGCCTTGTGTGATCAGCTGACCCTTCCTTGATATGTTTTACATGTGTTGCATTACCTTCCCCCCTGCATGGGTATATTAACCCCTCCTTCCTATTGTACTGTGCCAGTTTGTCAGTTCATTTGTTTGTCTGCGTACCAGCCTGGTTTTCTACGTGTGCTCTTTGAATTCTGAACAATTTCTGCCTTTTTCCTACTGATGTGCATACCTTTGCACAATCCAGCTCTCTCTGTAGATTAACATGTTCATTCTCAGTGAAATTGAAATACATTACAACTAAAGCAGTGTTTGTATTGTAGGAAGAGAAGCAAACAAGTGTTGATGTGAGGTGCTTCATAAGAGTTGTTACTTCCAACACTGCTGCAATTATATAACCTTGACATAAAAAACAAGGAAAATTTGTTAGCTTATGCTTTGTCCTGGACACATGTAGGCAAGGTAAGTTTGATGCCTCACCCTGTTTTTTTTTTTTTGAGTTTTGGGTTGATGAGAAGCGATTCACTTTGGCAACCCCTGTCTTTATGGGCACACGTGTTGCCTGTGTTAAGTGGCTTTTTAATTTAAATTCAGTATTCTCTCTCTGGTTGCAGGTACCTGTGGTAGTACAAGCCAAGAGAAAACAGTCTTGGGTTAGACTTAGGTTTAATTATGTTATAGTTCGGTTCAGCAGTTTGCCTTTTAGTTTAGTTATGCTTAGTTAGACATTTTTTTTAGTTCTGCACACACACTTACAGATTGTTCACTCACCTCAACAACTTTACACCTCTGAAAGTCAGTGGTCTGTTGTCATTATTTGTGCCCTCTCTCTGTGTGACATGGTGATAGTGGCCCTCATTTATCAAAGGTGCGTATGACCATTTCCTTGCAATTTTTTGGCATTTCTTAATATGAACGTGGGCGTACGGTGTTGTGTCTGATACTGAACCCCTCAGCCTTCAGAACACTTGTATGCATCAACTCATAAACAAACAATGAGTTCAATGCCATTGAGTCTTTACTGTAACAACAACAAATGACCCGAGTAGACTATCCACAGCTCTACTAAAGGTCTGCAAATCAAATTTGTGTTTTTATACAGTTTTCACATGACCGTTCATAAATTTACAATTGCTCATCAGGGGGACAGGAGTTTTAGTCTTCTAGTGGAGACTTGACCATCCTTCTAACATTCTAAGATGTGGTTGATTTAAGCAAAAATGCTAATGTGTTGGCATTAGTGCTTTGAGTGCCAAAAAAGCGCTATATAAAATCCATAACATTTACCATCAGACAACTCAGAGAAAGATATGCTTAGTAGTTTTTAATTTGACGTAGTGTGGCCACTTGAGAGCCATGGTCCACACTCCCTCATCCTAGAGCCGTGAGGCGGGGACAGTGTTACAGGTGTGTCTGTCAGTGCACCTGTGAAAAATGTCCTGATTCAAAGTTTGCTCAAACACAACATTAAAAGTAGATAGCAATCCATATCCAACCCATCTAGGTCTGTCCTGCTAAATCCATCTCAGCCTCCGGGTTTTGTCAAGGCGTGCCCCCCCCCCAGCAACCAGCGATGTCTTGGGACAATTGAGAGCTTTGGTCCGGCTTTCTTTCTCCAGTGATTTTTAACATGCTTATTGTCTAATGTAATATCCTTATTATTATTATTATTATTATTATTATTATTATTATTATTATTATGACAACATGTACCTATACTCAAATATGTACTTTATGCAAATATTTAAACCTCATGTGGTTTGGTTGTCAATGGAAAACGTATGTCACGTTTCATACAAAACACAGTTTAATCATTCATGTTGGAGTATTTGTCATTTCCAGCTCAAGGAAGGGACTCTTTTTGACATATTTTGTTCCACAATGCTGTAAACTTAATATCCAGCTGAACAGTGAATATTTATTCATTCAAATCACACACATTTTAGTCTGAGGCTTGGCCTGGTACACACAGTTTCATAAATCCCAAGGTACAGCCACCTTTACTCACAGATCTGCACCCGTTTTTACACAACTTTGATAAATGAGGGCCATTGTGTGTATTCAGGTGCAGATCCGGATCCAGAAAGAGTTAGACCAAAAGGTGGGGATGGACCGTGCCCCTCTGCTCAGTGACCGGGGGAGCCTGCCATACTTAGAGGCCACCATCAGAGAGGTGTTGAGGATCCGTCCTGTGGCCCCTCTGCTCATTCCACACGTGGCTCTCACTGACACCAGGTACCAGCTCAGATGAGGCCCTTCATCTCACACAAGCCTAATTTCCTCCATAGTTAGACCAGCACAGTAAGAACAGCAGCCCCTGACTTGGCATATTTGGGTTGTGAATGAAGATAGTGACATCATACCAGAGTTGTATTTCTAATCAAATAGACGAGTTTAAGTTCATTCATTCATTCATTTTTTAGTTTAAGTTCACGTTCACTAAAATGCAGATGTGTTGTCATGAATTATGATGAAGAAGTAAATCATTTGAGGTGATGTCTGTGTGTAGTAAAGTCAGAGGGTAGGACTTTAAACACATTCCAAAGAGCAGGTCAGTTTCTTTGTTACAAAAATCAAACAACTCTAATGAGTCCAATTTGGTTTGTGTCAAAACACTCCAACAACATACAGTATAGCAGTCATATTTGAAAGCAAGTACTCACAAATGTACCTCAGATTTTGTCTTGGATCGAGTGACACAAATTTCTGACTCAGTAAGTACTGTGGCTCTGTTAAACAGATCTTATAATAATCCAAACAATATACTTTACAATCAGGGCCACTGACAAAATTGATGAGGCCCTGGCCCTGAAGAAACCCTATGGCCAGAGGCCCCCTATACAATTTTTTCCATATTACTAACACAATATGTTAGTAATAACATATTGTGTTAATAATAGCAAGTATCTTATAGACATTGCTAGAGGTTTTTGGGGTTACATTGTGTGCACAGTGTGGGGCTTTCTTGAAAGTGATGAGCTGTCGGGCTTTGAGCTTACTGACTTTCAAAAAGAGCCCTTGGAGCAATAATGGAGTGTGCGTCCACCACTGGGTAGAGGGTGCAATAATTGTAGGTTAGATTAGATCGGTGGTGGTGCTCTTAAGGAGGCAGGGGTAAGTTACAAGGAGATGTTGAGGAGGAGATGAAGATTGGTTGTCTAAACCGCACTTGACTAGAGGTGGTAAGTGGTTGAGAGGGTTTGTCGTTGACTCCTTTAGGCCTCCTGGGAGTCTAATGATGACTGGTTATCCAGCGCAGGTGGGTGAAGTGATGAGCTGATAAGGAAGATCAGGTAATGAACCTCCAAACCAGAGCCAGAAGAAGGGCAGTCCTTGGAGAGCAATTATAGGTGAGAAGATGGAGACCGTGACGAGAGCATGGTGGGCAGCAGAGCAATGAGGTCTCGAGGTAATGTTGGGAACTTGCTGCGATGGTAGCAAAAAGTGAAGACGAAGCAGGGGATGGTGGATGGTGTTACTGATGACCCCCAAAATCTGCTGAGGGAGCACTGTTTCTGGAGCTGGAAGGGCTGAAATCTTGGTAGTGCTTGCAAATGCTGACATCTTGTGGCTAGGCAGAGAAGCACTAGGGAGCTAGTAGGAGGCAAACATGGTGTTAGGGGAGGGCAAAGCAGGGCTGGAGACAGCAGAGGAATATTCACGGCGACCAAGAAGGAAAAGGAGACGCTTGAGGCACGAAAGTTGGATGAGTATGAGTCATCTTGGTCCTGGATTGAAGTACTGCTTCTGTAGTTACAGGGACATGCTGGACTTAAGTGATTCTTTGAGAAACCAAGATTTGGCACATTGCTGAGAAGAAGGGATAAAAAAATTGCCTGAAGGGGAAGCAATTTGCATTTGGGAATTAATGCTGGATAACTGCCTGGAGTCTGAATGGTGCTAGGGACTTTTGCAGGAGTCAGATGAGAAACTAGCATGTCCAAGCTAGTGGCTGGAGGAGTAGAAATGTTGATAGAGGTGGAGCTAGTGCCTTGATGTCAGAGGGAGTAGGAGGAGCTGCGTCTCGGTGGTAGTGGACATAGGAGAAGCTAGCATCTCAGTGTTAGAGAGCGAAGCAGTGGGCGTCTTGGTGCAGAATCTGGGGGAACTAGCATCTCCAATGCTAGTGGGCACATCGGATGCTAGTCTTGGTGCTAGTGGGTGCAGGAGGAGGGGATGTCTTGGTGCTCGGTTGTGGAGGCCGAAGCTGGCTCTGGGGGAGCCGCTGGAATCTTGTTGCTGAAGTATGTGTCAGCTGGTGTCTCGTTGCTGTAGGGCGTTGGAGCAGCTAGTGTCTCGCTGCTATTGGCCGGAGGGGGAGTGGGGTCTCGTTGCAGGACCTGGAGGAGCTAGCATCTTGGTGTTAGTGAAAGAATGTGGAGAATAACTGGCAGGCCGTTGAAGGTCAGGAAACAGGAAAAGCTAGGATTGATGGTAAAACTTGTGTAGCACCTTATTTGCTTACAAAGCGCTTGGACAAGAGTCTTGGTTTGACTGGAAGGAAAGTTAGGATTGGTAGTGGAAAGCCAGTACAAACCCGGTCCCATTATTGGGGACAAACAGGCATAGATGCTTGGCTTTAGAAAAAGGAAATCTTGTGGACTCTGCTGAAAAAAGGAGAACCTGGCAACCTCGGCGGGGCTGAATGAACAATCTGGCAACCCGAAGCTAGTGTGAGCTGGCTTAAGCTGAGAGACATGGACTGGCTGACTCGGTTTTGCTGAAAGGAGACAAGTGAGAAACCCTATCGGGGAGTGCTCAGTGGCATCACGCCCCGTTACACCTGGGAACAAGCTCA
The DNA here is from genome assembly GCA_024349245.1 of Neodontobutis hainanensis. Taxonomy (NCBI): domain Eukaryota; kingdom Metazoa; phylum Chordata; class Actinopteri; order Gobiiformes; family Odontobutidae; genus Neodontobutis; species Neodontobutis hainanensis. Next base: position 1,137,845 of record JALDNG010000111.1, read on the forward strand.
AAAAATTTGGTGGCACATGTGAGTGCATGTTTACGCTTATGAGAAGTTGGAGGAAATACGTTACCGTGTGGATGTAGCGTAGCGTTCAGGTGACTGGCTGCACGAGATGAAGTCAATGAAAGGATGTCACCGGATGCTATGATATCATTTTCAGAGGTACAGTTCATCAGGCAGAAAGCTCTCATGTCCTGAATGCTGCGGAATCAACTCAGGGTGGGATAGTAAAGAAAGTGATTGCTGTGAATTTGTGCATTTCTCCTGCATTTGCTGAAAAGATGCAAGATGCCCATTAATGTAAATATCCTAGAGGAATATCATGACGTCTCTGATATACCATGGATCCTTTTTTTTTAAGCATCTTGATTTCTCTTCCAAATCATTACCCACTTTTCTTGTCAAGTTTTCCTGTCTTCCATCTCTCCAAGCCTCTCTTCCACCTTGTTCAATGTGGACTTTCTTTCCATTATTTATTTAATGTTTGTCTCTAGCCAGGTTAGTGACCTTTAGTTGTCATTAACTGCTTTTGTGTGTTCTTGTCTTAGACATCTTATTTCTTCTAGTATCTCTGAGTCATGCTCTCCGACCGGTGTTTCTACATTCTGGTCTCGTTCCTGTTTCCACAGAGTCACTGTCCTTTACTCTATTTACTTTCCCCTTTTCTCCATTTTTTGGGTTTTCATGGGCTTTATCAAGTTTATTTCTCAATTAGCTTACTTTAGAAGATGCATTTGTTTTTTTAAGAAGTGTGGTCCCCTTCTACCACATGCTGCAACAGGAAGTGTAAGCATTTTACATTCCTCTTTTTTTCTTCTTTTTGTTATTATTAGATATTAACAGTTGCTAAAATATATATAATAAAAATGCAGTGGTGTTTTGGAAGGAGAATGAAAAGAAAGAAAGGACAAGGCTGGTTGCAGTCGGCTAGGGTTAGGGACCTGGGCGCGGTGCGGCCCTCTAAGACTGTCATTGAAGTTCTCATTCTCAGGAGTTCAGGGATGAGGTCTGAAATAAAGTCCAGTTGCTTTCCTTTCTCAGTCCCCTCAGCAACTCCAAATATACTGATATTCTCATTTCTAGATTGTGACTAAAGGTTATTTTATGCTGCAGAGTGCCTCTAAAGCTGCTATTTTGTTGTGGTGCACATTTACTGCCTCATGGTGGTATACTTTCCCAGTTATGGCTGACAAAGTAGTCTGCATAGCTGTCATAGTGGTTGAAAAAGCTGTAAATTTGGTGTCAACCAAACTCCGCAAACTAGTGATTACACACATAGCAGCCATCAAATGTGCGGGTGTAAACACTGGTAATTTGCAAATTAGTGTCATTAGCAACTGAATATTCATTAAAATAATGCAGACTGGTACTGAGCTCATCTCAGCCACGTCTTACACCATTGCTCGCTAGCCACACCCACTAGTGCAGACCGTTACTGAGCATTTCTAAATCTGTTCTTGTTATAAGCTGAATGGATGGTTTTCAATTTAACTAAATGTGTTATGCTAATGGTATTAAAAGGGTAGTCCACATGGAAATTAAAACACAACAGTATAAGACAGATACCACCTTTTACCAGACTTTTGTTTTCAGTGCATTTCAGTTGTGGGTGCTCATGTATAACAGTTAAATCTGAGCTGTGTTGTCTGGCTTTATCACAGCAAGGTACTACACTAGTGTCTACTGTTTCAGTGTACAGTAGGCCTGTGGTAAAATCTGCACAAGACTCCATGGATGCAATAATTTGACTGTACTGACGTTGATTAAAAATGGTATTGGAACTTAAATAGGAGTGAATTGTAGCACAGTTAAATCTCTCTATTGTGACAGTTTCACTTTTATATTGCAAAGCCTAATGGCAAATCATGTTTTAACATCAGTGAGGGAACATCATTATTTAACCCTTTAAGCCTGAGCCTGTTTTTTGGTGCGTCTGCTCGAAAAGGACATGTCCACAATAAATTGACTATATCTCTGCAACTACAAGGTGTATTTCAATGACTCTGGTGTCAAAATTATGGGGGAACTTGTGAGATTTCCCAGAAGGGAAATTTTGAATGGTGCAGTTTTAGAATAAATCAAGATGGAAAACAGCAAAATAACCCCAAAAACATCTCCATCTGAGTCTCAGAGATGTGCTGCTTTGCAAAATTTCCGGAGTGTCTGAATCCCTAAAGTCCCCCAATTGGGGTTAGTTAACATTCCTTTTATTTGCAAATTCACTTCACAAAAACTATTACTGTTACAGCAGTTTGTTCATTCTTCATATCTTCCACACTCCGGTTTATTTAAAATTCATCATTGCTATGATTGACTAAAACAAATCTCATGGTAGGTGGATACTAACTTCATTCAATCACCTAACAAGTTTCCAACAGAAGGCGTCTTCCTTTAGCAAACACTTTCAACAGGAAACTTTCCCAGATGGATAAAAACATAGCAGTGTCACAGAGCCTTTAAGTGAAAAAGTGAAAAGCCATTCTGAATAAGTGGGTCTTAAGTGTGGCTTTAAACAGAGGCAGGTCAGTGATGTAACTCAATGGGTAAAGAGTTCCAGAGTTTAGGACCGACCACGGCAAAACAGCTAAATGCTGTGTGGGTACACAGCATTTAGGAGCAATGACCTCTCTGGACGTTTTGATCCTGTGGACTAATTAGTAAAAACCTGCAGTTTAAATGCCTTACGCAGAGTAGATATTAATTAGAGAGAATGTTATTGATGTTATGTGAGATCCAAGGGAATAACATTATTTTAGCCAATGTATATGCTCCAAACATTGATAATCTTATGACCAATTTGTCCAACTAGTAAAAGCTAGTTGATATAAGGGGACTATCCAATTATCTTATCTAATGAGGTGATGGATCCAACTCTCGACCGAAGCTTTAGGCTCATACGTGTGTCCAGGGCCAATGCAGAACTTAGAGGGATGACTGAGGCCTGTGCTCTTGTAGATGTTTGGCAGATACAAAATCCTTCTATACCTTTTTCTCTTCTCCTCACCAGTCCTTCTCAATATTACATTTATTTCTGGTGTAATTTGGCTGTAGCGTCCAGTAAAATTGGCAACAGAATTCTGTCTGATCATAGCCTATTCTATCTCCACATGCTGCTCTTTAAAGCTACTGTCAGAACTCCTACATGAAGACTAAACTACAGTGTCTCTCAGGTCACAAATTAACATCTACATAGAAAGTCTGTGAAGGTTCTCAGTCAACCAGGTCATCTTGAAGAAAAGGTTAAAGCAAAAGGTGAATTTGTTTTGTCTCTAATTCCAAGAGACTTATATCTCTAGAGGGAGGGGTTTAAGATGAAACCAAAACTGATGGGACCAGGCTGTTTTGGTGTCATAGTCATTAGCTATGAGAGGATGGTGTGACTCCTAGTGTTAAAGGCTTAGGAGGGTCCTTAATGACACTGTTCTATTCATGTGTTGTTGTTCCAGGGTTGAAACTCTTTTGATTATAAATCTAGGCAACATGAATCTGAGGCCACCTCCTCTGTTTAAAGAAGGCTTTTACATTTTAACTAAAATTTCTACTTCTCTAGAACCATCCGGCCTCTCTGGCCAATATTTGGAAATATCTGTCCTCAAAGGAATGTCCTTTGTCTTTGAGGTGGACTGCAGACTCAGGTTCACCAGGATTGGCTCTTCTGTGCTGATACATCCTTTGTGAAGCTGTTTCGTTTATCCTACATAACTGTCACTGCGCTCTTCCCTGAACTACATAAACTATATTACTCAGTTTGTGAGAGGGAATCTTGTCTTTTGGATGGACTAGTTTTTGACGCAGTGTGTTTCCTGGTTTAAAGTGGACTGGAATGTTGTGTTTGTAGAAAATCTTTTGATGTTTTTCAGATAAACCAGACACATTGTCCCTTTTTTGTCCACAGTTCCGGTCTGTTAGGTTTCAATGTCCTCTTGGTTTGGTTGAAAGTCCATTTGCGGTATCCACAGTCTCTCAGAGATTTACGGATGTGTTGTTCTTCCTTTCATTTATCTTCTGAGGTTGTGGGCACCTCTTGTGCTCTGTGCTGAAGAGTCCTGATGACTCCCAGCTTGTGCTGCAGAAGGTGGTGGGAATCAAAAAACAAATATTGATCTGTGTGTGTGTGTTGGCTTCATATAAACTTCTAATTGGAGAGTCCTGTCCTCACAAATAACCACTGCACAGTCTAAGAAGGCCAGGCAGTTGTCTATGTCAGGGGTTCCCAAACTTTTCAGACCGCGACCCCCAATATTAGACTGCTTACAATAATAACAATACAAATTATTATTATTTAGCCTATTGTATTTATTTATCAATTATTTTTTTAATTTATGATTATAAAGGGGTACACTTAAGACAGTATGCTTATCATAAAATAATTAATGAATGTTTTATTTTTTAAAAAAAAGAAAGAAAGACAGTTTTTACAGTTTTAGAAATGTTTGTGTACTATTCATTATTAACACGAAGACTTGTTTTGGTGATTTTATTAGGTGACGTCCCGGGTTCTGTAGATTTAATATTTGGTTTACAGACTGACAGAGCTAAAACAAAAAGTAACACATATCTAGGCCAGGCTATTTTATTAATAAATTATGGACAAAAATAAATACATCCCATAACTGTGAAATGCGAAAGAGTTGCTTGGAACACATGTAGCCTAGCGTTGCCTGGCACCTTGGAACAATTATAACTGTAGGCTATTCAGAGAAAATGCATAATGTGATGGATGGGCGCTGTGCGCGGAGCAAAGCAGGTCCACCATAGGTTCAATTTTGGAGATCGCCACCCGCAGATCATCTTCCACGTTAAGCCGTGACCTGTGTTTATTCTTAATGTAAGTCAGAGCCACGTTGAGCCAAATTCATTCATTCATTCATTCATTTTCTACCGCTTTGTCCCGTTAGGGGTCGCGGGTGACTGGAGCCTATCCCAGCAGCTTTGGGCCTGAGGCGGGGTACACCCTGGACAGTGGCCAGTTAGTCGCAGGGCTAACATTTAGAGACAAACATTGACAGACAACCATTCACTCTGACATTCATTCACTAGGGACACTTTTAGAGTTGCCGATTAACCTAAACATGCATGTCTTTGGACGGTGGGAGGAGCCAGAGTACCTGGAGAGAACCCACGGTAACACGTGGAGGACATGCAGACTCCTCACAGAAAGACCAGAGTCGGCCGAGAATATTTGAGCCGGCTGGTTTTGAACTCACGACCTTCTTGCTGTGAGGCAGGAGTGCTAACCACTCTGCCACGTGCACCCCTACGTTGAGCCAAATTGCATGAGCAATTCCACCGCGGCTTTTGACAACTGTGGATATTCCAGCGCGACAGAAACCTAGATCTCATCAAGTGTCTTTCCATTAAATGCCGTCCTCAGGGTTCCATCGGTTGAAAGTTCTATCAGCGCATCTTCCATATCTGACGCCAGATAATTTGCTGTCCAGTCATATTGGTCAGGAGCGTCTCCTTCAGGAAAATACTTATGAAAGTGATCCAAAAGGGACTGAAGGTGAGCAGTAATAGACGCCTTGATGCTGTTAACACTGAGTGCATTTTCCTCCATGAATTCTTCCAGTTCAGAAAACATGTCTATGCGTCCCATTTCCACTCTCTCTCTTCAACGCACCAGCTTTCTCTCAAATGCCTGCACTTTATCATTAAAGTACAAGATGTTTGTGTTTTCACCTTGCAGGGACACATTAAGTCCGTTGAGTTTTTCAAAAATATGCCAGTCTTGTCACCCAGTCAGGATCAGACAGATGCTCAGCAAGTGGGTTTCTTTGCTCTGTGAGGAAAATGGGAACCTCAGCCCGCAGCTCATACAGGCGCCTCAGCACATTTCCTCGCGACAGCCACCTGACTTCTGTGTGCAAGAGCAGGCCTTTGTGCTCTGATCCCACTTCATTACAGAGAGTGGAAAACAGTTGTGTGTTCAGTGGACGTGATTTTATGTAATTAACAATCTTCACAGCAGTGTCAACAACATGTTTAAACTCTGCATTCAGCGTTTTCACGCGAGGGCTTCTCTGTGTATGATGCAGTGCGTGAAATTGATGTGAGGTGCAACTTGGAGGACTCGTGCCTTTAGTCGTTTCTTTTTTCCCAGCATTGGCCCAGCTCCATCTGTGCACACTGATATGCACTCGCCCCAAGATAGCCCTTGAAAATGTCCTCGCCTGTGCATGATCCCTCCAGTTGCGCACAAAATAACATTTCCTCATTTAGTTTCCCCTCAAAAATATATCTGACAAATACAAAGAGTTGAGCGGTGCTGGACACGTCTGTGGATTCATCCAACTGTAAGGCGTACCTCCCACTCTTCTTCTCTCTGTCAATCAGTTAACACTTGATATCCTGTGCCATGTCTGTAATACGGCGGGATACAGTCCCATCAGAGAGCGGCACTTGTTCCAGCTCAGCGGCCAGTTTATCTCCATGCATTACTTGACTCATAACTATTTCTGCTGGTTTGATTAAAGTTTCTCCAATGGTGTGTGGCTTTTTGGTCTTTGCAAGTAAATATGCAACCTCATATGAAGCCCTCTGAGCTTTAGTGGGGATGGTTGTTTGTTTAATAAGGACTTTCTTTTGTCCCTGTAACTCTTTCTCCTTTCTGCAGAAAAAGTCAGTGGGTTTATCTGTGAGGCTGGGGTGTTTGGTATTCAGGTGTCTTTGCATTTTCACTGGTTTCAGACTCTCATGTGCGAGGACTTCGGAGCACACAACGCATTGAGTGTGTTGTACCTGATTTATAACAGTGCACGTGAAACCATAGCTTATAAATTCCTCTCTGTATTTTCTGGCTTTCGAGGAGGGATGGTTCTTTTGCGGGACATGGGTGTGGCGGGCTGCCCTTCCAGAGGTGGGGGGTAGTTCTGGTGGCTCATCCTCTTCTCTGCCCTCTGCATTTTCCGCTGATCCCTTCTCTTATCAGCAGGCATCTCTGCTTCCCTCTCTTTTTCTTTTGATGATAACCGTTTATTTTTTTAAATCAGGTTTAAAGCTCAAAATAGAACAATCGCTGTTTAACAAAACACTAGATGTGCATATAGCTAGCGCATGTTGTTGTGCTGTAAATTGTAGGTTTTCACAACAAAACCCGTCCAATTGCAACTCAAAAAAAATAAACTAGCCCAAAGCAAGCCCATTCGCATTGTTAGGGGTTCCCAGGTCAAAAAAATGCATTCCGGAGGGTAAAATATATATATTTTTTGCCAGGGTTTTCTCCTAAAATGAGTATTTTCGGCACTAAATATAACATAATTGTATAGTCACTTCAACCCTTGGACATGAAAAAAAGCCCGCGGTAACTGTGCTAAAGTAGCCTGAAGGACTCTGCAACACACCGTACTTAACTGTCAGAATTAATTGGAGCAAACAAAGTTTTACTAAGTTTTACAAAGTTTTACTTTCAGTTTATTTTAATTATCCTAAATTTATACTCACATCATTGCAACCTTTTAAAAATATATATATAAAAAATAAGTAAATAAATAAATTCTGGAAATCATTTCGTAACCAAACTGACCAAACTGGTTTTATAAAAGAAAGACACTCTGCTAATAACACATGACAACTTATAAATATAATAAACTACTCAATCTAAGTCAGCTTAGATGCTAAAAAAGCCTTTGATAAGGTCAAAAGGCCACCTCATCCACCTTTAGTAACATCAGTCATTTGTTAATTGGGTTACAATTTTTTACACCGCACCTACAGCCACTGTTATCACTAACATTACAGCAGTTCGCTCTTCACAGCGGGACAAAACAAGGATGTCCACTTTCTCCATAGTTATTCACAATCTATATTGAACCTCTTGCCACAGCCATTCACCAAAAACACCTGATAATCGACATCCAGACTCCCACAATCACCAAAAAATAAGTTGTAAGTGCATCACAAAAGATTACATCTCATACAGACATCTTCTGACATTTCCCACTATTGCATTAACTGTCAAAAATCATTCATTCTTTAAAGTATAAAGTGTGTTTATCTTGTGCAGAGCAAACTCCAAATGTTTGAGGGTTTTTTAATCAGTCAAAGTAGCTGTAGTCCTCACCTCCAATTGTATTATCTAAGACCATGAAAACCATTAAATTCCAAAAGGTTGACTTTTTCTTGCTACTGTACATGCAGCTGTAATACAATAATGAACCACATTATCCAGGTGTGTTGGTCTGTTTCTGAGAAATTCCAAATGACTACCCACATTGTTCAGCGTAAGGTGTTAACATGCAGTTTAAAACTCTAATTATAATTGGACTGTGCAATAATTTGAGTGATTAATGTGCTACTATTAAAACTACATTTATTCAAACATGTAAGCAACATAACCTAACTGTTGAAAAAGAAAGAACAAACAGCTGGGGAGAGTACGAGCCTTCATTTCTGTGCCCACATCACCAGACACATGTGAGTATGTGTCATCAGCCAAATGTGGCGCGTCTACTGACAGCGTTCTCACGTTACAGCAACCCAGAAACAGCACTAGGGTCCCTGTAGGACCAGCTCTGGGGTGAAAACTGGGAGGGGTTCAGGTAAAGCAGGTAAGAACAAAGTACTAAACACAGCTTAGATTGAACTGAGCTGTTTCCAAGTAAGGGCCGTCACTACTGCCATCTATTGGTGCAGTATATGTACAACACTGTCAACTAACTGATTTTTGTATATTATTTAGTGCTACAAAGCCTAAAACATTAATACAACAGTGACATGAATTATAAATTAAAAAACTGTAGGTTTAACCTCTTCTATGCCTAATAAGTCCTGGGTGCCACAGCAGCCTAAAAAAGTATAAACCTTTTCTATAGAAATTTATGTGGTTTGAACCATGTTTCTTTTCACGCAGCTCAATCAAAATATTCTCGTATATTTTGCCACAATTGTTTTTTTATTTTTTATTTCTGGCCTTGATGTATCATTCAGTTGTGTGCCACATTTTTCTATAAACTCCAAAAAAAGTTGGGACACTGTGTGAAATATAAATTAAAACAATGCAATGATTTGCAAATCCCAACCATTTATTTCATTTAAAATATTTTATAAATTCACAACATATCAACACTTTTTTTTTACTATTTTCTGGTCATTTGAATTTGATAGCAGCAACACAAAAAAGTTAAAACAGGGCCAACAAAAGGCCGGAGAAGATAGTGATACTAAAAAAAAAAACAGAAGGTGGAGCGTTTTGGCAACTAAAACTAAAGATTTAAGACTGGGTATAAAAGGAGATGTTATAAAGGAGAAATAAAGATGGGCAGGAGTTGAAAAAAAAGTATATCAATTGTGCAACAAGGTCAAACTACAAACACAGGAACACGTTCAGAAGTCTGACACAGTTCAGTGCTGTCTGCAAATGAGAATTTAATCTGTATCAACTAGAAGACGTGTGTCCAGAAACTTCTTGGACAAAAAAAATACTAATCGACTGTGGCTAAATGGAAACCACTGTATGGTCAAATGACTGCTTTAATTCAAAAGCATGAAATCTTTTGAATTAAAGAGGATGAGGTGCATCCAGCGTGTTCTCAGCCCCAGGACAAAAGCCTCCGCTCTGATGGTTGGGGGCTGCATGTGGTGTGGACAGTGCACATCTGGAAAGGCTCTATCAGTTGAAAAGTATATAAAGGTTTAACAGCATGACATGTAGGAGTAGGAAGGTCTGGGTGCTGAACTGGCTTGTCTGCAGTCCAGACATTTCACCAATGGAAAACATTTAGTGCATCATGAAATAAAAATCTGTCAAAGAGCAGCTATAATCCTATTTAAGACCAGAACAGGACCAGGACATTCCTCCCAAAACTCCAGCTGCCACTCTCCTCACTTCAGACCTTTACACACTTTGTTAAAAGAAGAGGAGGTAAACATGGCCCTGCCAGTAACAAATGAATAAATCATTTTTTATGTCCAAAGGAGTTTTGATTTCTAGTTTGTGTGTGTCTTCTGATGGAACATTAACCCTGTTTCACTGCATCAGGATGAACCAACTCAGAGTTACAATCTGAGCTCAGGGTTTTCTCAGATCAGAGTTTACTGTTTTTCTCTCAACCTGTAGTTCAGTCGACTTAGTTGGTCGCTCTTGAGTTTAGCTTTAGGGAAGAAAGCCATCATTGATTCACCATAATTGACCAGGCTACAAATACAGAAACATAATCTTATCATTGAATAATAGTTTAGTTTTATAAATAAAACTCTTAATAACCCAACATTATCCAAAATCATGTCAGGGTCATAGAGTTTCCTCGGTAATTGACTCAGTTTAGATTAACTCTCTGTGAAACTGAAAACCCAGCTTTTCTGAGCAGGTTCTAAATAGATCACAACAAAGTGATTCAGGAACTACCCTGCACTAGAAGGACTGGATTATGTCACACATAAGGGAGAGTGAAACACTGTTTCTTTTTGCTTGTATTGTTTAAATATAATATGTAAATTCATACACCATATTCTAAACATAAATACTATTTCCTTTTGCCCATGAAACTCTTTAGGCTACAGGCTTCATCCACAGTAGACTGCTGTAACTGTAAACAATCCATTTGTGACTTTGATTTAGGAGGCTAACTTTGCCAGAACTACAAAAACATAACTGGGAAAAATATCTGAAAACAAAAACAATATGAAAAACATTTGTCTTCAACAGTGTTTATTCTTTTGGTGGTGGACTAACGGTTTTGAATATGAAGCATTAACATTACATTTATCATATAATATTTTCTCACACTGCACAAATATTTTGTTTTTGTTCTATTCTCATTAACAGCATTGGAGACTTCAGTGTGAGGAAAGGGACTAGAGTCATCATTAACTTGTGGTCTCTGCATCATGACCAAGAAGAGTGGCCCAACCCTGAAAGCTTTGAGCCTGGTAGGCCACACTTTTGTCATTCATTCAAATATAGAACTATGGGAGAATCAGTATACAAAAATATAAAGAAAATCAAAAGCAAAACTGACATAGGACAGTCTGGAGACCATAATGAATATTTGTCCAGACATGTAATAAAGTGTCACATCTTCCATTCAATATGTAACTTAAAGGTTGGTATCAAAATGTTATTTATCAAGAATTGGACTCATTTCAACTATTCATTATAGTTGCAGTTCTTTTAGTCACAAATCATTTTCTGACAAGTAGAACTACTTTAAAGTCCACAGAAAGCCTTTGTGGGCAGACTTTAAACATGGTGGAGGTCTTAATGTTTGTGTCATTCATTTTTATCTAAACTAAATGTTTTTACACCACATAAACATCAGACTATTGGCAAGAAAATCTTATGCATTATCTTTAAGATCTGAGAGCTAATCTGGTATAATGTTTTGCTCACACCTGCACACAGCTCTCTAGTACTAACTTGACCTTGTGTCCCCAGCTCGCTTCCTAAACAGTGACGGCAGTGGACTTCTGATCCCCTCACCCAGTTATCTGCCCTTTGGAGCTGGCCTCAGAGTGTGTTTGGGTGAGGCCTTGGCCAAGATGGAGCTCTTTCTGTTCTTGTCCACAGTCCTGCAGCGCTTTACTCTGACTGTGCCCCCAGGGCACCCTCTGCCCACTCTGGAGGGAAAATTTGGGGTCGTCCTTCAGCCTGCCAAGTATCGGATCAGTGCTTTACCCCGAACCGGCTGGGACAAGCACAAGAACATGACTCAATAACATTGTTGAGGAACCAGTTCAGGAGCAGTTATGTTTTTAAATAAAAATGACTCTGGAGTAAAGTAAACAGGACTCACTTGAATATTAGGTTCAATGTTTGACACATTTTAGTTGTAAATTAAAAGATTGCTGGTATATTTATATATGCTCTTAATGAGTCTCATTGTTGTTTTTCCTTTGTAAATCAGCCAGATTGTGAATTGTGTAATTTTATGCTTACTCAAAATGGTAAACCAACACATGCTCCAGAGTGGCTGATCCGAATGTTTGATATAAAAAGTAAAAGACTTTTTATATGTGGCTGTATACTCTGGGCCACTTCCAAAACTGTATGGTTTTGAGTTCACAATATCACTTTTATAAATGGTGTATTGTTTAAGTGTCTGGAGCTACTATTATGCCTACACAAAATTTTAAATAAAAAAATAGAACATTTTCATTTATGTAAGAAACGGCACAGATGTTAATTTGACTGTAGTACCTTATCTTTCACTAGCTCACACACTATGCACTAAACCATTTTCCTTTTTCAAGGGGAAAAGCTAAATTAGCCACTTCAGCTCCTTTTTTTTTTTTTTTTTTAAATCAAGCCTAGATGGCGCAGATAATGCACACATTAATACATTTTATTAAACAGCACTGTAGAATGAAAACAATGGTACATGTATCAATCAGAAAATAGTGTGCATGCTCTGTTTATAAAAAAAAAAAAAAAAAAAAAACAGCAAAAGGGATCCATCTAAGTGTTGCCACATCATCTTGAACCAAAGATGCCTACAGTTCTAATTTAGTGTAAATATGTAACACAGTAATCCATTTAATGTCTCATGGATATCCTGGATACTGCACTGATCAGCCATGTATCGACTGTCTACTTTTTTGAATTGTGGGTGAAATGTTACAAAAAAGGAATCCTCTCCGCAGTTGCTTCAGTGCTGCTGAGGCACCCAGCAAGATTCTTGCCAACATGGAGCAAGAGCTCCATGTTGGCCAAGATGGAGCTCTACTGTTCTTGTCCACAGTCCTGCAGCCCGTCTGTTGCAAGACATGTGCTCCTTGGTCTTAAGATGTTGGACTAGTATAAAACCATTTGGAGGCTATATAAGTGAATGGCACCATTAGTGCCAGGAAGAAAAAAGCTGTTATTGTATAAGCTGAAAGTAAAATGTTTAGGAAAGGTGAGTATTTCCTGATTTTATTTTATTTTTTTGAATAAAGAGCTGCAGATCAAACCTCATAAATGATAATGATGGGTAGTGCCATAAAACATCAATTCAAATGATAAAATTAAATTGATTTTTTTTCATTTTATTTATAGACCAGCTAGTCTGACAAAGCTCTGCATAATGATAAACCTGGATGAAATTATTCCTTGATTACTAAACTAAGTAATTCAGACCAGCTGCGGTCACTGCTGCATTGTGTATTCCAAAATGACAAATGTCATTAAAATTATTTAAAGCACTTTTCCACCTAGTACACTATGGTCCTTTTCAAATTGACTCCCTACCCACTTCCCTCAGTGCGTAGTGACACTCACAGGTGAGTGGAACAGCCTTGATCACAGAGTACCCCCTGTGGACACACTCTTCTCGCTCTGACAGAGAGGTCCTGCCGTGCACCAAGCAAAAGTGGCAAATAATAATAATTACAGTTCATGCTCTGGATAATGTTAAAAATGAGAAGATATGTTAGAAAACAAAGATGTTTATTGTGCATTTTCACATTTACATTTTAAAGCATGTGGGGCAAACAATTTAGACTTACATGTCTGAATTTGTCCCAGACCAGGAAGCAGATCTGTGATCCCAAAACTATTTACTCCTTGCTTCATATGCCTGCATAATAGTTTTACATGTCTGGTTTTATAAATGTATGTTTTCCAAAGGGAACTTTATTTGTCTGGAGTGTCTGTCATGTGGACAGGAAGCCACACACAGTGAGCAAGTCTCTGGCAAGTCTCTCGCTCTAGAGGGTCTAATAAGACACGCCCTCAGCACTTACCGGTTTCAGACAGCCCTTAGTATGGCAGATCCCTCGCATGAACGCACAAAATTTGGAAAGGCCCTTTAACTCTGTATTCTTTCTATACCGGAGCTTATACACAACCATCACTAAGGCTAAGATAAATCTGAGTGTTCATGAGAAGCCTGGCAGTGGTCTGCCATCAGGGGGCTAAAGACATTACATGTCTCCAGCATTTGTCCAGCTGCTGCTGGCTGAGGTTCTTCATTGTCACTCCCTAAAACAGCGTGTTGGTCCCACAGCTCCTGGCTGTCACACACCTCAATGCCAGAGTCCCCAGTGAAGCGCCGGTATCTGCTGGGTGTGTAGTCTTTGTTGGGGCTGGTGCTGTAAAGCTGGCTGTGTGCTGCTTCTGTAAGAATAGTGGAGGCAAAAGGGTCTGGTAGGCCCAGTGGTGCTGTGTGGTCCTCAGGAGGATCAGGGGCTGGAACTGTGGTCTCTGTGTAGGGAGGGGGAGGGGTGACTGGGCGGTCCACTACCTCTTCATAGGCTGGCAACAGGTAGGTGGGCAAAAACCCTGAGAAAAGCAAGGAACAAGGCCATCAGCACATTTGCATCACTGAATTACTAAAGGACAACACAACAAAATGTTCAATATCCTTTTGCTGTGCAGCATGTTCAGAAGCAAATTTTGCCAATCAAAGAAGTGTCTTTAATGTACATTTTAGCAATGAACAGCTATCCTGACTATGCACCTTTTTTGCATTAAACAAAACCAATGGATCTGTGAATAACTGTTGCCTGAATGGAGCATTTGATCTGCTCAACATTGTGTCCAATAGATATTTCATAAATCCAGCCTCTGATTCATCAGGATCTGCCCTGTTGCACTCCACAACCGGACCAGAGCCACTGCGCTCCAGTGCAGGGGCTTTGGCGCACGCATATTCGGACAAATTATGAAAAAATAAATGGGCTCCTTTTTATGCAAGACATTACTTTTGCCTAAATTATTATACCAAAATAAAGTGACATTAAACAACATTCAACAAACAGCCTTTTTTTTTTTTTTTTTTTTTTTTTTTTTTAAACCTGCTTCAGTTCATTATCACACAGTGAGGGTCGCCTTTATGCCAAGTCTCCAGAATGTGCGTATGCTAGAGTCAGAGTTTGTGTAGGGATACACACAGTTTCATGCCTTTTTTTAGATCCCATCTTTTACGTGAAAGGTAAAAAAAAAGACTAACGTTTTTTTTGTGTAAGCAAGCTTTATAAATCAGGACTCAGAACCAGTTAAATGAAAGAAATGAGTCCCTAAAATGTATAAAATCTATTTCTCTGAGAAAGCTGAAAAGCCCTTTTGTATTGTTTATTGCAGTAGTTGAAAAATACATCTCCAGCTTCAAAACTACATGCAAGTTAACTACACTTGCCCCAGTGAAAACAACAAGCTAGATCAGGATTTGTTCTAGATTGTTGTACACTGAACTGTACTGAAATGTTAGACTGCCTTGAGAAAGTGTTCATCAGGTCTGATGGCCTAGTGCAAACATCTCTTTTTGCAAACCAGACGGGAAGCTCTGATTTTATTTCAGAAAGCAGGAAAAGATAAGTACAGTAGTACTGTATGTTTACTTACGGAGGTAGATAGGCAGCTGGGAGTTGTTGTGCGCCTCTCTATAAGCGATGAGGTTGATCTCGTTCTGTCTACGCTGCTGCTGGAAGCGCTGTTTGGAACGCCAATGCTGACACACACAGCAACACGTCAAGATGACAATGAGAGCCCACACCAGCCAGAACCCTGCATGAGACCACAGCACCACACCAGAGAACACAAAAGTCACAGATCAAAAGACAGGCTTCCATTAACAGACTTACAACTGAATTGAATTTAGAAATTCTTGTAAGACCACAAAAAATATGTCTCACCAAACACTCGGCAAAACACACTAAACTGATTTTTTTTTTATATGTGATTGAATTGCTATATCATAAGAGTAAGAGTAAATCAAAGGGGTGTCCAGCTGCTGTTTTATCACCCTGACCTGCCAGTTATGATTATTATATATATATATATATATATATATATATATATATATATATATATATATATATATATATATATATATATATATAAATAAAATATTCTATCGTAGTCGGGTAATCGGCTGCACTTTTATTCACTTTTTCATAAACACAACATATGTAGCAGAGACTGGACACAAATGCACGGGTTTACAGTGGGGCTGTACTAGACATTGCCTACTCACAATGCCTTGAATTTCTTTTAGCGCTGCTTTCTAATTTTGCCAGTCGCAAACCTTGGTAAATTAAGCTGTATATCTCATTTAAATACTGTCCTCCATATTTTTTTCCACTGAAAAAGAGCAACTCCCACAAATACATGATGAGTGCAGTTGCAAAAACACCAGCCTTTCCTACACTAAACTGTGCTGCAGGCCTTAAGAAAATATAGAATGCGGAGTTTTTTTTTACCAAAACCGAAGATAATTGGACAGACTCAATCGAAAAAGGAACATGGAAAAATCTGAGGACAAACCCTAATATGTAATTATTTGAGCAAACTACAGTGAGTGCACCTTACACCAAAGTTCATAGTAGTAGCTGCAGCACTGTGTCTCTCCACAGCAGTGGCCCCACTCACAGATGTAGCTCTGGTTGTTGAGTCCCTGACACACCACCACTGTCTGAACAAAAAAAGGCATTCAACAGCTTATTATCTCATTATTACCTAATGCATGTGTATTTCCATATAATAAGCACATATGATTTTAAATTGTGGGTTCTTAAAATGAAATTTATGCAATAAGCTAACAGTGATCTAATTTTAAGGGCCTAAAGATAAATCACACCGTAATCATTTTTGAAGATTTAATAACTTCCTGGCTACTTTCCTTCAGCAGATCATTGGTATTGTATACAAAAAAAATCACGTATAACAATATTAAGTAGGAACACACAATAAGGGCTGCTCTGAACAAATGAATTTCCTAATTGTCTGGCCTTGTTTTGGGACCATCCCAATAAAGTCCAAAAAAGTCTCACCTATCACTAATTAAAGTAGCGTTAGCACTATCACGAAAATCTTTTCCTTTTTTCCTTCTCACTGTTGTTGTACAAACTACAAAGCCTTAAAACATATTATGCTGTTAATTAGCTCTACAACGTTACTTTGATTATTTATAAAATACAGGGTTGTGCCTATTTTAGTATAAGATCATAATCAATCCATACTCTAAGAAGTATTTACAGGACAAAAGAAACTAACTCATGCTAGCCTAACTTCGGTGGGCTAAAGTTAACGGTTACCTCGCTGACTGTAGCGGCTGTGGCTACACTTTGTTCTCCTAAGTTGAACTTCAGCGACCTCATTTTTAAAATGATGCTTTCTGTTTTTTCTATAAGGCTGCTAAACTGTTAGAAACTACAGCAGTCGAGTAGCTAGCTACATTCTGAAAGAACTTGTGCAGAACAAAACAAAACAAACGAAACCCTGTTGAAGAGTGACGTGACACAGCTACGACTGCCATTGGTGAATTTATAAACGTAATCGTTTTGAGGTCATTCATTGGCTAAACCAGTTGTCAGTCTAAAATAATACAACTGCCAATGAGTATTGGCCCGAGCAGGAACGTTGTTGTTAGACTCAGGCTAAATCCGAAACCGGTTATAAGCTTAGGAAAGTCCCAACGCCTTTCGACTGACCCGGATATATTTCATGGTCGCCATGATAAGAGCTCCCCGAAGCCCCAACATTAGTAGTAGCTTAGGAGGTTAGGAAAGGAGCTTGACCTTGGTCCGTGTATCATCCGATCATTCAATTATTCCATTTAATCTGGCAAACCAAAAACGAAATAACGAATCAATATTTTGTTTTTCTGTTTTTCTGTATGAACCAAATATGAAAAACTGACGTTTGTTTCTTTGCTTTCAGCTCGCAACGGGAAATATAATAAACAAGGAAACCAAAACAAAATAATGCTCAAATTTTCTTTATTTTACGGTGCCGTCCTGCTTGCTTTGCGCATGCGCAGTAGATAGTTTCAAAGGAGTAGGTTGCTGAGCGCCTAAAACCGGAGGGTCCGGTCTTAGTTGTTTAAATTTTACTGTTCAAATGGCACTCGAACCGTACATGTCTTTTATTGAGGACATGTTTATTAAAGGAATGCCATATTATGAGATCTCAGTAAAGATGCGAGAAATGGGTGTCCAGCGTGGAAGCTCACCGGCATTCGGAGCATAATATGCGTAGAAAAGGATACACTTCTGATTCAGAGCTTGACATTGCTGTGTCTCGAGCAATAAATGAGGTAACGTTATGTGATATAAAAAAGTTAAACATGTACTAGACCAGTGGTATAGTCTAGTTTTTTGTAGTGAGTATACTGTGATTTTTTTCCTCCCAGCCGTCCCATAAGCACCACTACACTCACTACATACAGTATGCATGTAACGTTACATGTAATATAGACTCTAGAGCATTCTGAAGGACTGCTTAGGCTGTGTGTTGTCAAAACTGCATACACTTGTGTGCACACACACACACACACACACACACACACACACACACACACACACACACACAGTGAATTTATGAATGAACGCGTTAAAGTTCTGTCACAAAACAATGTGGTTACGTATCATCTCGCTATTTTAAGTGGGTAACGTTAAGGTTATACGGAAATCTCTGACCATTACTAATGGGTGGGTATACAGCGTAACGTTATACAGGCTACCTGCGTATCACGTAGTTAGGCTACACCACTGGTCTAGTACTACATATTTAACTTTTTTATATCACGTAACGTTACCTCATTTATTGCTCAAGACACAGCAATGTCAAGCTCTGAATCAGAAGTGTATCCTTTTATACAAGCATATTATGCTTGGCAAGTAGACTCCGAATGCTGATCTCAGAGCTTCCACGCTGGACACCCATTTCTCGCATCTTTACTGAGATCTCATGATATGGCATTCCTTTAATAAACATGCCCTCAATAAAAGACATGTATGGTTCGAGTGCCATTTGAACAGGAAAATTTGAACAACTAAGACCGGACCCTCCGCTTTTAGGCGCTCAGCAACCTACTCCTTTAAAACTATCTACTGCGCATGCGCAAAGCAAGCAGGACGGCACCGTGGGAAATACTTTAGACTACAACAAATAAAGAAAATTTGAGCATTATTTCGTTTTGGTTTCCTTGTTTATTATATTTCCCGTTGCGAGCTGAAAGCAAAGAAACAAACGTCCGTTTTTCATATTTGGTTCATACAGAAAAACAGAAAAACAAAATATTGATTCGTTATTTCGTTTTTGGTTTGCCAGATTAAATGGAATAATTGAATGATCGGATGATACACGGACCGAGCTTCAAACCTTTCTTTCATACCCTCTTTAGCATAGGAACCTCTGGACGGTCGTGTCCAAACAGTAGAGAGCTTATAAGCATCCTACAATTCATTTCATCAATTCAGTTTGTAATGAGTTTGAAGTGACTGTGCATCAACCATTACGTCCTTTTATAAATATCTGCACAAACCACAGTTTATAAAAGACGCTCTAGAGCAGGGGTCTTCAACTAAAATCAGCCGAGGTCCGCTTGGTTAACTTTTCTTACCATGAGTAAATGTGTGAGAACATTTAAAAAACAAAACCATCAATTCAAACCAACACATATTTGTTAAACAAATATGACAAAGATGCAGTCATAATTCATTCTATATGGATCTGCTTTTGTACACAGCTTTACAAGACCTGGTGCTTGGACTCAGTTGTGTTTCTAAAGTCATATCAAGAGACCTAGAAGCTGAAATGTGGTCAGATGAGATGCTTGTTATCCAACAGAAAGAAAAACAATATTCTAGCCTCTATAACTCTGTGCAAGTACTTCACATAATTATTCTGATTGTTTCCTAAGAAACTACAGGGTCTCAGTTTTCTAAAGAGGTCAGGCATTTGATGGTAGGCAAAAATAGCTGGGAACAGTGATCTCTGAAGTAGGCGCAGTGCAATGTCAAGGGAAAAGCCTAGTAAATGGCCCAATCCTCAAGAAGTTAAAATAAACATAATAATTCAAATTATTTTATTATAATATTAACATTATAAAAGTGTGTGTGTGTGTGTGTGTGTGTATATATATATATATATATATATATATATATATATATATATTCATTCATTCCTTGGCGTGTGTATATTCATTGCATCTCTATGTTCTGTTCAATGTTATTTTCATATGGAAGTCCATGGTTATAATTATTCATAAGTATGCAGTGTCATAAGTATATCTCTGACGTTTATAACAAACTAGACTGTTTAAAAATCGGTAGAAAATTTAGCAAGTTATGGTTATTTAAAAAGTACATGCACCATTAAAACACAATGTTACGAGTGAGCAAGCTGCCTGTCACAAGATGGCCGCCAGTTGCGGACGTCGACCTCCATTGGCCGACAGCGCGGACGAGACATCTAGCCTTTCTTATGTATGTCTATGGGGACAGTGGCCAGTTAGTCTTAGGGCTGCGTACCTAAGATGACAGACAAATGTACAACTCACCACATTATTAGACGTTCTCACTTGCCTCTGAGCTAGAGTCTTTTAAATCCAGACATGAAAACTGTCCAGTCCTGGTTCAGTTCTGGATTCATTCTGTGACTGGAGGATAAAGTGCTGTTGTTCAGCTTTGACACTGACACGGAGCTTAGGAACTGTATTTTCTGATTAAAATAAACGTTCCCACTCCGTCCATAACGTCAGTGAAGCTCCGTAAGGTTTTGCCGAGGCTCAACTTTTAGATTTGAGTTGTTTCTAACTCATTATCAGGCTACGCTAAACATGTTGAATTTGCCGCTGCTCTGTCCGTAACCATAGTAACCCAAGGACCCCTCGTGTATACGTAACTGTCCTAGAAGTGCCGGTTCAAAACGTTATTTTGCACAATGTGCTTGTAATTATTAATAATGTCTTGTGGTCCAGATCAAAGCTTCTCGAGGTCCAGACCTGTTGAAGACCCCTGCTCTAGAGAACCTGACTTTTAGTGTTCACTGCTGATGTTCACTGCAGTAAAACACTGCTTTGCACACATAGTTTGTAATTAATTTGAAGAGACCTTACAACAAAATTTCATCTTGGCAAGTAATAAAGTTTGAATTTAAATCACATTAAAAATAGCACTATTCCGGTTGGGTGCTCCAATTATTTTTCATAAGAAGCATGCAAAAAAAAAAATAATTGCTGGATTAGAGGGAGTCAAGAACTATGGGTGGCGTGTTAGTGCCCAGTTGCAGGTCTTTCTGTGGCTGGTCTCTTCAGGGTGGGATTTTTGAAGCTTTCAGCTGGGAGGAAACCCATTGTTCTAAGAGGAATTTGTGCTTGTTCACTGCCTTTCATGGCCTCTTCTTCAGACACCTAACTGCTTTTACTTATTCAGGGCTCCTGAGAAAGTCAATTCCCCCCTACATCCCAGTTTGAAAAGTCAGAAGGATACACACTAATCCCCTTAATCTGGCCTTTCTCCTGCTCACAGCCACACAGTTCCACAAAGAGTAATTCCTTTGTGGCACAATAGCGTTGAAGCCCGGCTCCACAGTGACAGAGGTATCTACTGACTGATGTGCAAAAGCCACTCTCTGTAGTGGGCTTCATTTATGTTTGGCAGTCTCCGGTTGTGGAATGCATAAGTGTGTACATTTGTGGAGAGTCAGAAAACAAGGAAGGCAAAGATAGAATTAAATCTTGTAACTGTTCCTTTCTCAGCTCAGATAAATGACACAATAACATTCCCAAGTTTTTAAACGACTCAGAATTTTTAAGTCGTCCTGGCAAAACACAGTTATCAGGGGCACCCTCATCCTCAATTTCATCTGGAGACACACAAGGTAAAGGAGATGGATTACTACAGTATATGGCACAGCAACCACTCCTGGCTGAACTTCACTCTCATGCCTTGAAAAATATGGTTTTAACAGATTTATATGACATAACTGACTTTCTAAGCGGTTCAGGAGTTGAAATCCTGCAGTTTTGGTCAGAAATCTGCTTAATAACAGTGTAAGGACACAAGAATCTGGCCTGAAAAGGAGAACTTACAACAGGCAACAAGGCTAAAACTTCATCACCGGGGGCAAAAACACTGCGTTACAAGCAAAGATTTTCTTTATTTTATCTTGAGAGTTTACTTTTGACTTTTTCCCAACGTCATACAACCGCCTCTTAAAGCCATTGACATAGTCAATTAGGTTGTTGAGAGGAGGGGAACTTTTCCAATCACTCTGTAACAGAGCCAGAATACCAGGTACAGAATGCCCAAACACCAGTTCATTAGGGCTAAACCCTGTACTGGCCTGGGTAGCTTCTCTAGCTGCCAACATGAGCCAAGGTAGGTCTTCCTCCCAGTCACAATCAAGTTCATACAGTAAGCCCGCAGCAGAGACTTCAGGGTCTGATGGAAACGTTCAATAGCTCCCTGACTCTCTGGATGATATGACGTAGACTTAACATATTTGACCTGTAGCTGTTTAAGAATCTCTGCAAACATTTTAGAGGTAAAGTTTGTCCCCTGGTCACTTTGAATCACTTTAGGTATACCAAAAACAGAAATGAATTGTCAGAAAGCTTTGATAACAGATTTTGTAGTGATAATTCTGAGAGGAAAAGCTGCTGGGTAACGCTTATTTCAACACATCCCTGTCAGCAAATACATGCTGCCTGTTTTTGATTTGGGTAGCAGCCCCACACAATCTATTAAAAGATGTTCAAAAGGTTGACCAACTGTTGGAATAGGCTTCAAAGGTAGTGGTTTTATTACCTGGTTGGTTCCCAGTTAACTGACAAGTGTGACAGGTTCTAACATAGGAAGACACATCTTTTTTGATTTTAGGCCAGTAGAAGTAACGCAATACTTCGTCATAAGTTTTCCTGACACCAAAATGTCCTGCGACACAATGAGCTGCTTTTAAAACATCGGTCCTAAACTTAGTTGGTACTACAACTTATAAGATGATCTCACCAACCAGATTATTGTGGTGAGACATTTTCTCACCAACATACCATCATCCAGACAGTAACCAGATACTGCATCTTCTAAATTCTCTAAAGGCTGAACCTGTAGGAATAGATCTTTTAGAGAGATGTCAACTTTTTGTTCTGCAATCAACTCATGTCTTGTGATTGAAAGTGCAAATTCAGACAAAGGAAAACGCAGATTTGGCTGTATTTCAGAGTAGTTAACTGACTGTTCAACAGTCTTATGCGTGTTTACTCTGAGCAAGAGCAACAACACACAACTCTCATCTTTAGAGGACAAAGACACAATGGAGCCTTAGCCCACAGTTGAGCTCCTGCCAGGTCATTTCCCAGTATAACCTGTACTCCATCCACAGGTAGACTAGGACAAACCCCTAGAGCAACCACATCAGCGACAATGTCATAAGTCAACATTACACTATGTAATGGAACAGTCAATATATTTAAACTCATGCCCCTGACTTTGGCAAATCCACCAGAAATATAAACAATCTCTTATCAGCAATATATTCCATTTTTAATGGTTGACC
Source organism: Neodontobutis hainanensis (assembly GCA_024349245.1). Lineage (NCBI taxonomy): Eukaryota > Metazoa > Chordata > Actinopteri > Gobiiformes > Odontobutidae > Neodontobutis > Neodontobutis hainanensis. The sequence continues at coordinate 1,161,036 of JALDNG010000111.1, forward strand.
ATTACTGAACAAAGCACAAGGAAAGCAACCATTTATTAATACAATGTAAAATGCAAAACAGATCATACTTTCTAATGAGATGGAATTAGGAGAGGACAGCAGTGTCAAAAAAGTCAATTTGAAATTGGGCCTCCAGCAAAGAAGCTCGCCAGCGATTGTGGGCTTAATTTTGTGGACTATGAGTTAATCAAAGTAGTAAACTATTTTTTCAAAATAAAACCTCTGGAAGACTCTGCGGCCCGGTAGCAAATGATCCATGGACTGTAGCTTGGGGATCCCTGATTTAGGGGGTTTACAACATAAAAAGTTACATAGTGCTGCTTTAATTACTTAATTATTACTAATGCTTTGATATTGACTTGTGGCCTACACAACCAGCAGAGGGCAGAATATCCACACAAACTGCGAGCAATAGGGTCTGAGCATTTGTTACAGCATATTGTCCAAAATTTTATATGGTAGCCGTTTTAAAAATGCAAATTTACCTACCTTAACTTTAATTATGTTTTATTATTTTGATGGTCTATGATATAATATAACTCGAATGTGCATTATGTAGCATAATTCATTTGCCTAATTTAGTGCAAACAAATACTCTACATTAAGGCAAAGGCATAAAAACCTTTCCCATGAGGCCATGGCACATACAGCAGTCTGGGTTCTTCTCAGGCCTTTCTGATACATTTTTCCCTGTCTACCCAAATCAAAAAAACAAACAAAAACATATACCTTAGATAAACTCTATACATTTTACCAGGAAATACACAGCTTTAAAATCATTAAATGCTTCAAAGTCACTTGATGGCTCTCTGACGTAAAAGGAATAAAAAAAAACAATCTAACTGTGCAGCCAGTTCAGCACAAACAGCACATGTTAATCACACTTTCATCTCATTAGAACACACATCTTTCTACATAAACAATTCTTTACACAGCTATATATTTAGATGTAATAGATTTTTAGCAGTGCAGTCCAGCAGTGTAGTTGCAGTTAAAGTTCATTACAGTGTACAAATTCAAAAATGGCGCTTGGTGTTGCTATTAAAAAATAAAATAAAAAAGGCGCTTGAGTGTATGTGTGTGTGCTTGTGTTGTCAGGAGCTGTAGACGGGGCTGTGTCTGAAGTCCAGTGAATGCAGGCTGGTGGCGAGGGCAGCAAACAGGTGAGAGCTGTTAAATCTCAGGCAGTAGACTGGGCTGCTAACACGCTGGGTGCTCAGCTCAAAGACCTGCACACAACAGCCCAATTCCCAGGGTCAACCTTTATGCACATTCTCCAGACACTGAAGAAATTAACACACTGACCTGCAAACACTCTCTCTGCCGTTTGTCCCACAGACGGACCACACCGTAGTATGAGGAGCCACTGGCCATCATGTGGTTGCCATCAGTCTGCAGACAGTACAGTGCACTGTCATGAGGCTCCTCCCACTCTATCACGCATTTCCTGCTGGGAGAGTCATTAGTAAGCACTCACAGTACATGTAGTGTACATTAGAATAGTCCTTTTGCAAATACACTTAAGTATAAGTGCTATATGAATAGGGTTGTAAGTAAGTAATATTAGAGCCTTCCTAGTCTATGGTTGCGGTCCAAACTTTTACCATGTGCAAATGTGTCACTCGACCTAAAATCTTACTGTGACGAAGTGAGCTGATAGCCTCTACTCGTCCCTTATACTGATTGCACACATCATATATTTAAATTTCCACATACTATACAATCTCAAGAGCTACTGGTAGACTGCACTCACATATCCCGGGTTTTGTTTGTGTTAGACTTAGTAGTTCATTAATTTATCTCAGTTAAACAATTCATGCATTATTGTTAATTAAGAAGCACACACATAAGTTTATCAGTTATACAGTTTATTTTGTGTTGGCTCGGGAGTTTCATTATGTTGATCTGGTCCATGCAGGGTCTGGAAATGGAGTTTCTAAAATTGCTATGGTAAAACCTAACCTAACCTTTAACCTTACTAACTACCACAAACATAATCAGTGCTGACATAACTGGTATTCTAATAATACTTTAACATTGAAACGAGAAAAGTCTCTCAAGTCAGAGGACAGTTTCAGACTATCAGGGAGATTGTTCCATTAATGGCTTTGAATGAAAAAGCTGTCTGTGCAAAAGCAGAGCTTCTTTTATGGTAATCGGTAGTCATTTCAACTTGTAGACCTAGTTGTCCTAGAAGTCTGTTCTGAGCAGAGATGTACAAATCGCTTCAATGGTGGAGGTGCACTATTATTAAGGATCTTAAAATTTAATCATACAATTAAGTACACAATTTGATTCTCAAAATTTTGCATTTTTAACCGACTAAAAATTTGACAATGATTATGTCTTAACGGTTTTTAATCTAATACCTTTAGTGCTTGGTTAAGTGATTTTAATGGTTTTCTAACAGGAAATACAAAAGTTAAAATGAAAGACAATCATTGCTTTAATATCAAAGATGTTTATACACAATACAACTCTCTCTGTAGATTAACATGTTCATTCTCAGGTAAAATTAACAATACATTAATCTATTCTAAAATACTCCTCATCTAGCATAGCATGTTACAGAAACATTCTTGTTTTTAATTTAAATTAATGAGAAGTAGTGCCGGTTCTTTCAGTTCAAGAACGCTACTTCTGAATTTCTTGCCATTGTTGCCAACACTGTCTTGTGTTTAGTCGAAGTCAGAGCATGCAGTGAGACCGCGTGAGCCCACGAAGCCAATCATCATTGCATATGCAATGATGTCATCATCCCCACCTTTGCTGAAAAATAAACTTCGTCAGTAACGCTGTTATACTCTAACGCTGTTACTTACAACTAAGCTTGCCACACACTGAAGCATATGTAGCATATGAGTGTAAACAGCAACGACCCAAGAACAAAACCATGAGGAACACCTACGTCACAAGCTTTTGATGTAGACTTGCTCGCACTGTACACAATCGCCAAGATATGATTTGATCCACTGCAGTGCACTGACAGATTGTAATTGCTCATCTTGTCAAGCAGCACTGCGTTGTTGACTGTGTCAAAAGCTTTATAAAGGTCCAAAAACACAGTGCCCATGACTCCTCCCTTGTCCAATATAGCTTTTACCACTTCAATAGAATAGCAGTATGCAGTTTCAGTAGAATTTTTTTTTTCATCCATCAATCTTCTACCTCTTATCTGGGGCTGGGTCACGGGTGCAGGAGTCTAAGCAGAGACACCCAGACCCCCTCTCCCCCTAAGACACTTCCTCCAGCTCTTCCGGGGGAATACCAAGGGAATCCCAGTACACAATGAAGATCCGGGCTTGATGGAGCCAACAGGACAACAGCATCTGCAAAAAGCAGATACAAGATCATGTGGTCCCCACACCAGACTTCATCCGGCTTCTGACTGCAGCCTAGAAATCCTGACCATAAAAATAATGAACAGGACCGGTGACAAAGGGCAGCCCTGCCGGAGTCCAACATGCACCAAGAACAGGTCTGACTTACTGCCGGCAATGTGAACCAAGCTCTTGCTCCAGTTGTACAGGGACCATACTCCCAGAGCACACCACACAGGGCACCACGAGGGACGAACTTGAATGCCTGCTCCAGATCCACAAAGCACATGTGGAGTCGTTGGGAAATAAACCCTCCAGCACCCTGGAGAGGGTATAGAGCTGGTCCAGTGTTCCACGAAAACCGCATTGTTCCATCTGAATCCGAGGTTCAACTATAGGCCGCATTCTCCTCTCCAGTACCCAGGCATAGACTTTCCCAGGGAGGCTGAGGAGTGTGATCCCTCTGTAGTTGGAACACACCCTCTGGTCCCCCTTCTTAAAAAGAGGGACCACCACCCCGGTCTGCCAGTCCAGAGGTACTGTCCCCAAACGCCACGCGATGTTGCAGAGGCGTGTCAACCAAGACAGCCCTACAACATCTAGAGACCTGAGGTACTCAGGGCGTATCTCAACCACCCCTAGTGTATTTCCACTGGAGAGTCCCACCTCCACTGTAACAGTGTTGGCAGAGCACTTCTTTCACCCTATAATGGCGCCGGACGGTTTGGCAGAATTTTTTTGAGGGTAACCGATAGTCCTTCTCCATGGCCTCACCAAACTACTCCCAGACCAAAGTTTTTGCCTCCACAACCACCCGTGCTGCAGCCCGCTTGGCCTGCCGGTACCCACCAGCTGCCTCAGGAGTTCCACGGGCCAACCAGGCTCGATAGGTCTCCTTCAGCTTGATGGCATCCCTTACTTCTGGTGTCCACCACCGGGTTCGGGGATTGCCGCCCCGACAGGCACCGGAGACTTTACAGCCACAGCTCTGAGTGGCCGCGGCGACAATGGAGGTGGAGAACATGGTCCACTCGAACTCAATGTCTCCATCCTTCCTTCGGAAACTGGTCGAAGCTCTGCCGGTAGTGGGAGAGGTGGGGACACGACCAAACAGACCCTCACAATATGTTTGGGTCATAACATTGAGATTATTTTTAAAAGGTTGGACCAGATGCTTGATGACTGGTGTAATCGGGATGTTTACAAAGTTCCTTTACTGATTCTATAAAATAATTGTTGAAATAATTTGCAACTATTTGGGGATCGTGTTCCAGAGTTTTGTTTATATTATTTATTTTTATTTTCTGGTATTGAAGGGGTTATTCTCCAGTGATTTTTTCAATGCCTTTTGCGTATTCAATTAAATGTATATTAAGGGACTGCTTTAGTCCATCTTAACAGCATTGTAACCTTATTTCTAAGCTCCTTATGTAAAAGTCGAACAGTCAAGTGGCCCGTTTTCAAAGACTTTTTAAGTACTGCATCTCTTGTCTTCATTTGAGTCCATATGGAATTATTACATTATCTATTTTATTCTTTAAATGTGATTGTTTAGAGTATTTGAATAGGTGTTCATTAAATGTTTTTAAAAAAATCATTACTAGCTGATTGACTAGATCTAGTCTAGTTTTTACTAGATGTTATTTGATTCCATTCAATTTTTTGTATTTCATTATGAAACAGTTCCAAATCATTTTTGGAAATATAAGAGGCCTTTGAATGTAGGTGAACAGAATACATTTTTTATATCTCATTCATTCATTTTCTACCACTTTGTCCCGTTAGGGGTCGCGGGTGACTGGGGCCTATCCCAGCAGCTTTGGGCCTGAGGCGGGGTTCACCCTGGACAGTGGCCAGTTAGTCGCAGGGCTGACACTTAGAGACAGACTGTGACAGACAACCATTCACTCTCCCATTCATTCACTAGGGACACTTTAGAGTTGCCAATTGACCTGTACATGCATGTGTTTGGACGGTGGGAGGAAGCCGGAGTACCCGGAGAGAACCCACGGTAACATGAGGAGGACATGCATACTCATCACAGAAAGACCGGAGTCGGCTGAGAATGTTTGAATATTTGCGGCCGGGTTTTGAACTCACAACCTTCTTACTGTGAGGCAGGAGTGCTAACCACTCTGCCACGTGCACCCCCTTTTTGATAATTTCCTAACTATTAAAGTAAGATCAGACAGTAAGTCAGACAAACCATCAAAAGGTAGTTTTTTGTAGTTGTAGTTGTCCAACCAATTGATATTAAAATCACCTAACAAAATGGTTTCGTTATTGTCACATTTCTTCAATATCTCAGTGAGATGGTTAAAGAAAATGTCCTTTGCTGTAGGTGGTCTATACAGCACAACAACCATAAAAAACATTTCTGCTGAGAGTCTAATTGTTAATCACACACATTCCACCGAGTCACTGAGATTTTCAATCAATTTACAGTCCAGATGTTCTTTCACATATATCATTACTCAACCACCCTTTCCCTGTTTACGGTCATGTCTAAAAACATTGTTACCAGGCACATAAAATACAGTTTGTGGAGTTGAGGGTTTTAACCAAGTCTCTGACATACACCAAAAATCTAATATTCAAATGTTCTCTGAGAATCCCTTTTGGCTTTACGTTTGGCTCCCAGAGTATTTTTGCACGGTTTACAGTCTGAAACAGTCTAAATATTTGTTGTTTCAAAGTCACTCTGTCTTTGAACATGTCCACTGTCCACGGAGGAGAAAAAAAAGCAATGTTACAGATGCGTTTTCCACTTTACCTTTCATTATGTGCAATATTAAGTTGGTTTGTAAGGATGGCACCCTCATGTCCGCAGCTCTAGGAGCAGAACTCACAGCTTTGGAAGTTGTAGAGCCACAAGCAGCAAGTGAAAAGTAAACTCTGCGTTTCCGCAGTTTGCCGAGAGATCACAGGGCCCGGATTTTTTTGGATATCTCCACACAATAGCAGGAGCATACAAAATTTGCCAATTTTGCCATTTGGGATTCAACGTTCATCGTTGATGAACATCAACGCGTCTGCAGTTTAAAACCACAGAATAAGCAATGTACTGTCTCCATGAAATAACAAGTGGGAAAGCTGTGTGCTGCATGGGGCGTGATGAAAAGTGACGCTGCTGCACATATAGCACCAAATTGTAGAATCAGAAATTACGCATAGTACCTGGGCGCACATATTATTTATGTGCAGACTTTGTGGTAGTGGTTTTATGCCTTTGTTGTAGGCAGCATCCTAGGTTGTTTTAGGTTAGGTATTGCAGTACCTGCCAGCCTGCATGCACCTACCGCCATCTTAGTTTCTTAGAACTTGCGGGCCCTTCATAAACGGGATTTATGATGAAGGAAAACACCTTCCTGAACAATGTCTGGGAGGGTTCTGTGGTTGCAGGGGAAGTAGATCTTAAGCTTTTTTTTTTTTTTTGCTGATAGACATTGATCTTCCATTAGCACAGCCTTGTCAATAAGTGATGAAGAGACACTGAGGGCAGACAGCAGGGGAAGCAGTCTGGAGACACGGATGCATAAACACTTTCTATGAAGAGGTCACCCATTATTATTAAGTGAAATACAAAAAGAAAAACACATTTTACAAAGTTGTAGGTCCAGACTGATTGATACTTCATTGACTTTCAGTAACTTCCCGTTTCAGGAAGTGACTCTACAAGAGGCCTTAACCAAAAGGTATTGGGCTTTCTTGCTATTTTCATGTCCTTGCTGAAAAGCCAAAAAAATGCACAAAAAATGCAAGAGAAAAAGATGTAAGAGATGATGTCAATAAATGCCAATAAATATCCAAATTTAAAAAATACATGCGTACACTCACCTAAAGCAATTTCTGCTGTATAAATCCCGCCTAGAGCAGAAATGTGTGCATTTAAAGCCGCCTCACGTCACACCCTTTCCACACCTCCATTCAACCAAGAAACAACAATGCAAATTGATTGGTGACTGAATTTTGCCTGTTTAGGCAAAATGAGCAGCTGATGAATGGGTTTTACCTAAAAACCTGGAGGCAATTTGGTACACACATCTTTCATGGCTCCCTGAACATAAGCCTATGATGACAAACCCCTACCTTTTGTAGTTTCTTAATGAAATTTGGCATACACATCCAGCCCGGGACCCTGAGCAGATAACCCTAAGAGGACAACACCCGTTTGCCAACAGTCGTACAAGTGGTATACGGTGCAAAATAATAGTTTTAAAGTTTTAAAAGAATTTAACTGCTTGGGGGGGGGGGGCTGTCCTCCCAAGGTTCTCAGCCCTGGCGGTCGCAATTTGACACAGCTTGTAGTTTTAATCAACTTTCTCTTAACTAGCTTTAGCAAGTGACAGCTGTTGCTGTCTTTTCTGTGAAGGTTTATGAGATGATTTCAGCATTGTCGGAATTCTCTCAGGCGTAAATCCATATCAACCAATCAAATGTGGTTTTCAGCTTTAGATTCCCCTGCATTCTTCTGCGGTTGGTTGTTTCTAAAAAAGGAAATGCCCATATTTAGAATAGACAGCACTGTGTGGGAGACTGAGAGCTTAACAATGACACCAGGTACGACATATTTCTGTGAATAGAGACGGCACTAACCAGTCAACCAGGTCATATTGAAGAGAAGGAGAAAGCATCTGGACTCAGTTTTCAAAGTCAAGACGTTTTGGCTCTAATTTCAAGAGACTTTATCAGTTCTGAGATCAACTGGTAAGAGAACTGAGCTTATATTTCTAGAGGGAGGAGTTTCCCCTGAAACCAAACCTGATGGAACCAGGCTGTTCTGGTCTCATAGTCGTTAGCTCTGAAAGGGAAGTGTGACTCCTGATGAGAGAGTTGTTAAAGGCTCAAGTGAGTTGTTCCATTCAGGTGTTGTTGTTGTTCTAGAGTGAAACATAGGCTCTAAAGAAATTCTACAGTTAAATGTCATGGGTAAATGTTATTTGAAAAATGTCGAAAGACACGCTTAAATTGGTGGCTAACCCTGGGAGCCTCCTGAGGCCAGTTAGCTTTGAGCAGATGAATTATTAATATTTAAAGAGGACCCCCCTCTGCCAACCTGCAGTAAAAACAGCCCCCAGAGCAATCTGCTAATCAAATCAAATTAGTTTTACTTCACTGATCTTTTCTAAAAAAGTGTGACCTCTCTAAGCATGGTGCTGTTGTCTTTTCGTCAACGCCCTGCTAAAAACGGCTTTTACACTATGTGTCTTATAAAAGGCTAGTTTATTTTCAAAGTCAACAAAAGTTATTTGCATTTACTGTCAATGGGAACTGAGTTACAACCGGAGCACGTCCAGTCTAAAATATAACATACTGGCTAAATACACAGCTAATATAGAGCCCAGCCCCCTTGCCAAAACAGACAACGCTGGAGAGTAAGGCGTCTGCTAAATGGCTAAATGAGCATCAAAATAGCCTGGACAGCTCAACCACAAACAAACTTCAGCTAGCGCTAAATGGATAACTACCATGTCAGTTTTTTTCAGCTATTTATTTTATCTTCTAGTTTGAAAGTTTTACACTACATTGTGTTAGTTGTAATGTCACTTTTAATTCATTATTCCCATCTGTTTTGCTCTTTAGTCTTAAGTTTGATATTTTATGCTTTCAGCATATTTTTATTCAGAAAGTTTTTCTGGATAGTGTTAAAAAAAAACTTGAAAAAAATAAACTGTAAATTTTTATTTTATTTTATTATTACAACAAAAAAATTCTAATTGATTTGTAATCAATTGCAATTAAATATTTTTATTGTTTGACAGTTTGTCTTTTTGCCATTTGAGGCAATTACTGGTGTGATAATAGGCTATAGCCTATAAATAAAATTGTATTTAAACTTAGTGACATGTGAACAGGTCACAGTAAATGTAAGCTTTTGGTTTAGTGATTTCTTCTTGAAGCACTTGGCATAGAATAATTGTTAACTACTCACAAAAAAAAAAACTCCCAACAACAGAAAAAAAGCAAACAAAGAGAGAATCTTCCCACAGTTCATACTTTCGTTGTGTCCTTGGGCAATGCACTTAACCCACCGGCCTTCAGTGCTGTTCCAGCTGTAACACTGGTAAATAGAAGCTTAATGTAAGTCGCTTTGAATAAAAGCTTGGGATGAACTTTTACTGTCAAATACCTCCCAGAAATCTCTTATTTCAAAAATGTATAACACCAATCAATCATATGATAGTTTTGCGACCATTAAAACATTGGAAGTCAACAGCAGCTCCTTCCATCACCCAGTGGCTCCATGAAGTTATGTAATTTTTTAAGGTTGAGAGGATCAGATATTCCAGAAGTGGTTGCATGAGTAAGTTTGCAGGCAAGTGGCAGCCGCTCCTGGAAATGTTTCAAACTTCGTAATTCGTAATGCGGTACCCCCTTCTCTATTTTATTTTGTTATATCCTATTATATTTATCTGTTAAATTTGTTTTATTGTGATAATGTTAAAAAATGTATTAAAAAAAAAAAAAAAAAAAAAAAAGGAGGCACCCACAAAAATGGAAATCGAAAAAGCCTTTACTGTGCAAATGCCACAAAGCATCCTGCTTACAGTACACCAAAGCACAAGCACAAGTTGACCTGTTATTGGCTACAGCAGCATAAAGTAAAAGTTCTGAATTGGCCATCTCAGTCTCCTGCCCTCAATATCACTGAGCCAATCTGGGGAGATCTCAAACGTGCAGTTCATGCAAGACAGCCCAAGAATTTACAGGAACTGTAAACAGGAAACTTTTGCCAAGAAGAATGGGCAGCTTTACCATCTGAGAAAATAAAGCGCCTTATCCACAACTAGCACAAAAGACTTCAAGCTGTCATTGATGTAAAAGATACAATACAATACAATACACGGTGATAAGAATTTAATTTATGTAAACTTTTGATCAGGGTCATTTGGGTAGTTTCAATTCCCATCATGATTTAAAACGATCACCCAATTCACCCAATCACTAACTATGAGTGAAAGAAAAGTTTCCACATACTGTCGTTGTGTCCTTGCAAGACACTCAACCTACATTGCCTCCAGTGATTTTCTGTAACACTGGTAAATAGCTTAATGTATGTAAAGCGCTTTGAGTGCTTACAACAGTAGGTGGAAAAGCGCTATATAGAAATAAATAAAAATAAAATAGAAAGGTTATTGTGTTATCATTTATATTCTCTAAAAAAAATGGCTAATTAATCACAAATTCCACCAGGGTATGTAAACTTATACCTTGGCATATGGAAGAGTAAGTACATACCGTGGGCTGAGACGGAGGTCCCACAGCCGTATGAAGGTATCATAACCACATGTCAAGAGCTGGAAGGGTGATTCAAAGACAATGTCCAACACTCCTGCCCCACGTCGAAACCCTGAGCCCAAGCTGCACACACGCTCCAGTCTAAGGAGAAATGAGACAATAAACTTTTATAACTTATAGTACAGATCCCTCCACAACCATTCGAATAGTCATGAAATAATTACAAAGTTTTATAATAAACATAAAAATGGTAAGAATTTTATATAGCATGTTTCCAACTAGGCACTCTAGTGAATATCCCTTTGGATTAAGGCAGCTCAAACACTATTTCAAATCACAGCCACACGTATCAACATTACCTGCACCAAATATAATTATTCTAATGTTAAACAAACCAAAGCTATTAAGGTTTTAGTATGAAATTGTCAGGCGGAGTCTGCATTTGGCAGAGTTTGGCACCACCTGTTTTTGTTTGTTTGCTGTTTGGTCTGTGTTTGGAGTAAATGGACTTAGATGTGCTTGTAGCCGAGTCTCCGCTGATCAATTTGATGTGCTCCTTTGCCATATTTAGCTTGGAGGTAGTGTATCATTCTGTTTGTGTTTCACAGTTTACAGAGGCCTACACAAATAATTTCTGATTTATTAAAAATTACATCTGAAAAATTGGGATTATTCCATTTATGTCTTTTATGTCCGACTCTAAAGTACGAGCTGGTCATTTATCTAATTTACTGTTTAACCTGCTGTGTATCAGCTGCTTTTGAGGGGAAGCAGGTTGTGAAGTCAGATAAAGTTGTACAGCCGTGTCCTTTTCTACCCCCACCAAAATAAAGTGCCTCCAGCTGCCTTTGAATGACAGTTTTTATTTTACTGGACTAAAGAAATGTATGGTTTACCCAAACATTAACTTAACATTGCTAAAGTGGAACTTCTGTGTACAGTTTCTCTGCACTGTTGGACGTAAGACATGCTTTAAACGTGCAGATGTGTTTATGGTCCGGGATAGAATGCCACTGAAAGAGAGCGCGGGATTTCACCGTCTGAAGACACCGTCAGTCTGCAGCCTCCTCACTGTGAGCACTGCTCGCATTTGAACTTTCCCAGACGTTTTAATCGTGGGCTACACTCAATACATTTACGGCTTAAGCTACACAAACGTCCTGGTGATGCCACTGTGTATAGCAGCAGCCCCCAACCCCCGTGCCGCGGCCCAGTACCGGTCCATGGGTCATTTGGTACCGGGCTGCAGAGAAAGAATAAATAACACATTACATTACATTATTTCCGTTTTATTTATTATCTGAGTCTGAACAATGTTTTATTTTGAAAAAGGACCGGATTCCCTCTATTACATTCGTCTATGACTCCCTCTTGACGCTTGTCCCGGTCATGTAATACGTGGCCGCTAAAATTAAACCCCTAAGTTAACGTTAGCAAAATGAGTAAAAAACAAACGTCTTTGGAAAGTTTCTTCGCAAAGACCCAGTGAGGAGACAGAAGAGCATACGACTTCCAAGACAAAGTAAGCTGCATTTAACAGACAATACCAAGAGTCTTACTTAAAATATGGATTTATAGCGACAGGTGATTCCCCCACCCCAAGCCCGCTCCGAGTAATATGCAGCGGTCGGCTCTTTAATGAGGCAATGAAGCCTTCAAAACTGCTTATCCACTTAGAGACCAAGGACCCTGCATTAAAAGACACGATTATTAATATATTTAGAAAATATTACAGTATTTATGCTGTAATATTTTATATTACAGTATATGCTGTAATATTTTATGTTACAGCATATGCTGTAATATATGCTTTTGTATCATTTTATTTTGTGTATTTATCCGCCACACCTTAAAGGCCGTGAAAATATTGTTTGAAATTGAACCAGTCCGTGGAACATAAAAGGTTGGGGACCGTCCATCACACATTGCAGTGAAGGTTCTCAATCTGTATTAATTGTATCAATAATGACACAAAATCATCTGAAAGCTCGCACTGCCCACGGCCCTAAAAGTAGAAAAAAATAATAAACGATTGTTATAGAGGAGTATAATATGGAATAATCAGTGCCAATGCATTAGTTTATGATTTTGCTGCTCAGCTTGGTCTTGTTGTATATTTACACCACCTCTTGAACTGGCGTGGAATTTGAGCTTATGCACGCCCCCGTTCATTTTGAAAAACGCCAAAAATTGTGTAGAAATGGTCGTACAAAATAAAGCTCCTTTAATAAATTAGGGCCAGTGGTTGCTGCAGAGACACACAGAAGTCAGCACATAATCGTAAACATTATTACATCTTTCAGAGAAGGATGGGCCTCAAACAGGTGAACACTTAGTTTAAGGCGAGTCTGACTGTTATGTAATAATAACTTATGGCTCAGAGATGGATCAGACATGGTACAACAGCAGCCTCCTTTTAAATTGAACCTTAAAGCCAACACAGATCACTGTTCACATTCTCTCTGTTCTCCACTAGTGACGGGACATTTACGTTATTTGTTGTCTGCTTTGGAGAGAGTAAAACTCAGCCTCAAACACAGACTGGTTTTCGTCGCACTCATAAAAATCCACTTGTTAAGTCTGCGTGCGGGCCAGGTTGATTCTGCGTGTGCACTAGCGGAGAGACACAGACACTGAGCGAGTAACGTTGTGCAAAGTTAAGAATTGTGTGAATATTGTGCACATTCACATCCAAAAAATATTTGTAACAGGAGGGAAGTGTGTGTTTTGCTCCAAAGGCTGACCCGAGGAGCATCGTGGACTGTCCCCAGGATGGCATTAGTTTTGAGTCATGGTGGGGGGCTGGATGGAAAGCTGTGGGGTGGGCCGGACGGACGGCCGTTAATGATCTCTGCTATACTGTGTCCAACATGTGGTCTACATGTCAAGTAATTAGTAGAGCCCGATGTGGATTTCTCAGGGCCGATACTAATACAAAAATTTGTCTTCTTTTAAAACCACACTTAAAAACATATTTTCACAAGCATTTGGTTGATTTTAATTATGTTTGATTTAGATTTTATGACCTTATGTTTTCATTTGTTTTAAGTGCTTTGTTGATGTTTTAATAAAATTTGTTCTCATTCTGTTTTTATTGTGTTTTTTATTCTTGCCCTTTAGCACATTGAGTCTACTGTACGCTTGACATATGAAAATAACCTTTACTATTATTATCATTATTTTAAGTAATAGGAGGTTTTTTACTAAAGAAAAGCTAGTATGATGGTGTTGAATACACATGCATAATCAAAGCATTGCAATTAAACATAGCACTCACAACAAGCTATTTCAAGCAGGGATCAGATTCAGTAGATTCAGATTGTGTTGCACAGCAATACTCAGCAACATTTTAAAACAGGTTCTACACTCTTTCGAGTGTAGAAAAAAAAATGTTTTATGTTATAGTTATATAAAAATAAATGTTAATGGATGCAAATGAAAACAAAGGTGCACAGAATAGCAGAACAACAATTTGTATTAGTTTAACTGTATTGCTGCATTGTTGTTAACACTGTCATTGGAGTTCAGCCTGCAGCCTTTTTTGTGAGTCTGTGTGTGCTACGTTAGTCCTGGTATTAGTTAGTGTGTCGCAAAGATTCTGGCAATGTGCAGTACCATGCAGCAAGCTTTGTCCCGTTAGCCCCTGCCTCTTGATTACTGGAGAATAACCTGCAGCCAGCAGGGCACATTATTGCAGAATAACTATCTCTTTGTTGCAATTTAATATGCTCCATGACCGTGACCGTGCAGAGCTTTGGCACATTTGATACCTGCCCCGTAGCAACCATTTAGAGAGGGTCTTTGGCCTTGGCGACTGTGCTGCCATGTGTTCAGACCTGTGCCCCCTCCCCAATTCACCCTTTAGCTCAATCCTCTGGCTCGAGCTTGTAATCCCTCCACCTGACCCCAGGGAGTTTTCTTATTACACTAGAGCTTTCCCCACAGGGTGCCTGATTGGGTGAAAGCTTTTTCAGCACAAGGGTCTCATGACTAAGCCTGCCCAATGGGGCACCATAATGAGGCCCAGACTGTGTCTGCGTGGGGTAGTGGCTGATCATTTCTCTATAGACCAAAACAAAGACTATGTCCATACACTAACAGGTGCAAGTATGCTGTTCAAAACAGATAATTTTGCAGTAGAAAACCAATGCCAGGCCAAAGCCAGACGCAGTATTGATGTGTGTTTGACCAGCTCAGACAACGCAATTTGATGCTTTCCATATTCCTCAGATCAGAAGGGTCCAGCTAAACAAATCAGATCATCTTGATATGCAAAATTATAGATTTTTTTTAGTGAATATTTGAGTTGCCCTCAGAGCTGCGGAGAGTCACACATGAGAAAAGACAGTCTGGATACTGGTTTGGATGTCTTAGGAAGGAGAAGTTTATTAACCATCGAAATGGGACCCGGAAACAGGACACTAAACACAGTTAAGCATCAAATAACCAAACTCCCATGCTTCTGGAAAAGTACAGCATATGTAGCAATGTACTGCGTCATTGATTAGGCAATGTTGTTTAACCTTGCACTTGTTTGTGCTAAACGGGGACAGAACTCAAGATATAGATACTGTAATTACACCTTCGGTGTGAAGAAGCCTCGTAAGGCACTCTGACCATTACACACAGTAACTAAGTGAGATTGTCATAGCCTAATGTACAGATCTTGAGGACATTATACTGTATATACACTCACCTAAAGGATTATTAGGAACACCATACTATAACTGTGTTTGACCCCCTTTCGCCTTCAGAACTGCCTTAATTATACGTGACATTGATTCAACAAGGTGCTTAAATTAATAGACATGTTGGCCCATATTGATAGGATAGCATCTTGCAGTTGATAGAGATTTGTGGGATGCACATCCAGGGCACGAGGCTCACATTCCACCACATCCCAAAGATTATCTAGGGATTCTGTTGAAACCAAACAAAGGTCAGCTAGACCAACAAAAATGTCAGCCACAACTGCCAGAAAAGTAGTTTGGGATGCAAAGAAAAACCTACATATAACTTCTGCTGAAATACAGGACTCTCTGAAAAAAGGTGGTTTGGCTGTTTCAAGATGCACAATAAGGTGACACTAGAAGAAAAATGGGTTGAATGGTCGCCAGAAGAAATCCATTACTATGCAAATGGCACAAATCATCTCGCTTACAATACACCAAACAGCACAGTAACAAGCATCAAAACACATTTGATTCAGATGATGATCAAAAGTTATTTGGAGTGATGAGACCAAAATTGAAGTTTTGGCCACAATCGATTGGAGAGGAGTCAACAAGGCTTATGATAAAAGCTTCACCATTCCTACTGTGAAACATGGAATTGGATCTCTGAAGTTTTGGAGATGTATGAGCTACATAGGCACAGGAAACCTGGTCAAAATTGATGGCAAGATGAATGCAGCATGTCATCAGAAAATACAGGAGGAAAATACAGACTTATTAGTTTCGACATGCATGGGAGGGAATCAAAGTATATTTAAACAAGGACGATAGGCTAGATAAATGACAATTAATAAAATGGCAAAGTTTGAAATGGCTTCTTATCTTACAAATAGCAAGAAAAAACTGTGACCGTTTTGTCATGGGATGGCTGAAGGAGTCAGTCTGGAGATTTACTGTCAAACAGGTCTACTTGTCAAAAGCTAGAAGACGGGTAAAAAAGTGCCCCTGCTGAGGTTTTAAGTCCTAAAACAAACTGTGAGCCTGAGTCTGAGCCTCTGCACATCTAGCCAATTAGGCGAGCCCCTGTGAGCAGCAGAAGCAAGAATGTAGCCCTGACTCAAAGAAGCTGCTGGCACTCTGCAACAATGAGCACCTTAAAAATGTCACACACATACTTGTGTGCTGCAAAGACAATAACACTGCAATTTGCAGAACAAGGAATTTTAGGCTATCTTTTGGGTACGGGAATGTCAAGAATCCTGTTCTAACTAAGTGTGACCAAAGGGGAATCTGGACATTTGGAGGTTCTCTGATGTATTTTATTCAAGCTTAAACCATGAAATAGAATCATAGATAATAGAGAATAGATCATGTCTACTGCCTTGTGTAAAACACTTTGTATCGCAACATTTGCACAAAAGGTTCTATACAAATAAACCTTATTATTATACTTTTAATTAAATGGGACATAAACAGGCCAGGGACTTTCAATGACAATAGTCAATTGACAAAATATTTACATGGTATTGTACAAAAACATTGAATAAAGTTGGCAGATTTTAAGAGACTGCATAGAGACAGAAAACCGGGAGGAAAATTGTGGAAAAAAAAGTTTTATTGCTTTTATCTGCCTCTGCACTAGTATTACTTTACAGTACAAAACATGGTTCTTTATACCAGTTTCGGTACCAAAGCTAAACACAAAAACATGCAAATTGTAATGTAAAGTGTTACTAAATTATACAAGAGATAAATTTTGTTTATACTTTAATTTAATACAAACTGTGTTCATATCTAATTTTAAAGGACTTTTAGTCCTGCTAAATTTAAATTTTTGGTCTGGCACACATCCCCCTGATTACTGAAGTTGAACTGTCTCTTACCTTTCGATATCCCAAATGTGAAGCGGAGAGAGAATTCTGCAACATGCAGTGCCTGTGGCAAAGGAGCTGAACACAGAAAAAAAAAATAATCATTAGAGCTTTTAAAATTTCCTATAAAATTCAACATGTTATTTTGAATGCAACTTTTTTGGAATAGTTTTGCAAGATATTAAACAATGTAGTTGATTTGAGCGAGTGGCATAGCTGCATATTTAAATCTTTTGGTCACCCATTTCTTTGCAGCTCGGTCATAATTGCTTCAATGGTGGTTGAAGAGCAAAGCTTCCACAATTGATGCTGGGAGGTGACAGTAAAGCCACTGAACATGTCCAAGGAGCTGCAGACAAATGCCGCCTTCCAGCAATAAGCAGCCTGACAACTTTAGAGCGCTTCTCAGAGCTATGTTTGTGAACATGGCTGGCAAAGAATTCAACAAGGTAAACTATAAACGATCTAAAAGTGATAAAAATAGAAAATATATGAGCACAACCTCTAGCAGAGTCTCGCCATCTTGAATAGACTAAACTAGTTGATAGTGGACAAGCGTTTGCTCTTCAAGCCTGTTTGTTCAATTCCAAATATCATTCATTTCCCACCATTCTAGGTGTTTTATTAACCGCAATGTAAAATGGGGATTTCTAAAAGTGTGGAGAAGACGCCCCTTGACTTGGTCCAAAGGAGTGCCGTCCCTCCACCTGCAGAGGGAAACCTAAGGAGCTTGTGCAAAGCAGGGCCAGTTGAAGGCGGGGGCCTCGGCGACCCAATCCCCTCACACGGAATCTTGCACTAGGGACATGGAATATCACCTCGCTGGGAAGGAATGAGCCTGAGCTTCTGCGGGAAGTTGAGCGATACCGACTAGAGATAGTTGTGCTCTGGAACCCAAACCCTTGGGAGAGGCGGGACTCCATGGGCAATGAGTGATTTTACTCATTGCCCATGGAGTTTACCCCAGTGAACAAGAGAGTGCTCCGACTGGGCACTCCGTCTTTCTACTGGGGGACTTCAACACTCTTGTGGGCAGCAACATCGACATCCCGAGCAGTGTTCTGTTATTGGACTTTGATGTGCTATAAATAGACAAACAGGGTGACTTGTGATGATAATGTTCCTTGTTCATGCATAACAAACACCATGTTCAAACATAAGACTAGGCCGGAAGATGATGATCAACTTTGTGGTTGTTTCATCTGGCCTCCAGGTGTACGTCTTGGACACTTGGGTAAAGAGAGGGGCGGAGCCGTCAACTAATAACCACCTGGTGGTGAGTTGGAATCCCAACAGACTCAGCAGACTGTCAGAGAGATCTTCAACTCCCACCTCCGGCGGAGCTTCGACCAGATTCCGAGGGAGGTTGGATACAAAGAATCCATGTGGACCATGTTCTCCACCTCCATTGTCGACATGGCTGCTCAGAACTGTGGTCGTATAGTCTCCGGTGCATGTCGTGGTGGAAACCCTGGGACATTGGAAGTAAGGGGTGCCGTCAAGCTTAAGAAGACTAATTGAGTCTGGTTGGCTTGTAAAACTCCTGAGGAAGCCGATAGGCACCGGCAGACCAAGCGGAATGCAGCCTGAAGCCATACTTTTTTTGATTAGTGCAAGATAAGAGAATACCAAAGCTTGTTCTGTTAAGCAACGTTTCCACTGGATAGTAAGGTACAGGTAGGATCAGTACAGGAAGCTGGTATGGGTGGCCCTCACACGCATTTCTACTGAATGTGGTGTTTGCTATGTAAACACAATTGTCTGTAAGTACAGCCTCCATTAGCTGCAGTAAAAAATAAACAGTTTCTGGTTTATTCTGAACTTTCTGAACATTAAATTAATTTATCTTTGCCTATTTCCAGATGATGTAAGAGTTTGGAGCCTGTCCGATAAAAACCAGAGGAGTTTGATAAACTATGAGGGGAAATAAATTTCTTGTTGTTAACAGGCCGTAAACTACAGTAACTCCGCCAGATAGAACTGCTCACTGAACATAGTCTGTTTTACAGAACTATCTGGGATGAATCCCATTGAAAGCGTTTGCAAAAGGGAGACGCCTTCTGTCGGATGATTGGCTGTTAGGTGATTGGATGATGTTGTTTTAGCCAATCATAACAACTATGTATTTTGTAACCACAGTGCGGCTGATATGAAGAAACAACAAATCGCCGCCACAGTTTTTGCAAAGTGAATCTGCAAATAAATAGGAATAGCAACACTAAATTGGTACATTAAACATCGGCCAATGAAAAGAGCGTGTATGAAAGACTATGAGATTTAGGATATGCCAAAGCCACTAGGAAGAAGAGCAAATCCTTTAGTGCAACATTTTTTTTGCGTTAGCACAAGATGTTAACATCAACGCTAATATCTTTCAGTGTAGCCTTATTAACACCAAAGAGGAGAAGAAAACACTTATACATTAGTCAAATTAAAAACCCGCCTTTTCCTGTTTGGGAAGCTACATTATTGGTCAGAAGATGCTGGTTTAACTCAAGTGGTTTGGCGCAATACAAGATTGATTTACCCAAGTTTGGAATCTCCCGAATCTCGCGAAAATCCAGGTGGTTAGAGGCATGGGCATGGACCACATTGCCTTTTTTGCTCATGATCCCTTGCAGAATGCCTGTACACAAGTTTTGAGGGTGTGGACCTCATTAGCTTTTTTGTTTGGCATTACATGTACGTAACAAATTTGATAACACATCACACACAGTTAACACATTTCTATGGGTCCCATTATAACTTTGTAGGAGGCGCCGGAGGTCTATTTTTTTTTTTTAAGATAACGGTTTTATTTATATATCTTTGTATTCAAGTCATCAATATGTACAAATACTGCACAGGTCCAACCAAAATAAAATAAAATAATTAGTCTGGTATAGTGACTTGGACTCTCCTTCAGCAAAAAAATACAGCACATAGTCAATAAATTATCCAAAATAATGTCTTTTATGTCTAAGAGTATTGTCTGAATCGTCTGTATCTAATCTGTTATTGTTTTCATCCTGTTTGCTGAGTCTGACACACATCACCTGATCTGATGTCAACCTGTACCAAAAGCCATTTCACAGACTTGTGTGGCTGTAAGAGATGAATCCCCCCTTTCACTTGAACCCTATTTTTTGTATGTAATATGGTTTAGACTTTGTTAGTGTTTGTTTTGATTTGGGATTATGTTTGACATGGTAATAAACAGCTATATTCAACAGCACACATGTTCATCTTGAGGTTCAAGGACAAAAGTACTTCTTAGAGGTGGGGGTAGTACCAAGCTTGAGTCACCCAGTGTTATTAGGCCAGGATGTACCTTACACATAAAACCTGACAAAAAATATAATTTCTGAAATATATTTTTATCTGGATGCAAGTGACTTTGTTTATAATCAAATGAGTGATAAATATAAACTTACCTGAATGTTTAGGATTTTCCTCATTGATATTAAAAAGAAGGGCTTAACAATAAATGAATAATCAAGCATTATTAATAAATGATAATAAATGGCACGGTACTGGAGGATAGGCCTGTAATAGGTTAAAAGCAAAACACACATCACACAAATCCTGCCTCTTTAAATCTGCGGCAACTCAACCTGCCTATTTGTATCACCGTCTTTGCCCTTAAAATCGAAAGAAATTGATTGGGACACAATGAGCTTCCGTCTCTGCCAAATACCTGCGTTTTGATTGGGAAGATATGGCTCCATAAGCTAAAAAGCATGACTCTCATTCAGAGGTTGCATTAGACTTTCACATTCTCTGTCATTTTGATGGACAAAATTGTAAAATTAATCTTTAATTACCCGTCATTTTAAATGTTCATACTTTAATAATACTTAATAATAATAATAATAATAATTATAATAGCTTTTTGTTTTACCCACATTTAAAAAAATTAGGCTACAAGACGAGCATAGGACAAATTATTTGTTTTATTTATGAACAGATGAACAAAAACGGCACTAAATGTTCAACACAAAGCAGAATAATTTTTTCTGCAGTGACAGCAGAAGGATATTTTGTGCTTTAACAGGCAGATACGCACTATAATTACAAAATATGATGCCAAATACAAAAGGAAATAACAAAAATTAACTTAATTCAGTTGCTGTTCTGTAGATCTGTCTGCCTGCCCTGTTCAGTGTCGTTTGTTTGTCGTCCTTTTTTCTCCTCGGCATCATATCCTCTTTCTTCAGCTTTATTAACAAATTCAGAAATATTTGGCGGTTTGAAGAAACTATCACACTCAGCTGCTGTAACTGAGTTGATTCAAGATAATTACTAAATAATATCATTCACCACCAACTGGACAAAAGTAGGATTTACAATAAATCACACTCAAAATGGCCAATGGCATTCCAATTTTTACATCACTGCAAAAAAAAAATTGTGTTTTTGTCTTTAAAATATATGATTATAAATTGTCAGTATTATTCATTTTCCACTTCTTCCCATTAGGTGACTGGAACCTATCCCAGCAACTTTAGGCCTTTAGCAGAGCAGGAGTGCTCACCACTCTGCCACGTGAAACCCTATTGTTTGTATTAAATGTATAAAAATGTTAACATCAGCTCTGCCATACACACAAAAAAAGTACATTATATTATATTATATTAATATATATATATATATATATATATATATATAAAAATAAAAACACATTTTAAAAGTTTTCTGCTTAGAGGGCAAAGCACCGCCACTACTACTTCTGGCAGATATTATACAGCATTCCCAGCTGTTCGTTTTATTGTTTTAATGTTAGCGCCAGCCAGAGCTGAAACTTTAAATCCTATCCTGTCTCATCTTCTCATCCATGCAATTATCAAGTTCAGCAGCTCTCCTTTTTTATGTAATTTGGTTAAAAACATGAATAATGCCACATGTCTATCTTTTGGGTCAAAGGCACTTGCATTACCCATAATTAGAGGCAACCAGCAGATTACAGACAGCATGGATGTCTAGATGTGCATCTGCATCAACAGTGTCAAATCAACTTTTCTAGATGTCCTCATCATTTTACCTCAGGGGTCTATACTTGGCCCTCTGTTTTTTTTTTGTATATTAATGACATGCCAAATTAATTTGTTAATGCTGAATTTCAAATGTCTGCTGATGATGCTGCCATTTTTACTAGTGCAAAGCCTATTCAAGAAGCAGCCTCTGTCCTTACTTTAGCTATGGTTACTGTAAATGAGTGGCTTTATAAATCTTTCCTACTACTAAATACATCTAAAACTGTTTGTATGATGTTCACAAAGCAACCATTGGACATCAAAGATTCAGGTGTATTTGTTGGAGCACAGGAACTAGAAATTGTCTCTGAATTTAAGTACCTTGATGTACACTTGATTCAACACTGTATTTCCACATTAAAAGAATATCTAATACAGTGAAATTCAATTTGAACAATTTTAAACAAACACGAAATTTCATAACACTTGGTGTTGCTAGAATGTTTTTGCATTCAATAATTCTATCACCAATTAAACACTGTATTCAGACATGGTTGTTTAAGAGATGTTGGGGTTAAATAACGTTTAGCCAACTGAAACATTATCATCCATGCATAAATTATCCAATGGGAGCTCTTACCCATTTGTTTATTTGAATTCTGGTGATGACTCGTTTTTTGGCCGTTTAAATGGTAAAGAACCTACCTAATGCAGTGGCTCAGTGGTAGAGTGGTCCCTCAACAAGAAGGTTGATGGTTCGATCCCCCCCCCCACACACAGTTTATTCTGTCGTTGTGTCCTTGGGCAAGACACTTAACCCACCTTGATCCCAGTGGTGTTTCAGCTGTAACACTGGTGAATAGAAGCTTCAATTCACCAGTGTTACAGCTGGACGACCACTGACGTTTTGGATAAAAACGTCAGCTTAATTAATAAATTTAAATTAATAAATGTAACTTGAGTTACTGAGAGGAGCCCACCTGAGCTTGAACACCTGTGATGTCCACCGTTAGAGCATGTGGCTTTGTGTTGGACGTCTGCAGTGACTGATGTGGTGCAGTGGCTCCGTCTGTGAGTTTGTATGGATTGTAAGGTGTGTGAGTGTAATGAGGGGGTTCGAACAGAGCTGTGATTATTCCTGCCTCCTGTGGTGGAGCTCCTCTGGCTATGTGGGCCCCGGCCTGTATTTAGTCTGTTGGAATGCAAATTTGGCCCCTTATTGCTGCATTGTTGGAGCCCTGTTCCATTCTTCCCTTTCTTAACTAAGTGAATTTTTGACTCCAGAGCAGCAGTGACGGTTAGGACATGGGCCTTAGAGGGGGTTAGAGGAAAGCGAAGTGTGGCCGGTGGTGCAGTCTAAGTGCTGGGTGGCTGCTATGTCTTCTCCTGTACTTTGATACTTGTGTCAAAGGTCACCCTCCTGGAGGCTGTGAGAAAGGGGCAAATTTGGGATGGTTTATCCGACAATCATTTTCTTTTCTTAAAAATGTTGAAAAGCGCTTTTGGCCCCTGCAATGTCTTTGTAGTTGTGCTTGAGGAGTTCTAGACAAAACAGTTTCAGTCCCACTCCCACCATTCTCTGGTGGTCTTCTCCCTTCAGTGGCTTTGGCTGTCCCCTCCTCAGCACAAGTCACTACATTTTCATGACACTTGAGAATTCTGAATTATTGTCTTAGTCTGACAAGTGTAGGCACATGGAAGACCACTCACTTATTTTAGTATTATAATGTCAACTTGTCTAAAGTCTAAAGATTTTGGCATTCAATTAAATAATTTAACTTCACTTCTACAGATCCTCCCAGACAATTGGTATACATTAAGTGCAGTTAATATTTCAACCCTGAGGACTTCCGGTTATGGCGACTTGTTAACCAGACGCACGAGTAGGCTCCGCTGCAAATTGAAAGAGTTTTCATAAATTGTACCCCCTTTTTCTTCAAACCTTTGATTTTTTAGTGAATCCTGACTGAGATGTCGCCTAAACCAGCAAAGCAGAAGCTGAAAAAAGTCATGGATATGGCATCGGATTCAGAGGGCCTGGACGAACTATCATGTGTTGCTTATGGCGAAGAAATTCATCATTGAGTCAAGGAGATCAAGCTTGCGACTTTCACACTGACAAGTGATATCCTCAAAGCTATAAACTCAGTGAAAGTGGATATGGCTTCTCAATTTGAATCAGTGCTTTCAGCTGTACGAGATGTTAAAAATCAAGTTACCGAATGTTTCGGAAGACTGACGCAGGCGGAACGCATTTCACAGACCGAAGACGCGATCAGTACGCTTCAATCGATGAACAGCACTCTTGAAAAGAAAGTTGCTGCTCTTACCTGTAAAATGGATGATCTTGAAAATCGAAGTCGACGCTCCAACCAGAGACTCCTAGGGTTACCAGAAAAATCCGAGGGCAGTGACGCGTGTGCGTTCTTGGAAAGCTGGCGACCTGAGGTGCAGGACATGGAGCCAATGCGAAAACCTCTGGCCATCGAGAGGGCGCACAGGATTGGCAGTGTGTGACGTTCTGATTCGGACGCGAATTCAACGCCGAGAGTGATGATCATGAAGTTCTTGGATTACAGGGACAAGCAGCGTGTAATGCATGCGGCCAGAGTAAAGAAGAACGTGCTGTTCCAAAACAACCGAGTCATGTTATTTCCAGAGCTTTCTGCTGAAGTCAACAAGCAACGGAGACAATTTGATGAAGTCAAGAGTAAGCTGCGAGCCAAAGGCCTCATGTACGGATTCATCTTCCCAGCGAAATTCCATCCCAAATTGACAGCTTTCTTACGAACTGATGACATTATATCAACGGTTTGTTTACACTTCGAAATATGTGAATAACGGTCGATTAATCAAAAGGTTTTTCCTGACAAGGGGACAAGGTAAAGCAGCGGAGCTCGGGTGGGAGATTCATCGTTTCGGTGTTCTCATTTAGATGTGGAAAGTTAGAAGTAAAGTGGTGTGTGAACTTGCTGGTGGTTCTCGGCAAGACACAGTTCTGTTGTTGATATGTTTCTATTGGTTGATGTTTCTAATTCTGTTGTTTTTTAGTTTTATCATTTATTGTTACAAGGTACAGGTAACTTTTTGTTTTAATTGTAGGGAGAGTATTGCACTCTCATGCTAGAAGTTATGACAGGCTAGTGGGGTTAAGTTTATTTTCTGGAACTGTAGGGGTGTGCAGACTCTTACTAAAATAAAACAAGTGATGACAAGGATAAAGCAGCTACAGTCAAAAAAAATTCTTTCTCCAAGAAACACATTTAAAGCCAAAAGATATCGGTAGAATACGCAATAGATGGCCTGGCCAAATATGTTCAGCTTCATTTAGTTCTCAAGCAAGAGGGGTTATTACAATGATCCATTGATCAGTACCATTTCAAATATCCAAGATAATACAGGATCCTTCAGGTAGATATTTGATTGTTCAAAGGACATTACTATCTAAATCACTCGTTGATATCTAAGGCTTGAATGAAGACATTCCAAAATTTTATAGTAATCTTTTTCTATCCAGTCTCTCTGGGTTTTATGTAATTGGTGGGGATTTTAATTGTACACTTGATCCAATTAGAGATCGTTCTTCTGGCCCTGACCGGTCTCATAAGCAGACCAGAAAGACCCTTCATTATTTTCAGTCTTATTCCAGAATTGATTACTTCCTTATCTCAGAAACACTTATGTCATACATTACTGATTGCTTTTATGATACAATAGTAATTTCAGATCACGCCCCTATATTATTCACCTACACTGATCCTAGGCTATTAAGTAATCCTCCAAAATAGAGATTTCACCCTAAATGGCTCTTAGACAAAAACTCATGTGACTACATTGCACAACAGATAGAAATGTACTTTGATATTAATACAACACAAACCTCAGCTTGTATTAGATGGGAAGCTTTTAAAGTCTTCATCAGAAGTGTCCTTATAAGTGTAACTAGCAGCAAATCAAAAGGTTACTAAAGAGAGATGTCGGTGCTTGATACAAAAATTTTACTTCTTAAAAAGAACCTATTATCTGTTGGCGATTCCAATATTAACCAAGAGTTGTTAACTCTTAGAACTAAATATAATGAATTATCTTCTAAAAAAGCAGCCGCTAGTCTTATGATGTTAAAGCAAAATTATTATGACCAAGGTGAAAAAGCAAGGAAATTGTTAGCTTGGAGAATTAATCAAAATCAATCTGAAGTAGGGGCAATATAACAAGCGACCCAGTTAAAATAAATTATACTTTTAAAAACTTTTGGGACTTTAAATACCTCTGAATACTTAAACAATGGTGCACAAACAACCTTTCTGAATAGCTTACCAATACCTATTCTTTCTGAAGAGGCAAAACTATCCCTGGACATAGATTTAACGGAAGAAGAAATAATAGAGTTCATTGATAGTTTAACAGCGGGTTGAACACCAGGGCCTGATGGTCTTAACATAGACTTCTACAAAAAATTCAAAAGAAAACTTGTCTTACCGATTTTAGATATGTTTAAAGAATCTGCTTCCAGAATCTCTAAGGAACACTCTCATTACGTTACTTCCTAAGCCTAATAAAGTAAAGACCAAATGTGAGTCGTTCCGACCAATTTCATTACTTAATACAGACGTTAAGATAGTGAGTAAGATCCTGGCAAAGAGGTTGGAGTCACTACTACCAGACATTATATATTGAGACCAAAATGGATTTATTAAGGGTAGGCAAGGTTTTCATAATGTTAGAACTTTGCTTAACATCTTATATCTTAAAAAGGGAGCTTCTGATACAGCCATTCTATCCCTAGATGCTGAAAAAGCCTTTGACAGGGTGGAATGGCCATACCTATTTGAGGTCCTGAAAAGATTTGAATTTGGAGACATCTTTTGCAAATGGGTTAGGATACTTTATGCGTATTCTATGGCTGAGGTACTTACTAATAGTATAGTTTCCAGTGCGTTTAATATTCAGAGGCACCCGTCAAGGTTGCCCCCTATCACTGCTTTTAGCAATTGAGCCACTTGCCATAGCAGTCAAATCGCATAGCGACTTATTACGCATCAGACTAAATACCACAGATATACGTATTTCTCTGTATGCAGACAACATCATTTTATATCTAACAGATTTGGCTCACTCTATCCCATCGCTAATAAAACTCCTTTCAACATTTGGTAATTTCTCTGGTTATAAAGTCAATCAATCTAAATCGTGTATTCTTTTAATGAATAAGAAGAATAGTCAGTTATCAACTGTTACTCATTTTAATGTAGTAATTGTAGTAATGTAATCACTTATTTAGGAATTAAAATTATAGCTAATGTAGATAATATACCCTCTGCAAACTATCAACCCCTGCTAAATCCCATATCCAAATTCACTGACAGATGGAAAAGTTTACCCATATCGTTAATTGGACGTATAAACGCAATTAAAATGAGCATACTAGCTAAAATATTATATCTCTTTCAATGCCCTCCACCTTCCATTTTTACATCAATTCGGAAACTATTTACTAATTTCATCTGGAATATTAAACAAACTATTGTTCGTATGCTATTATTATACTTGCCATACAACAGTGGCGGTCTTCATTTCCCCAACTTACAGTGGTATTATTTGGCAGCACAACTGCGATCTACTCTGTATTTCTCTTCATCGAATCTTCTTATATAAAGTCAAAACTACCCCTCAGTCTTTATCTCTATTCATCAACCACAAAACTCTCAGAAAAGACAATGATGTGGTATCTCTTAACCCTATTCTTACCAACACAATTAAAGTCTGGCGTGATGTGCATAATTATCTAGGTCAGTCACTTTATGTTTTACCCCGATATGGATATAGGGAAATGAGAGTTTCAAACCAGCTATATCGGATTTAAGCTACGGTACAATAAAGGACTAAAAAAAAAAAAGAAAAAAAAAAGAATCGAGGATCTTTATAAAAGAAATGACTTAATGTCCTTTGCGGATATTGTAGCACAGTTTGACATTCCCAAAACACATTTCTTTAAATATCTTCAATTTAGAAGCTATGTCTCTTCCTACCAAGGTAGAAACCTCTTCACAATCTAAAGGTTTATTATCAATTTTTTATAAATTGTTAGAGTCACACTCTAAAGAATCATCAAAATCCAAATTGATCTCCTGGCAAGAAGATTTAAAAATGTCAGATGTATGGGAAAACGTATGTAGGAAAGTACAATGGCAAACTATTAACAGTAATCTCAAATTAATACAGTACAATTTGATTATGAGAACATATTTCACTCCAGTTCGGTTAAATAAAATTTATCAGAACATTCCAGACACTTGCATCAAATGCTCAGCAGAAAAATGCACACTTTTGCACTGCATGTGGAGTTGTCCTAAGGTGCAGGAGTTTTGGAAAGAGATAGTCCTACTAATTTTTCAGATGGTATCTATTAATCTCCCATTGAAACCAGAATTTTTTATTCTGGGAATCTTTCCTGAGAATATTGCACAATGTAGTAACACTCGTAAACTCATTATTATTAATTAATTTTACACCCATTAATGACAGAACAATTGAAAAAACTGTCTCCAGCCTGAGTTCCTTCACCTGCTGCCTCGATGTTCTACCCACTAGATTTCTAAAATTAGTACTAAGCAGTTTGTTACCACAAGTCACTGATATAGTCAATAATTCCTTACAGTCTGGAACTTTTCCAAGGGCCTTAAAAACTGCTGTCATCAAGCCTCTCCTAAAGAAGAGCAGTCTTGATGCTACAGAGCTCAACAACTATCGACCCATATCAAACCTGCCATTTTTAGGGAACGTCATCGAAAAAGTTGTATATCAGCAACTTAATGACTTTCTATTACTTAACAACTGCTTTGATCCTTTTCAGTCAGGTTTTAGGCCCCATCACAGACTGAGACTGCACTTATCAAAGTCACAAATGACATCCGTCTGAACACTGACGCGGGCAAAGTCTCTGTCTTAGTTCTGTTGGACTTGAGTGCTGCGTTTGATACAGTGGACCATGAAATCCTGTCACAAAGATTAGATGAATGGATAGGTATCTCTGGAACTGCTCTTAAATGGTTTCAGTCATATCTTGAAGACAGGAAGTACTTTGTTTCGGTTGGAAACTGTGTATCAGACCAAATGGCCCTGACATGTGGGGTTCCACAGGGGTCTATCTTGGGACCACTATTATTCAATCTTTACATGCTTCCTTTAGGCCAGTTAATACACAGCTGTGGTGTATCCTACCATAACTATGCAGATGACACTCAGATTTACATTTCACTCACAGCAGGTGAAAATGGACCAATCCATTCACTGTGTCACTGCATCGAACAGATTGATGTGTGGATGCAAAATAATTTTCTCCAACTGAACAGAGACAAAACTGAACTAATCATCTTTGGGCCACAGAAACAAAGAGAAAGTGTCAGCAGTCACCTCGAGTCGCTTTCTCTAAAATCTAAAAAACAGGTTAAAAATCTAGGGGTCATGATGGACTCAGACTTAAATTTCCAGAGACACATTAAGCCAGTTATATCGTTTGCATTTTATCACCTTAAAAACATTTCCAGAGTCAAAGGGACAATGTCTCAACCAGACTTAGAGAAACTTATTCATGCTTTTATCTCCAGCAGGTTAGATTATTGTAACGGCCTGCTCACTCGTCTCTCAAAACGAGGGTTAAGACAGCTGCAGCTTATTCAGAACGCTGCTGCTCGGCTTCTAACCAACACCAGGAAGTACGACCACATCAGTCCAGTTTTAAAATCTCTGCACTGGCTTCCTGTTGCTCAGAGAATAGACTTTAAAACAGCACTGCTGGTTTACAAGTCTATAAATGTTTTAGCACCAGAATATATTTCTGAAATGCTAGTAGCTTATGAGCCTCCTCGGACTCTGAGAACATCTGGGACAACCTTCTGCTCGTGCCCAGAGTTAGAACTAAACAGGGTGAAGCAGCGTTTAAGTTTCATGCAGCAAAAACCTGGAACAGCCTTCCAGATGAAGTAAAACAAGCCTCAACTTTAACAATGTTCAAAGGGAGGTTAAAAACCTTCCTTTTTAGCTCCGCCTACACTACAACTTAAAGTGCTTTTTTTTTTATCTGCACTCTTCTTTTAAAATGTTTTTAATTTTTCTTACGTTTCTAAATCTAAATCTTGTGTCTTATTTCTGTAAAGCACATTACCCAGTGTATCAATTGTGCTATATAAATAAAATTGCCTTGCCTAATATGTGTATACTTCAAGCAAAACGTCTAATATCTATATATTGGAAGAAAGTGGAAATGCCACCTATTGCACAGTGGATCAAAAAGATGTCCTTTTGTTTGTCAATGGAAAAGATCACATATATATTGAAAGGTAAACCATCTTTTTTTAAGAATATTTTGAATCCCTTTATTTCCTTTATCTCTAACTCTGATTTTAGTAATTTAATGACTGGGGTAGGAAAAGACTGAATGGGTTGACTCAATTATTTTCACCAAACCATCACTACTATTAAACCAACAGTTTTTTGTTTTTTTTTTCCCCTAAATTGCCCCTTCCTCTATTATGATTTCTCTTCTATACCATGCTCATCTCATATGTATGATTGTTTTATGCTCTTCTTGACGAGCAGTTATCTGAATTAACCTGTACCTTGTTGCTTTTTATTTTTTTCTCCTATTTTTATTCATTTGTTTATATATATCTATCTAGATCTATCTAGATCTAGATATATATATAAATATCTATATCTCGAGAGATAGAGAAATAGAGAGATAGAGATATAGAGATATAGATATAGATATAGATAATAGTTTAATGTATGTAAAGTGCTTTAAGTGCCTACTACAGTAGTTGGAAAAGTGCTATATAAAAATAAAGATTATTATCATTATTAAATACATTGTTGATTATTTATAAAGCTTAAAACAACCAACTCCCTAGCAGCATCCAAATCGAGAAGGGGGGGGGGGGGGTATTTAATTTAAAAATACAGTACCACCCAAAAGAGGCTATGTATTACTCTAAGGGGTGTATGAATTAAATTGTAAAAAGACTGCTACAATTTAAATAAAAAAAACTTATAAGGCTAGTGCTTTAAAAAATATTCTGTAGTGCAATAATTCTAATTAAAATAACTTAATTCAAATAAATAATTTGATTCAAAAATTTAAATAAGCAATAATGAATGATTATTTAAGATAATTGATTATATTTAAAATGTTTTTACGTTTTATTTTTTGTTGTGGTCGTTTTGTGTTTTGTTGCATCATATAGTTGTATTGCAGATTAGTTGACTCAAACAAAAGCTATGTCACTGTACTGTTGGCTACATCAAAATAACACAAATGATGAATTTGGATCATTTATAAAAACTGACAGAAATGTGGTAGAGAAGAGAGTTTGCTCTGTGGCTACAGTTAAAACAACAGATGGCAGCAATGTACAGCACACAAAGCACACAAATGGTAGCAAGGCTGTGGGGTCATCTTCCTCCAAAATTGGGTCCAGAATCTTTCATAAAGTGCGGTTATCTTTACAGAAATCTCGATCTACAGGAGCCAGTCTCCTGTTTGGGGGTCACTGGTTTTAAGTTACTACAGATATTGTGGACCATTCTATAATTCATCTTCTAGGACTGGGCAATATGTACTTTAAAAAAATTTATTTAAAAATCTGTATATCAAGTTTTACGGACTTGTTAAAAAATGGATTAGATGGATTTTGTCGAGAGTACCCTCGCATAATTTACTTTGGAGGACTGAAAATTGTTGTAACCATTCGGTGCTGTGTAGGGGTGCATCGGAATCTTCAGAGGCACACCCAGTTTAGTGAGTTTTGCTGGACACTAACTACTGACGCACTATTCAAGCTGCCTGTCCATCTGTCTCCAGTCAATATTTGGTGAGATTATGAGTAATTAATGATATGTGGTCAATGACAGTCTCCTGAACACAGTCATAAGTACAATCTGCAATCGTGTTTACAATTGTATTTATAACATTGTTTTGCCAACCAGTCTATTTGTTTATTTTTTTATTTTTAATGGAGCCAGCTTCCAAAAGTAATTCCCTGTCTCATGGCTTGTTTCTCATTAATACCACAACACTCACATCCCAAATATCCATTTGTTTTCTTACAATGTACTATTGTGGGTGTGTTTGCAATAGGTCTTAATAAACAATTTTAACCGTATGTATTCTAGTTTTAAATAGTGAACATTGTAAACTTTATTCTATATCATTACAAATACAAATATATAACTATACTTTGCATGAACAACTGCAATCATTTTAAAAACTATACAGTGGGTTCCAAATGAAGCAGAACTGTGTTGCTTTTATAAATTAATGTATGCATTTGAAATTTGACAAATTATTTTGTTCGAGGCAGTAAGCTCTCCAGGGAAGACTCAATAGAAGAGCTCATCCTCTGAACAAAGAGCTGGATGTGTTTGGAGGGCTTCTGAACAGGTTCATCTCTGGGGGTAGCACTATATGAATTAACACAAAAGCAGAAAAGAGTAACTCATTAAACCACCAGGGTTGTGTTTGTATGTGAAAATAAGAGGATAAAAGGGATTACCGTAAATGATTGTATATACATATCATATACAGTCATATACAGTTACACTATTGCCTGTACACACCTGTGGGTACAGCAGCAGATGCGGAAGGCAGGGGAAGCAGAAGCAGCATTAAGTTCTAGCAGAGGGAACCCAGACTCACTGCCATCAAAAGAATCAGTTGGCTCTGTCATGACAATAGAAATGGATTATTAATTATTAATACAAGTTAACATTTGCACATTACACTAGTCACAAACAACAACATATATGCACTGCTGTGTTGCTTTACTTAACACACCCGTATATGAATGCCCTGTTGCTGCTGTCTTGCCCTGGTCCGGTGGTCGTACACTGCGGTTCGGTTCTCCTCAACCCCTCGTTTCCCCACGTGAGACAAGCGGGACTGTGGAGATGAAAGACGGAACCGCTGAGTACTTCCACTTTTTCCCTGAACCTGCTGCTAAACCACTCCTCTTCTGTCTACTTTTTCCTTTCCTTTAAATAAGTGTCAAGCTCTTCCACTTCTTTCTGCACACTGTCTCTGATAAAACACAAACTCTTCCTCACTCACTTCCCCTCAAACAGGACCCTTTTTAATCTTGGCTCTGTAATAGTATGAAGATTTATCTTTGCCTAAGGCTCAGGGTATCCACAGGCTGCCCTGATAAGTTTGTACTACATTGTTTTGCATACCTTCAATATTCTCCAAAGTTCAGATTCTTCAACTCGCATGAATGAGGTGTTGGACACGAGTCAAACGGATGAGTCGCTCAATTTGCACCACGTGATTTGCGCAAGTTCCACCACAGGATTTCTTTGCATTGATTTATTATGTAAATTACCCACACTTAACACATCAGTCGTGTTTGGTGTGAAAGCACAGATGTCTCAGGACTGAAGCTACCACTGAGAATCAGAAGTGAGCACTTGCGGAGAACACATTCTGTTTCTGTCAATTACTTGAAACTGTGCTATTGTTACCCTTAACCAATTCTTTTGTTACTCTATAGCAATATGGATTTAATAAATTTGTTGTAATAAAGTGTAGTCTTCATTGTTCTAATGCATCAGTATGAATGAAAAATTTACTTCAAAAACTATTTATTGCTAGCTCAGCTTAAAGCGGCTAAACATACTGCAAGCTCTGCCTCTACCACTCCCTTGACTTTCTCCATGTGCCATATGTACAGTTATAGCTCTGCCTCGTTTAGTGATAGGGACAGATGTCATAAGTGCATTGTATTTGTGTAACTTCTGGTGAAAAAAAATAATGAATGTAGACTGTGTGAAATTTTGCAAAAAAAATAAAATAAAATAAAAAATATGGCTGATAGTCTAATTTGATATTTTAGAGCTGGGACCAATAAACAGTAGCATAGACTGTGTATTAGGGCTGGGTATCGTCCTGGACATAATACAACACAACCTTGATACATGGGTCACGATGTAATGCGTACCTCAAAACAGTGTAGTATGATACGATCCAATACAATATCAATAGTGTATTACTAATCAAACAGGCAGCACATATTAAATTAAATTAACTGAAGATTTAGTGCATTCTTCTCAAATATAAAAAGTGCATGTTAGTGTCATTCCATTTCACTTCATCAGCCTCAACTAATGCATAAATCATTAATCTGGGTTTAAGTCTTATGTTACTGAACTAAAATAAAAATTAAAGAGTATCTATTAGTCACTGGTCACTGACTCACCTTACAAAGCTAACAATGCTTAGCCCAACATAGTAGGCTATACATCAAAACTAAAATAGCAACAATACTTTAACAATTCATATTCATAATTTGTTGTTCATTCCTTTTTCTGGCCGATGTTTTGATCTGAAATAATCTTTCAGACAGCGTGGCTCAACAGTTTTTGACCCCCTTTAATAGCCACAATACATTGAGTGGCCCAAAATAGCAAAATAGGTCATATACAGCAATTGTACAGATCTGATTGAGTTTTTTTTTTTTTTTTTTTTTGCAGAGGGGCAATGAATCAAACAAGTGTGGCCTTAGAGTGGTGACGTTCACGAACAAACAGGATCTACTGAATGAGACATCCTTTATTTATTTATTTTTCATAGAAATTGCAGCAAAGACAACGAGTTGCACAAAAGACAAACGGAAGACCCTGTGACCCCTGCACAGGAGTCACTAAAGTCCTATCAGCAACAAAGAATAAGCTGTACCTCAAGTACTAATTATGTTCACTTAAAATATGCCAAAAAGGTGATGAATACGTGTTCCGGTAAATAAAATCACGTTCATTTGTGGCAATAGGCTACATTTAATAGAAATGCAATGTTGCTAAAGTCAGCAGATACATCTTAATGAGGTACAGAATATTTTATTTAATAAAAATGTTTTGAGTATTTTTAAGTAGTAGTAACTTTTTTCAGCCCATCTAAATGTGCTATTATGAACTATAGCTAAGCAAGTTTGTGCGTCCAAATGGAAAACCTAACCATTTGTTATCATCATGATCATTGTGTCATTTTTAAGATGTAAATTGAGGGTGTAAAACAAGTATCGGCTCAAAATATCTTCTCAAGAAAATTGGCAACCCCTATCAGTTATCGCCTAAGGCTGATGAGAAAATATATATATATATAAAAATAAAAAAATTATATTGCTCGATCCTTAATTTATATATAGTGAGCCAAACATTCACATACATAGTGGTTGGGTGAAGCCATTTATTGTCAAACTATGTTTACTATTTTTAAATCATAATTAGGCGCAGTGGTGTGTTTGTCCCTCAACAAGAAGGTTGGTGGTTCGATTCCTGCTCTCCCCAGAGTTTATACTGTCATTGCGTCCTTGGGCAAGACACAACCCACCTCCAGTGGTGTTCCAGCTGTAACAGTTCTGAATCGAAGCTTAATGTA
Organism: Neodontobutis hainanensis; assembly: GCA_024349245.1. Taxonomy (NCBI): domain Eukaryota; kingdom Metazoa; phylum Chordata; class Actinopteri; order Gobiiformes; family Odontobutidae; genus Neodontobutis; species Neodontobutis hainanensis. The sequence goes on from JALDNG010000111.1 coordinate 1,196,517, forward strand.
AGTCGCTTTGGATAAAAGCGTCAGCTAAATGAATAAATGTAAATAAACAGAAACTACCCAAATGACCTTGCATCTCTCATCCAGTCCTGCACTGATGTTTCTGTATTCTGAGTTATGGGGAAAGCAAAAAAAATGTGAAAGAATCTGGGGAAAAAGGTAATTGAACTGAATAAAGCAGGAAATGAATATAAAAAGATATCCAAGGAATTGAGAATCTCAGTCAGCAGTGTCGTGGAACACTGGATCAGCTCTATACCTTCTCCAGGGTGCTGGAGGGTTTATGGGAGTTTGCCCAACCAGTCCACATGCGTTTTGTGGATCTGGTGAAGGCATCTGACTGTGTCCCTCGTTGCACCCTGTGGGGGGTGCTCTGGGAGTATGGGGTCCAGGGCCCTTTGCTAAGGGCTATCCGGTCCCTGTACGACCGAGCAGGAGCTTAGCTCGCATTGCCAGCAGTAAGTCAGACATGTTCCCAGTGCATGTTGGACTCCTGCAGGGCTACCCTTTATCACCGGTCCTGTTCATTATCTTGTGTGCGTGTATCAAATTGTCAGCTTCCAGATTTCCCCTCGCATGAAACTGACATGACATTAACACAGGCACAAAGGGCAGCGGATGAAAAAATTTCCAAGCCATCTGAGCCCTTGTCTTTTGCTGTAACCAAATTGTTTATCAAAATTCCAATATAAAGTAATTTTCAGCCTACTCTAAAAGACAGCAATACAACAACAAAAGGTTTCTGGAGAGACACTCTCCATCAAAAGATTTTTTTCAAACATTAGAAGACAAATTGTGTCTTTGAATGAGATCTCTTTACCCACCACCTTCCATTTCAAGTAAAAAACCCTGGGCTCAGATACACTTCCATGCCAACCAACAATGCCAATAACATATATAAAAGAGGCTTACCTGACTGATGGATTAATAGCGATAGACCAGACTCTGTCGTGTGTGGCAATTGTATCTTTAGGAAAGCTTGATGTCAACGTCCAAACCTTAAACACATAGAGAGCCAGTGAGCAGTTTAAAGAATGTATTCCATAATCTTTTTTTAAATCAATTCTCAAAAAGTTGTGAAAAAATGTAAATAAAATGGAATGCAATGATATGCAAATCTCATGAAACCATATTTTATAAACAGTATAAATAAAATTACATTTTACTGTTTCATAAAAAATAACCCATTTTTTATTTGTAAATTTGCTAATTAGAACTTCAATAACTTACCTGGTTAAATAAAAGTTAAATAAGAAAAATAAATCTCAAATAAGTTTAAACAGGGGCACAATCAAAAGGTTGGAAAAGTAAGTGGTACTAAAAAGCAGCCAAAAGGAGCATTTTGCAAGTAATTAGGTTAATTATTTGGCAACCGGTCAGTAACTGACTGGGTATAAACATTAAGAAACATTCTCAGAAGATGGGCAGAAGTTGACCAATCTACAGAACATTAGTTCATCAAAAAAATTAGAGAATGTGGAGTAATCTCCGCATAAGTGACAAGGCAAAGATTAGTGTTGGATGCTCGCTATCTTCAGATCCTCAAGCAGCACAGCATTAAAAACAGGCAAGATTCTGCTCTCCTAAAAACGCATGGGCTCAGAACCACTTGTGTTTACCTGAAGGAAGAGAAAATTTAAATATTGCCATAATCCAATTCCATCCAGAGTTTAAACTGCAGTAACCACCTTAATTTTAATTTCTTGAACTCAGACTAACTCATCTGGATAGCACACTGAGTATGCACACATTTCTTTCTCATTAAATGTATGTATTGAATGTACAAAATAAGGCACAGAAGGCAAATGTACTGTATGTAGTGAGCAGCAATGGTCACTAGACAGTTAAATAAAAGCTAGCGGTGCTAACTGAGCTTGTTACAGAAGTAAATGTGCCAAAACAGCTGATGAAAGTAAAAGGTAAAGGACTAAACAATCAACAAACTCAAGAGGTGGATTGACAATTTGGAACAATATACGAGATTTGAAGATATAACAGGCATTTGCGTTAAACCTCGTTCCTATGCAAGAGATGTTTATCTTTATTTAGCTCAACGACTCGTTTCCTAAACATGCCAAAGGTAAGGGAGCTTAAAAACTTGACCCAACTTGACCCTTTCCTGATGTTATGCATGCAGGCACAATATGGTTTTGTTACGGAGGGAGCAATTACAATATAAATGAGGGGACAACTATATGGACATGCACAGGATATGTGGAAACTATAGACTAGGGGTGACCCCAAACAGAGAGAGATTTAATGCTTTGATTCAAGGAGCCTGATTTGACGATCAATCTCAGTCGAATTGTTGTGGATGTGTTATGAAACAAGGTTTATGCAATTTTTGCTATATGGGGGTGCTCAGCGTCTGATTTCAAGTGAAACTATTGGGTTTCTGTTAATATACTGTTATAATCCGTTTAAAATTTCTTATGGTTAATAAGTAATAGTTGTTCCCAGTCCTCTTCAGGCCCTGCTAGTCCTGATCATGTCATGTTCTATATGCTAACCCAAACATGAACATAGACATAGACAGACATAACTTGCCACGGACTGAATCCTGCACTTGGGAGCTTGTCATGTGAACGATATATCTCCTACAGACTTTACTCCATGATTTAAAGTCTCATGTATCGTTTACCTTTGCAAGCAAACTTCATCCTGTACCATGTCTACATGTTTGTGCTTTGCTTCATTCTTGCAAGAATTAAACCTCATTCTAAATTGTACGCTGTCTTCGTGGTCTCTCTGGATAATCTGAACAAATTATTCTTATAACATATACAGTCTATTTTTGTGTGTCTCAATATAGGACTTGGGGTCAAGTTGGGTGCAACAGTACAGTGAAAACATAGCACTCTGTGAGGGACCAACACAGTTACACTGATTAGGCTCAGGAAAACAGAGATACATTTTAAAATGACATAAGAAGAACAATTTAAAATATAGCTGCAAGCAGCAATGACGGGGCCAAGCACAAGGCCGGCATTCAATCTCATGCCGACATAGCCGGCAGCATCAGACCAACGGCAGTAAGCATATGAAGAAATTTCAATAAGACTTCAGTCTAAATGGCTGAAAAATCATCAATACGGTCTTTAGCACTTTGATTGAATGGTTTATCACGGTCGACCTAGAGGCAGCGCAGTAACCAAACTGATGTGTGAAACAACTAGAGTGCTCAAACTCTGCAGGCAGACTCAATGTGTTGATGGCCGGCAGCATCAGACCAATGGCAGTAAGCAGTTAAAGACATTTCAATAAGACTTCAGTCTAAATGGCTGAAAAATCATCAATACGATCTTTAGCACTTTGATTGAATGGTTTATCACGTCCAATCCAGAGGCAGCGCAGTAACCACACTGATGTGTGAAACAACTAAGGTCCTCAAACTCAGCAGGCAGACTCAAGTCATTTATAGAAACCTAACAATTGAATATCCTCTTGGGGATTAATAAAGTTGAATTGAATTTATTGTGACAGCATATAGAATATAGAATGTTTCTAGGTCTGAAGTGTTATTCACTGACCTTGACTGTTTTATCTCTGGATCCACTGATAATGAGTTCATCTCTGGAATCCAGACAGTTGATTTCCTGGCTGTGCCCTGACAGCATGGTCTGAGTGCCACTTCTCCTGCTGTGAACCACGATTCTTCCATCACTAACAAAACACAAGAAATACAGTATCCAAAATTTCCAAAATAAATAAAAATGTTGCAACCTTTTTTCCTCAGAGAGCTACTTTTACAAAATGAAAATGTTAACGAGCTACTTGTGTTTATAACATTATTCTCACATTATTTATTTCAACACAAAATCTGGATTCTAGAACTGAAACTAAAGGTTTTGGAGAAATACATTTTCAATTCGGGAAAAGCAGTTCATAAGCAAATTAATTCCAAAATATAAATTTAATTTCAATTTACTGCAATTTATTTATAAAGCAATGCATTTAATTTCAGATTACGCTCTGTAAAGCAATAACACTCAGGAGAGGTGTATTGTGTACTCAGGTTTACTCTTATTACAAGAGTAAACATGAAAACTTTTTGTACTTCGTTAAGATGGGCACCACTTAAACATCTTTTCATTTTACCACTTATACCTTTTATAATCAGACAACTTGAGTGAAGTTTTGACTTAATAATTTCTATATGTACACATACAGTATACCTTTGTACTTTTAACTGTAAAAAAAAAAAAAAAAAACATTTTCCTAATATCAATAAAATGCTTGAGATTACTTAATTTTAGTGCTGCAACAACACATGTTGTTAAATATAGTTTATGCACACATAGACCTAAAATTAACAACTAGATTTACATTAACAGTATGCTGTAATCTAGTTTACTTTTGGCACAAGCCAATTAAATAAAACATAATCACTGCCCCCTTCAGGTTAGTGGAGAGCTCCTGCCTCAAGTGGAGGAGTTCAAGTAGGGGTCTTGTTCACGAGTGAGGGAAGGAAGGAGCACGAGATTGACAGACGGATCGGTGAAGCTTCTGCAGTGATGCAGTTGATGTACCGGTCTGTCGTGGTGAAGAAAGAGCTGAGCTGTAAGGCAAAGCTCTCGATTTACCAGTCGATCTACGTTCCTACTCTCACCTATGGTCATGAGCTGTGGGACATGACCGAAAGAACAAGATCCCGGATACAAGCGGCCGAAATGAGCTTTCTCCGCAGAGTGGCAGGGCGCTCCCTTAGAGATAGGGTGAGGAGCTTGGTCACTCGGGAGGAGCTCAAAGCCAGCTGAGGTGACTCGGGCATCTGTTTGGATTTCTTCTGGACGCCTCCTTGGGGTTTTCCGAGCATGTCCCACTGGGAGGAAACCCCTAGGAACTAAACTTAATGGACCCAGGCCGCCCTGGTCTTATAGTAATTAGTTAAGAAAGGGCAAAACACTGCTGTAAATACTAGGCAGCATAAATCTGAGGTCACCTCCTCTGTTCCATTTAAACAACAACAGCTTCCTTCACCCCTCTCTCAAACCATCTGGCCTCTCTGGCCAAAATTTGGACATTGCTGTCCTCAAAGGAATGTCCTTTGTCTTTGAGGTGGTGGTGAACTGCAGACTCAGGTTCAGCTGGTCTGTGCTGGTACATCTTGTGCAGCTGTTGTTTCATTTCTCCAACATAATTATCACTGCACTCTTCACTGAACTGGATAAACTACATTACTCTGTTTGCGAGAGGGAATCTTGTCTTTAGAATGGACCAGTTTTTGACACAGCGTTTACCTGGTTTAAAGTGGACTGGAATGATGTGTTTGTAGAAAATCCTTTTAGGTTTTCAGATAAACCAGACACATAAGGAATAACTGCAACTCTTCCCTTTTGTCTTTTGTTCCTGTCTGTTTGGTTTGTTTCTGTGTCCTCTTGGTTTTGTTGAAAGTCCATTTAGGGTATCCACAGTCTCTCAGGGCTTTACGGATGTGTTGTTCTTCCTTTCGTTTACCTTCTGAGTTTGTGGGCACCTCTTGTGCTCTGTGCTGAAGAGTCCTGATGACTCTCAGCTTGTGCTGCAGAGGGTGGTGGGAATCAAACACAAATATTGATTTGTGTGTGTAGACTTCCTATAAACTTTGACTCTGAGAGCCCTGTCCTCACAAATCAACATTGAGTCTAAGAAGGCCATGCAGTTGACTATGGCATCTTCACGGGTGAAGCGTGATGTTCTTGTCCACTGCGTTGATGTGTTCTGTGAAGGCTTCTGCTTCCTGGGTTCTGATTTGACACATGTTTCATCAACATATCTGAACCAGTGACTGGGCACTGCACCTGGGAAAGAGACCAGAGCTCTGTTCTCCACTTCCTCCATGTACAGGTGAGCCACAATCGGGAGACAGGTGATTCCATGGCACAGCCGTGTTTTTGTCTGTAGAAGTTACCTCTGAACTGGAAATAAGTAGTTTTTAAATATATCTCCAGTAAACTGCAAATTTAGTTTGGAAGATGGCGCGGTGAGGTCGGCTGCCGTCACGACTGCTCGACTACGGTTTTTCTTTTTGTTTATTTTATACTTTTATTTAACTAGTTTTATCTCCATCCACACAAGATGGACACCATTAGATATGACAGAAACACTCTCATATCTATTGGTGTACAATGCACTCACCTTTCGCCGCTTTTAAACCCGGACCCATGCTGGCGAGAGAGATCCTGAGGGAGAACAAAGGGCGCGACCCACACCGGCGTCCGCGAGAAAAGCGAGCGGCGTCAGGAACAGGCTGAGGGCACGCGCACACCGCGCTCCCTACCTAGTATCCTGTTAGCCAATGTCCAGTCACTGGAGAACAAGCTCGGCGACCTCAGGGCAAGGGTTAAGTTCCAGAGAGACATTCGGGACTGCAACCTTCTCTGCTTCACCGAGACATGGCTGAACCCAGCGGTACGGACCACGCCATCCAACCGGCCGAGTTTCTCTCGATTTACCGCATGGACAGAACACTGGAGTCGGGGAAGTCAAGAGGAGGTGGAGTGTGTCTGATGGTGAACAAACACTGGTGCGACAGCGCGAGCATTGTTCCTCTTTCACGCTCCTGCACACCAAACCTGGAACTACTGTCCATCAAATGTCGGCCCTTCTATCTACCTCGAATTCAGCTCGGTAATAGTCAGTGCGTTTACATTCCACCTCAAGCGGACACAGACACTGCAGTATGGGACCTACATGAGTCACTAACGCAACACCAAACACAGCATCGGGACGCTGCGCTCATTGTGGTCGGAGATTTCAACAGTGCCAACCTCAAGCGCGCACTCCCGAACTTTTATCAGCACATCATCTGCCCCACGAGGGGCGAAAGAACACTGGACCACTGCTACACAACATTTAAGAACAGCTACAAGGCACAATCACGTCCACCGTTTGGGAAATCGGACCATGCCGCCATCTTCCTCATGCCTGTTTACAAACAAAGGCTGAAACAGGAAGCTCCGGTACAGAGGGAGGTCGCGCGCTGGACTGACCAATCGGTGGCCGCTCTGCAGGGCGCTTTGGATGGCGCAGACTGGGACATGTTTCAGCGCAGCTCTGGCGGCGTCAACATGTTTACGGAAGCGGTTGTGGGATTCATCGGAAACTAACGGACGATACGGTGCAAAAACCACTATCAGAGCGTTTCCCAACCAGAAGCCGTGGGTGGATAAAACCATCCGCGGCGCTCTGAGATCGCTCCGCTGCCTACAACACGGGCTCGCCAGCGGACATGAATGAATACAAGGCTGCGTCTTACAGTGTTCGCAGAGCGGTGAAAGATGCAAAGCGGCGCTACGGGAAGAAACTAGAGTCACAGCTCCAACAAGGTGGCTCTAGGAGCCTGTGGCAGGGACTAAGAACAATAACGGACTATAAAACACCATCTTCGGAGCGGTGAATGCGGGCGCTTCTCTGGCAGACGAACTAAACACCTTTTACGCTCGTTTGAGGCTGCAGCTAACCACGCTAACGGCGCTAAGCGGCGCAACCAGCGTGCACGCCGAGAGAGCCGGAGAGGTAAACACATTCACCATCTCGGAGCATGGCGTGAGGAGGGCATTCAAGAGAGTGAATACAAGGAAAGCAGCAGGACCAGGCGGAATCACAGGTCGGGTTCTGAAAGCCTGCGCTGACCAGCTAGCACCGGTGTTCACTGAGATTTTCAACCTCTCACTGAAACAGTCTGTTGTCCCCTCATGCTTCAAACAGTCCACTATTGTCCCTGTCCCGAAGAAACCCCAGCCCGCCTGCCTCAATGACTACCGCCCTGTAGCTCTGACCTCAGTAGTGATGAAGTGCTTTGAGAGACTGGTCAGAGACTTCATCACTGCCTCACTACCGGACACACTGGACCCACTACAGTTTGCGTGCCGTCAGAACCGTTCGACTGAGGGCGCAATTGCACATCTTCTCCACACTACAATCAGCCACCTGGACCAAAGAAACGGGAAATACACAAAGATGTTGTTCGTGGACTACAGCTCAGCGTTCAACACCATAATTCCCTCCACACTCACCTCTAAGTTGGAGGTCCTGGGACTCAGCCTGCCGCTGTGTCAATGGATCTCAAACTTTCTGACGGACAGACCACAAGCTGTACGGGTGGGAAAATACACCTCATCCACCCTCACCCTCAGCACTGGAGCTCCCCAGGGCTGCGTTCTGAGCCCCCTGCTGTACTCACTGTACACGTATGACTGTGTGGCCACTTCCAACTCCACAACCATCATCAAGTTTGCTGGCGACACCGTTGTGGTGGGCCTGATCTCCAACAACGGCGAGACGGCCTACCTACAGGAGGTTAAAAACCTGGAGAGATGGTGCCAGGAGAACAACCTTCTCCTGAGCGTCAGCAAGACTAAGGAGTTGATCGTGGACTTCAGCACGAAGCAGGAGAGGTCATACCAGCCACTAAACATCTGCGGGACTCCAGTGGAAAGAGTGGACAGTTTTGGTACCTGGGTGTTCACATCACACAGGACCTGTCTTGGTCCTGTCACACCAACACCCTGGTGAAGAAGGCCCGGCAGCGTCTGTACCATCTGAGGCGGCAAGGGACTTTAAACTACCCTCTCAGGTGCTTAAGACTTTCTACACTTGCACCATTGAGAGTGTTCTGACGGGTAGCATCACTTCCTGGTTCGGGAACAGCAACATGCAGGACAGGCGAGCCCTCCAGAGGGTGGTGCGTTCAGCTGAACGTACCATCCACACCGAGCTCCCTGACCTGCAGGACATCTACAGCATGCGGTGCAGGACCAGAGCCAGGAAGATTGTGAAGGACCTCAGCCATCCCAACAACGGACTCTTTTCTCTGTTGCGTTCGGGATACGCTTCTGCTCCCTGAAGGCGAACACAGAGAGAATGAGGAGGAGCTTCTTCCCGCAGGCCATTCGGTGTCTAAACCAGGACACATCCAGGATCTAAAAAAAAAAAAAAAAAAAAAAAAAAAAACTGGCCCACTCTCTCCATCACACCCCCTTTTTCCCTGCACAATCACACTTTAAGTGCTACGGCACATTTTACACTGGACTTGCACTCTTTTTATGCACTTTACTTTTCATATTTCATATTTTTATATATCTGCCTAATTGTTTTACTGCTGTATACTGGTTAACTGCACAATGCCAAATACATTTCCGGATACATTATTCTGTGTATGTATATATACATATATATTTATATTCATATATATTTCTTATAGTTATTATCTGCCTTTTTCTTATTTTCCTATTATATTTTTCTCTCTCCAATTTTTGTCATTATATTTATATTTTTATTCTCCTTTTTTTATCCTATTTTATTACCTCAGGCCGGACTGTCGTTAAAAGCATTTCACTGCACGTCGTACCTGTATGTATGTGTATGTGACAAATAAAATTTGATTTGATTTGATTTGATTTGATTAGTCAATAGAATTGATAAAGTCTGGAATTAGAGATGAAACATCTTCACCTTCGAAACTAAGTCCAGATGCTTTTGCTTTAACCTTTTCTTCAAGATTACCTGAATGACTGAGAACCTCCACAGACATTTATAAAGCACATTGGGGCGGCAGTGGCTCAGTGGTAGAGCGGCCGTTCTTCAACCGGAAGGTAGTAGGTTCGATTCCCGCTCTCCCCACAGTTCATACTGTCGTTGTGTCCTTGGGCAAGACACTTAACCCACCTTGCCTCCAGTGTCTGTAGCACTGTTGTATGAATGTGTGTGACTGTGGAGGTGTGTTTGGTGGTGGTAGGAGAAGGTTGAGCGCTGTTTGTGTCTCTGTCTGCCCCAGGAGTGGATGTGTGTGAATGGGGTGAGTGGAAGCACAATGTAAAGCGCTTTGGGTGCCCGAGAAGGGTGCAAGGAAAGCGCTATATAAATGCATGCCATTTACCATTTACATATATTGTGAAATGAAAGTACTATATCAATGCTGGGGATGTACAATCAAGAATAAATACATGTTAATGTTATTTTATGCAGAAAATCTTATACCCAATTATTTAAACTGTATTGCTGATTATTAAAAAATAAATAAATTCCAGTTATGCTATTTATCTAAATACTTGATTAATCACACCAATGTTGTTACTAAGTTATACATACATGTATTGCTGTAAAACACCCCCCATGCATGGTGCATTTGCTGTACTCAAATGCACCATGCTATACTGTCTGGTGAAAATGCAGCTTTAGCGCTACAATATTTTTAGTTATCTACCTTCCACTTAGCCTGGTTCTACCAGACTCTCGTACATTTCATTTGTACAGAGAGTCTGGCCTCGCTCCATTGACAAGCGTTTACTTCCTTGTATGCGGGAACTCTGTTGAAGTTTAAAACTATTGGATCTGCCCAGAGTCACTCAGGATCTGCCATAGCCAATCGCTAACGTGTGGTCGTGACGTATGTCATGCGCCGAAACCGACCAGAAACAACTCACTCTGTTCGCTGATTGGTCCTACAAAAAATTGATTTCTGGAAACCTAAGAATATACAGCGATCCCAGACTAAGTACTAAAGCGAAATGAAATTGAGCGGAAGTACGTAGGAGGGCGGAGCCAGGCTACCTTCCACTGCTGATTAGAAAGGAATTGTTGAGAACAAAGCGACAGACATCCCCACTGTGACCAGAGTAGATTTTAAAGGGCTGCAGACGAATCCGCTCGCTATCTTGTCTCACATGGTATGCTCTGATGTCTGCGGCCTGAGAAAGAAACATTGTGTTCCCATCTAGCTGCAACCATGGCAACAGGCTGGAAACAACAAAAGAAACAATTAGAATGACAAGGCAACTCATGTTGGAATGAACCTATAAAATGGGCTGTATATCACTTACTTTATTTTCCATCTGATAGAAATGTCTTTTTTACACACACCATCAGACCAATTCTGAGCAGTCTTCACTCTCTCTTTAAGTGGAATTTGAGGGTATCTGAAACAAGGACAAGAAAATATTATTGAATATTTATGGTTTACTCATGCAGTTTACAAACTCTACTTTTCTGGTCCGCAGTGCTGTCCTATTTAAGACAAACATGGTTAACTTGCATCTCTCACAGAAATGTATACCAGTATGTGAGCAACTTCTGCAGAATAAATTATTAAAAGTTTTTTAATGACATACATGTAGTCTATCATACCGACTTTAAACTCAATCACGCCACCATTGCTTGATATTTAAGTTCAAACGTTTTTATAAGTTACTGCCACATTAAGTTTCACATTTATATTATGCGTTACCAATTAGCCTAGTTGTTACCTGCGACACCGAGGTTTATATAACTGTGGCAAGGCAAACACGGTAACGCTAGGTTTCAAACCTATTGGAAGAGCTGCATTACTCTGCAACCATTAATGCAGACTAAAAAATAAAATAAAAAAGAACAGGTTGCTAAGCTAGCTGCTAGAGCGTTAGCTAGTGCAACATACACGGGCCGTCATTGAATAAAACTCACCTGTCTGTTCCACTACGAGTAATTCCAGTGTTTAAAAACTCTTTCGCAACCCTCCTCCACACAACGTCACGATTAACAATACTGTAGATACTCTTACAAACTTGAGAGAAGCGGCTGATAGACCTGTAGTCCAAGTAAGCCAAGATCTGGTAGAACACGTCTTCTGGCAATTGTGCTAACAGCATAACGACCCTACAGCCACGCTATACTCCAACAACCTCGCCAACAACTGCCTGGGACTGCTCATTTTAGCAAAGAGTCCGTAAACACGGAAAACGTTGCTCCATACTTACAGTCACTAAACATAGAAGCCATTGCGCGGTACTACGTAGAGGACGTGATGACGTAGGGAAATTCTATATGTCTCGAAACGCATTTGAAATCCTATTTACAATTTATGGTAAAATGTAATGCCATTTCGCCAGACAGGCAAGCAATATCAATTTTAACAAATTGAAAATCTTGCAGACTAGAACTCCTACTTGAAGTATACCACCTACTTCTAAAACTACAACAAATAAATGTTAAGGAAAGGCCAAAGCCAGCTATATGGCTAAACTGCTGCAAAAGGAAGGGTCTCTTTTTGCTGTGTTAGGTGCATCGATGCCATAAACACTGTGAGCAAGTCCAGCTGACCAGAGAATATTTCAGGGCGTTTCATTCAAGTCACGCACGTTTCAGTACTCTGGATTTATCAACAGCCGGTTGTGCGTACATCCCACGTGCGCTCTGTCGTACGGCCACTTTTACGCTCAGAGGGCCACTGAAATAGTATAATTGTCCTACTTAAAGTCGTGTACAGGTTCATGTAGACTTGGATTTTATTCAAGTTTATTTGCGGTATTCAAAACGGTTTGACAAATCAACTTTCTTTTAATAACTTTTGTCAGCATAGGAAGATGATCTGGTTCAATTTTCGTGATAATCGGACAAACGGCCTAGGAGGAGTTCGCAAAAGTACATTTTTAGAAAATTCAAAATGGCGGAAAAACTATCATGGCGGAAAATGACGTCATAGGGTGCAATCGAATCGTCATGAGCTAAGGAATCAGAGGAAAAAAGAATTTTAATTCTAGGCCTTACGGTTCAAAAGTTATTAACATAAACATAAGTCCGACTTTGGACAGTTGGTGGCGCTAGAGGGATTAAGGTAGACACTTCAGATTTGTCAGGATGACAGCTCACACTGTCCACTTTTAGTGTACCAAATTTCACAACTTTTTAGCATACGGTTCTATGGCCTACCATAGACTCCCATGCGGAATAATAATAATAATAAGAAGAAGAAATCTAACGGATTCAATAGGGTCTACGCACCTTCGGTGCTTGGCCCCTAATAATAAGAAATCTAACGAATACAATAGGGGCTACGCACCTTCGGTGCTTGGCCCCTAACAACCACTGACGTGCACCAAACCACTACCCATTTTTACCAACAGGTGGCACCAAGCGACCCCAGCAACGAGTTGAAATGCGACAACCTCACACAACGGGTTACAACTAGGGCTGAAACTAACTATATTTTAATAATTGATTAATCTGTCGATTATTTTTTTGTTTAATCGATGAATCGGATAAAAAAAAAAACAATAAAAGCATTCATTTCCAACCCTTTATTCAAAAACATAACTAGAATCTTTAGAAAGAGCACAAACATGTTGCTCCTTGAAAATCCCTGAGCTGTTATAATAAGAATAAAATAAAAATGGACTATCACAGAAAACACATGTATGCTTTACATCTGTCAAATATATAAAATTTCATTTTAAATAAAGTGCCACCTGAGCAGTCAGCCAGTCAGTCAGTGTGTCGTCACCATTGGCTATTTTGGTCATAAGCCTAGATGTGTGTACCAAGTTTCATTTTCATTTCATTTTTTCCAGTCTTCAACTGTCTAATATTGGTGAGCTTGTGCAAATTGTAGCCTCTTTTTCCTATTTGTAGTGGAGATGAGTGGTACCCGGTGGGGTCTTCTGCTGTTGTAGCCCATCTGCCTCAAGGTTGTGCGGTTTGTGGCTTCACACGGTTGTAACAGTGGTTATTTCAGTCAAAGTTGCTCCTCTATCAGCTTGAATTAGTCGGCCCAGGACTGCCGCTTTCAGGATGTTTTTCCCTTTTCACACCATTCTTTGCAAACCCTAGAAATGGTTGTGTGTGAAAATCCCAGTAACTGAGCAGATTGTGAAATACTCAGACAGACCGGCCCGTCTGGCGCAAACAACCATGCCACGCTCAAAATTGCTTAAATCACCTTTCTCTCCCATTCTGACATTCAGTTTGGATTTCAGGAGATGGTCTTGACCAGGACCACACCCCTAATTGCACTGCAGCAACTGCCATGTGATTGGCTGATTAGATTCTTGCATTAATGAGAAATTGAAAAGGTGTTCAATAATCCTTTAGGTGAGTGTATACGAAACTGCCCAAGAATGGTGTTCATGGGAGGACTTCATAGAGGAAGCCTGCTGTCTTTAAAATAAATAAATAAATAAAATAAAAAATAAAAAAAAACATTGATGCACGTTTTAATGTTCGCAAAAAGGCACTTGGACAGTCCACAGAACTTCTGGCAAATTATTTTGTGGACTGATGAAACGAAAGTTGAACTGTTTGGGAGGAACACACAACATCATGTGTGAAGGAAAGATGAAGACAGCTCACCAATGACCCAAAACACAGAAGTAAATCAACTTCAGAATGGTTTCAGAAGAACAAAATACACGTTCTGGATCGGCCAAGTCAAAGTCCTGACTTGAACCCCATTGAGATGCTGTGGCATGACCTCCAGACAGCGATTCATACCAGAAACCCTGGAAAATCTGACTGAACTGCAGCAGTTTTTTTAAAAGAGGAATGGTCCTAGATTGATCCTGATCAATGTGCCAGGCTAATCTGCAACTACACTGTGTGCACAATTATTTGGCAAGTGATTATTTTGACCCTATCATCATTTTATCCATACTTTCCAACTCCAAGCTGTATAAACTTGAATCCTTATTGGATTAAATGCATATCAGGTGATGTGTATTTGTGTAACAAGGCAGGGTGTGGCCTAAGCAGATAAAACACCTTATATCAAGGTGTGCATAATTATTAGGCAGATTCTTCTCCTCAGGAAAAATGGCCCAAAAAAGATATTTATCCGACTCTGAAAAAAATTGTAAAAAGTCTTTCACAGGGATGCAGCATTCTTGAAATATCCAAGATGTCGGGACGTGTTCACAGAACTATCAAATGTTTGGTAGCAAATGGTCAACAGGGTCGCAAGAAAAGTGTTGAGAAGAAAAGATCAAATTAATTGCCAAAGCTTTGCAAAGAATCAAACGTGATGCTACCAGGAACCCATTATCCTCCAGTGCTGCCATATTCTACAACTGCAACCTACTTGGAGTGTCAAGAAGTATGAGGTGTTCAGTTCTCAGAGACATGGTCAAGGTAAGAAAGGTTGAAACCCAACCACCTCTGAACAAGACACATAGGTTAAAACATCAAGAATGGGCCAAGAAATATCTGAAGACAGATTTTCAAAGGTTTTGTGGACTGATGAGATGAGAGTGACTCTTGACGCGGACCAGATGGATGGACCCGTGGTTGGATCAGTAACGGACACAGAGCTCCACTTTGACTCAGACGCCAGCAAGGTGGAGGTGGGTACTGGTCAGGGCAGGTATTATTAAAGATGAGCTAGTTGGACCTTTTGGGTTGAAAATGGACTCAAAATCTATTTGATTTCAATTTTTAGAAGACACTTTCTTCAAGCAAAGGTACAGGACAAAGTCTGCATCTTTCAAGAAGACTTTGATTTTTAGACAACGCTCCATCACATGCATCAAAGTTCTCCACTGTCTGACTGGCCAGTAAAGGCCTTCCACCTGACTTAAACCCTCTCGAGAACTTTTGGGTCCTTTTTTTGCAGGAAACAGTGAAGGTAAACAGTACACCTCTGAACAGTGTCTGGGAGGCTGTGGTTGCGGCTGCACAAAATGTTGACCAGATCAAGAAACTGACTGTTATCGAAAAGAAGGGCGGCTATATTGGTCACCAAAGGTTTTTTTTTTTTTTTTTTTTTTGAAATTTCAGAAATGTTTATTTGAAAATTTTTAAGTTTGTTTGTTTTTTATTTAGTTGCATAATAATTATTCACACTAATAGTTGCCCAATAATGGTGTACATGTAGATATTCTCTTAAGAAAGCCAAAACACTTTTACTACGCAACTGTTCAGGTTTGAGGGTTTGTTAACATTTTGGATTGACCAAGAGCATTGTAGTTGTACAACAACAAAATAAATTCTCAAAAATACAACTTGCCTAATAATTGTGCACAAAGAATACAGGAAAAGTCTGGTTGAAGTTATTGCTGCCAAAGGGGGCAACCAGATATTAAATGTGATGGTTCAGTTACTTATTCCTCCTTATTCTGCCAATGTTTGCATGTTAACCTCATTATATATATGTAAACCTATAAATTTGTGGGTGGTTTTAGTTAAAGCAGACACTGTTTTTTCATTTATGTAATTTTGACAAAGATCAGATAACGTTTGATGGTGATTTTAGGCACAAATGTGACAAATTCCCAAGGGTTAAGATACTGTTTCATGCCGCTGTATGCGTGCTTTCCTGTGTTTGCTGTCTATGAGGCTTGTCGAGACTAAAGATTATTGGGCATCATTTTGACCAACATATACTCCTGGTTTTGGCAAGGTAATGTCTGGTAACAGATTTGAAAACATCCGTCATTGCATTTTGCCAATGGGTATGTGAAAAAATATAAAAACAAAAAAATTAATAAAAATAAAAATCAGCCAGGGCATGATAAACTTTTCAAAGTCCGTGGAATAATTAGTAAAATAATCCCTCACTCGCGGTTTACAAACCCTCAAGGAGCTTGCCTTAGATGAGATGACAATAGCTTTCAAGAGAAGATCAACCCTAAAACACCATAATCCTAGAAAACCAGATAAATATAGCTACAGGGTAAATGTACTAAGTGAAAATATGGTCAGGGTATGTTTAACAGAGGTTTTTATACACCGAGCAACATACGAATGCGGTTGGTGAAAAGGTTAAAGCAAAAGCATCTGGTCTCACGATTGGTTTTCATGGTGAAGACATTTCATCTCCAATTCCAAGAGACTATTAATTCTGAGATCAACTGCCAAGTTACCGTGCTCCTCACCCTTTCTCTAAGGCAAAATAGCCTATAATAAAATATCTGGGGCCTCATTTTATAAAAAGTTTGTGGGAATGTCATGCTGAAAACAAATCAGAGTTTTATAAAACATAACTTTATTGAAGCAGAGATTTGTCTAAAGCAATTACATATGCATCATGAGAGGCTTAGTCGTCATAAAATCCACAGATCAGCCTCTATTACCAAGATCTGATGGTAACAGAGTGAGGTTATGATCATAAAGGGAGGTTTTCCTAATTCTGCAGACATCTGAGACATGCTGCAGTATAATGTGCACAAACACAACATAATTATTCATATAAACTGAACAACGGTTCACTTCAAACTATGTGAAAAGTAAAGAAATGTATTATCAACAGAATTATGTCATGTTCCTAAAATACAACAATAGTGATACACCATCTTTTCTCAACCAACTGGCTCACACAGCTGTTTCTCTGACTGTTTCTCTATTCTTACATAACACTGAACATCGTTAACATAGCACTAAATAGTGTTTAGAGTATTTTATTTGCATGTATTGCTGCTGTATATCTCTTAGCTAACAGAGACATGCTAATGTGAGTTTGCAGCTAAATGCTAACGGATCTGCAAGAACCAAATGTTTCTGCACACTGCAGATTAAAAATCAGTTTACAATACAATAATACAACAATATCTGAACTTTAGTCTAATGACCACAAGGTTTTTTTAATACAAGATTTGTACAATAATACAAAGCTTATATGTGGCACAGCAATATTTAGAAAATACACTATACTATCTTATCACAGTAACTGACAAAACCAGTTGGAATATTGCAGTGGCGGACAAGGGAACATAAATTATGCGTGTAAATCCCGAAGCAAAAAATTTAAATAATTGTTACTTTGGGAAATCTCAGCAATATTGGCGCCATCCAAGTTGAAAAAGCCAGCGTCAGTGTGCGTGAGTGAGGTACATAGGAGCAGCTCCTATGTTGACAGATGACGTCACCACAGCTCACCTGTGATTGGTTTATGTTGTCAGCACCTGTGTTAATTTCCAATTGTTGTAGAATCAAGAGGAGGGACTTATGGAAATTTTAAACTTTTATTCTTATGGAAATTTTCAATTTTTAACCAGTCAATAAGTCAAAGACTAATTGTTTCCCAATGAGACATAAATATAACGTCTGGGCATTGAATTTTAAATTACTTATTACGTTCATATAAAAGAGTTGGTTACACTGAATTGTGTGGCTGTTATGTTGGTTGTTCTATGAAGTGTTCAGTGCAGACTCTGTAGCGAGAGAGTTTTGAGCGAGAGTTGACGGCTTCTCTTGATGCCAAACTAGTTTAGCGATTAGTCTCCAAAGAAAGTGAAGATACGTTAGCAATAGTTGCAACCAATGCAACAACTCTCCAGAAAACCAGTCTCGTTTTTAGTTTCTCTGCAGTGACATAAGCAATGAGCAGTGGACACAAACAGAGAAAGGAGAGAGGCATTAACAAAACGTTTACCAAACTTGCAAAAGTCACTTTTTTCATCTACTTTATCTAGTACAGTTCCAGATGAACCCACAGATTAATGATACCAGCCTTTTTATGAGGGGACAACATCTATTTCTACAGTAATCCTGTTACACTCTGCAAAGTGGCACTATACTTGTGTGTAAAAATCAATCATTTGCATTAATCTGTGTGTAATTAACACAAAAGCGGGTCATACGTCTTTTGTGGTAAAAGCCAAAAGCAGAGCAACTTTTTATCAAAATTTAAGCTCAACGCATATCAAACTGTTTTCAACTGCAGCGTGTGACATCATTTACAACCCGCCATAGACCTACTGCAAGTTTGTAGGTCAACACTTTTTTTATTCTTTGTAAAATACCTTGTATTATCCTTCAACAACTCTAATTTACAGAATTCAAAAGAGTCATTTCATACACCTCATGCAACACAAATTACACTATGGCTACTTTGAAAACTTCACTGTTTGAGAGCCGAGATATGAATCAGGCCTTTAATGTTTAAGAAGAGAACTGTATAGCACTGCTCAGGAAAAGGGACAACAGGACAACAAAACAGCCCTAAATAATCAAAAATGCTATTCCCTTTGATGCAGTAAATTGGCCAGATATCCAGCTTTTCACATTTTCTACAGACTTGCATCATTTATACAATTACTATACCTAAATTTCTCCATACCTTTGCCTGTGATTTGACATCGTTTTCTTGACTTCTGACTATTGCATTTTTTGTTTTGTCATTTGCTATTGCTACTGCATTGGACTTGAAAACAGGAGAGCAGCAAGAGGATGTCTGAGATCAGGGAACTGCAGGACAGAAGCATACAAGAACTCCTTCCTCCTGACTGTAATAAAACTGATCAGTCAGTCTGATGCAGAATAAAGTCTAAAAGAAATCTGGAACAGATTCTTCTAATGTGAGATTAAAGTGTTAGTACATGGTCCTGACAAATAAATAATAACCAAACTAATCAATTAATTTGCTTTTTAATTGATTTATAGAAACCTAACAATTGAATATCCTCTTGGGGATTAATAAAGTTGAATTGAATTTATTGTGACAGCATATAGAATATAGAATGTTTCTAGGTCTGAAGTGTTATTCACTGACCTTGACTGTTTTATCTCTGGATCCACTGATAATGAGTTCATCTCTGGAATCCAGACAGTTGATTTCCTGGCTGTGCCCTGACAGCATGGTCTGAGTGCCACTTCTCCTGCTGTGAACCACGATTCTTCCATCACTAACAAAACACAAGAAATACAGTATCCAAAATTTCCAAAATAAATAAAAATGTTGCAACCTTTTTTCCTCAGAGAGCTACTTTTACAAAATGAAAATGTTAACGAGCTACTTGTGTTTATAACATTATTCTCACATTATTTATTTCAACACAAAATCTGGATTCTAGAACTGAAACTAAAGGTTTTGGAGAAATACATTTTCAATTCGGGAAAAGCAGTTCATAAGCAAATTAATTCCAAAATATAAATTTAATTTCAATTTACTGCAATTTATTTATAAAGCAATGCATTTAATTTCAGATTACGCTCTGTAAAGCAATAACACTCAGGAGAGGTGTATTGTGTACTCAGGTTTACTCTTATTACAAGAGTAAACATGAAAACTTTTACTTCGTTAAGATGGGCACCACTTAAACATCTTTTCATTTTACCACTTATACCTTTTATAATCAGACAACTTGAGTGAAGTTTTGACTTAATAATTTCTATATGTACACATACAGTATACCTTTGTACTTTTAACTGTAAAAAAAAAAAAAAAAAACATTTTCCTAATATCAATAAAATGCTTGAGATTACTTAATTTTAGTGCTGCAACAACACATGTTGTTAAATATAGTTTATGCACACATAGACCTAAAATTAACAACTAGATTTACATTAACAGTATGCTGTAATCTAGTTTACTTTTGGCACAAGCCAATTAAATAAAACATAATCACTGCCCCCTTCAGGTTAGTGGAGAGCTCCTGCCTCAAGTGGAGGAGTTCAAGTAGGGGTCTTGTTCACGAGTGAGGGAAGGAAGGAGCACGAGATTGACAGACGGATCGGTGAAGCTTCTGCAGTGATGCAGTTGATGTACCGGTCTGTCGTGGTGAAGAAAGAGCTGAGCTGTAAGGCAAAGCTCTCGATTTACCAGTCGATCTACGTTCCTACTCTCACCTATGGTCATGAGCTGTGGGACATGACCGAAAGAACAAGATCCCGGATACAAGCGGCCGAAATGAGCTTTCTCCGCAGAGTGGCAGGGCGCTCCCTTAGAGATAGGGTGAGGAGCTTGGTCACTCGGGAGGAGCTCAAAGCCAGCTGAGGTGACTCGGGCATCTGTTTCGGATTTCTTCTGGACGCCTCCTTGGGGTTTTCCGAGCATGTCCCACTGGGAGGAAACCCCTAGGAACTAAACTTAATGGACCCAGGCCGCCCTGGTCTTATAGTAATTAGTTAAGAAAGGGCAAAACACTGCTGTAAATACTAGGCAGCATAAATCTGAGGTCACCTCCTCTGTTCCATTTAAACAACAACAGCTTCCTTCACCCCTCTCTCAAACCATCTGGCCTCTCTGGCCAAAATTTGGACATTGCTGTCCTCAAAGGAATGTCCTTTGTCTTTGAGGTGGTGGTGAACTGCAGACTCAGGTTCAGCTGGTCTGTGCTGGTACATCTTGTGCAGCTGTTGTTTCATTTCTCCAACATAATTATCACTGCACTCTTCACTGAACTGGATAAACTACATTACTCTGTTTGCGAGAGGGAATCTTGTCTTTAGAATGGACCAGTTTTTGACACAGCGTTTACCTGGTTTAAAGTGGACTGGAATGATGTGTTTGTAGAAAATCCTTTTAGGTTTTTCAGATAAACCAGACACATAAGGAATAACTGCAACTCTTCCCTTTTGTCTTTTGTTCCTGTCTGTTTGGTTTGTTTCTGTGTCCTCTTGGTTTTGTTGAAAGTCCATTTAGGGTATCCACAGTCTCTCAGGGCTTTACGGATGTGTTGTTCTTCCTTTCGTTTACCTTCTGAGTTTGTGGGCACCTCTTGTGCTCTGTGCTGAAGAGTCCTGATGACTCTCAGCTTGTGCTGCAGAGGGTGGTGGGAATCAAACACAAATATTGATTTGTGTGTGTAGACTTCCTATAAACTTTGACTCTGAGAGCCCTGTCCTCACAAATCAACATTGAGTCTAAGAAGGCCATGCAGTTGACTATGGCATCTTCACGGGTGAACGTGATGTTCTTGTCCACTGCGTTGATGTGTTCTGTGAAGGCTTCTGCTTCCTGGGTTCTGATTTCGACACATGTTTCATCAACATATCTGAACCAGTGACTGGGCACTGCACCTGGGAAAGAGACCAGAGCTCTGTTCTCCACTTCCTCCATGTACAGGTGAGCCACAATCGGGGAGACAGGTGATTCCATGGCACAGCCGTGTTTTTGTCTGTAGAAGTTACCTCTGAACTGGAAATAAGTAGTTTTTAAATATATCTCCAGTAAACTGCAAATTTAGTTTGGAAGATGGCGCCGGTGAGGTCGGCTGCCGTCACGACTGCTCCGGCTACGGTTTTTCTTTTTTTGTTTATTTTATACTTTTATTTAACTAGTTTTATCTCCATCCACACAAGATGGACACCATTAGATATGACAGAAACACTCTCATATCTATTGGTGTACAATGCACTCACCTTTCGCCGCTTTTAAACCCGGACCCATGCTGGCCGAGAGAGATCCTGAGGGAGAACAAAGGACGCGACCCACACCGGCGTCCGCGAGGAAAAAACGAGCCGGCGTCAGGAACAGGCTGAGGGCACGCGCACACCGCGCTCCCTACCTAGTATCCTGTTAGCCAATGTCCAGTCACTGGAGAACAAGCTCGGCGACCTCAGGGCAAGGGTTAAGTTCCAGAGAGACATTCGGGACTGCAACCTTCTCTGCTTCACCGAGACATGGCTGAACCCAGCGGTACGGACCACGCCATCCAACCGGCCGAGTTTCTCTCGATTTACGCATGGACAGAACACTGGAGTCGGGAAGTCAAGAGGAGGTGGAGTGTGTCTGATGGTGAACAAACACTGGTGTGCGACAGCGCGAGCATTGTTCCTCTTTCACGCTCCTGCACACCAAACCTGGAACTACTGTCCATCAAATGTCGGCCCTTCTATCTACCTCGAATTCAGCTCGGTAATAGTCAGTGCCGTTTACATTCCACCTCAAGCGGACACAGACACTGCAGTATGGGACCTACATGAGTCACTAACGCAACACCAAACACAGCATCGGGACGCTGCGCTCATTGTGGTCGGAGATTTCAACAGTGCCAACCTCAAGCGCGCACTCCCGAACTTTTATCAGCACATCATCTGCCCCACGAGGGGCGAAAGAACACTGGACCACTGCTACACAACATTTAAGAACAGCTACAAGGCACAATCACGTCCACCGTTTGGGAAATCGGACCATGCCGCCATCTTCCTCATGCCTGTTTACAAACAAAGGCTGAAACAGGAAGCTCCGGTACAGAGGGAGGTCGCGCGCTGGACTGACCAATCGGTGGCCGCTCTGCAGGGCGCTTTGGATGGACGCAGACTGGGACATGTTTCAGCGCAGCTCTGACGACGTCAACATGTTTACGGAAGCGGTTGTGGGATTCATCGGGAAACTAACGGACGATACGGTGCAAAAAACCACTATCAGAACGTTTCCCAACCAGAAGCCGTGGGTGGATAAAACCATCCGCGGACGCTCTGAGATCGCTCCGCTGCCTACAACACGGGCTCGCCAGCGACATGAATGAATACAAGGCTGCGTCTTACAGTGTTCGCAGAGCGGTGAAAGATGCAAAGCGGCGCTACGGAAGAAACTAGAGTCACAGCTCCAACAAGGTGGCTCTAGGAGCCTGTGGCAGGGACTAAGAACAATAACGGACTATAAAACACCATCTTCCGGACGGTGAATGCGGGCGCTTCTCTGGCAGACGAACTAAACACCTTTTACGCTCGTTTGAGGCTGCAGCTAACCACGCTAACGGCGCTAAGCGGCGCAACCAGCGTGCACGCCGAGAGAGCCGGAGAGGTAAACACATTCACCATCTCGGAGCATGGCGTGAGGAGGGCATTCAAGAGAGTGAATACAAGGAAAGCAGCAGGACCAGACGGAATCACAGGTCGGGTTCTGAAAGCCTGCGCTGACCAGCTAGCACCGGTGTTCACTGAGATTTTCAACCTCTCACTGAAACAGTCTGTTGTCCCCTCATGCTTCAAACAGTCCACTATTGTCCCTGTCCCGAAGAAACCCCAGCCCGCCTGCCTCAATGACTACCGCCCTGTAGCTCTGACCTCAGTAGTGATGAAGTGCTTTGAGAGACTGGTCAGAGACTTCATCACTGCCTCACTACCGGACACACTGGACCCACTACAGTTTGCGTACCGTCAGAACCGTTCGACTGAGGACGCAATTGCACATCTTCTCCACACTACAATCAGCCACCTGGACCAAAGAAACGGGAAATACACAAAGATGTTGTTCGTGGACTACAGCTCAGCGTTCAACACCATAATTCCCTCCACACTCACCTCTAAGTTGGAGGTCCTGGGACTCAGCCTGCCGCTGTGTCAATGGATCTCAAACTTTCTGACGGACAGACCACAAGCTGTACGGGTGGGAAAATACACCTCATCCACCCTCACCCTCAGCACTGGAGCTCCCCAGGGCTGCGTTCTGAGCCCCCTGCTGTACTCACTGTACACGTATGACTGTGTGGCCACTTCCAACTCCACAACCATCATCAAGTTTGCTGGCGACACCGTTGTGGTGGGCCTGATCTCCAACAACGGCGAGACGGCCTACCTACAGGAGGTTAAAAACCTGGAGAGATGGTGCCAGGAGAACAACCTTCTCCTGAGCGTCAGCAAGACTAAGGAGTTGATCGTGGACTTCAGCACGAAGCAGGAGAGGTCATACCAGCCACTAAACATCTGCGGGACTCCAGTGGAAAGAGTGGACAGTTTTCGGTACCTGGGTGTTCACATCACACAGGACCTGTCTTGGTCCTGTCACACCAACACCCTGGTGAAGAAGGCCCGGCAGCGTCTGTACCATCTGAGGCGGCTTAAGGGACTTTAAACTACCCTCTCAGGTGCTTAAGACTTTCTACACTTGCACCATTGAGAGTGTTCTGACGGTAGCATCACTTCCTGGTTCGGGAACAGCAACATGCAGGACAGGCGAGCCCTCCAGAGGGTGGTGCGTTCAGCTGAACGCGTACCATCCACACCGAGCTCCCTGACCTGCAGGACATCTACAGCATGCGGTGCAGGACCAGAGCCAGGAAGATTGTGAAGGACCTCAGCCATCCCAACAACGGACTCTTTTCTCTGTTGCGTTCGGGATACGCTTCTGCTCCCTGAAGGCGAACACAGAGAGAATGAGGAGGAGCTTCTTCCCGCAGGCCATTCGGTGTCTAAACCAGGACACATCCAGGATCTAAAAAAAAAAAAAAAAAAAAAAAAAAAAAAAACTGGCCCACTCTCTCCATCACACCCCCTTTTTCCCTGCACAATCACACTTTAAGTGCTACGGCACATTTTACACTGGACTTGCACTCTTTTTATGCACTTTACTTTTCATATTTCATATTTTTATATATCTGCCTAATTGTTTTACTGCTGTATACTGGTTAACTGCACAATGCCAAATACATTTCCGGATACATTATTCTGTGTATGTATATATACATATATATTTATATTCATATATATTTCTTATAGTTATTATCTGCCTTTTTCTTATTTTCCTATTATATTTTTCTCTCTCCAATTTTTGTCATTATATTTATATTTTTATTCTCCTTTTTTTATCCTATTTTATTACCTCAGGCCGGACTGTCGTTAAAAGCATTTCACTGCACGTCGTACCTGTATGTATGTGTATGTGACAAATAAAATTTGATTTGATTTGATTTGATTTGATTAGTCAATAGAATTGATAAAGTCTGGAATTAGAGATGAAACATCTTCACCTTCGAAACTAAGTCCAGATGCTTTTGCTTTAACCTTTTCTTCAAGATTACCTGAATGACTGAGAACCTCCACAGACATTTATAAAGCACATTGGGGCGGCAGTGGCTCAGTGGTAGAGCGGCCGTTCTTCAACCGGAAGGTAGTAGGTTCGATTCCCGCTCTCCCCACAGTTCATACTGTCGTTGTGTCCTTGGGCAAGACACTTAACCCACCTTGCCTCCAGTGTCTGTAGCACTGTTGTATGAATGTGTGTGACTGTGGAGGTGTGTTTGGTGGTGGTAGGAGAAGGTTGAGCGCTGTTTGTGTCTCTGTCTGCCCCAGGAGTGGATGTGTGTGAATGGGGTGAGTGGAAGCACAATGTAAAGCGCTTTGGGTGCCGAAGGGTGCAAGGAAAGCGCTATATAAATGCATGCCATTTACCATTTACATATATTGTGAAATGAAAGTACTATATCAATGCTGGGGATGTACAATCAAGAATAAATACATGTTAATGTTATTTTATGCAGAAAATCTTATACCCAATTATTTAAACTGTATTGCTGATTATTAAAAAATAAATAAATTCCAGTTATGCTATTTATCTAAATACTTGATTAATCACACCAATGTTGTTACTAAGTTATACATACATGTATTGCTGTAAAACACCCCCCATGCATGGTGCATTTGCTGTACTCAAATGCACCATGCTATACGGTCTGGTGAAAATGCAGCTTTAGCGCTACAATATTTTTAGTTATCTACCTTCCACTTAGCCTGGTTCTACCAGACTCTCGTACATTTCATTTGTACAGAGAGTCTGGCCTCGCTCCATTGACAAGCGTTTACTTCCTTGTATGCGGGAACTCTGTTGAAGTTTAAAACTATTGGATCTGCCCAGAGTCACTCAGGATCTGCCATAGCCAATCGCTAACGTGTGGTCGTGACGTATGTCATGCGCCGAAACCGACCAGAAACAACTCACTCTGTTCGCTGATTGGTCCTACAAAAAATTGATTTCTGGAAACCTAAGAATATACAGCGATCCCAGACTAAGTACTAAAGCGAAATGAAATTGAGCGGAAGTACGTAGGAGGGCGGAGCCAGGCTACCTTCCACTGCTGATTAGAAAGGAATTGTTGAGAACAAAGCGACAGACATCCCCACTGTGACCAGAGTAGATTTTAAAGGGCTGCAGACGAATCCGCTCGCTATCTTGTCTCACATGGTATGCTCTGATGTCTGCGGCCTGAGAAAGAAACATTGTGTTCCCATCTAGCTGCAACCATGGCAACAGGCTGGAAACAACAAAAGAAACAATTAGAATGACAAGGCAACTCATGTTGGAATGAACCTATAAAATGGGCTGTATATCACTTACTTTATTTTCCATCTGATAGAAATGTCTTTTTTACACACACCATCAGACCAATTCTGAGCAGTCTTCACTCTCTCTTTAAGTGGAATTTGAGGGTATCTGAAACAAGGACAAGAAAATATTATTGAATATTTATGGTTTACTCATGCAGTTTACAAACTCTACTTTTCTGGTCCGCAGTGCTGTCCTATTTAAGACAAACATGGTTAACTTGCATCTCTCACAGAAATGTATACCAGTATGTGAGCAACTTCTGCAGAATAAATTATTAAAAGTTTTTTAATGACATACATGTAGTCTATCATACCGACTTTAAACTCAATCACGCCACCATTGCTTGATATTTAAGTTCAAACGTTTTTATAAGTTACTGCCACATTAAGTTTCACATTTATATTATGCGTTACCAATTAGCCTAGTTGTTACCTGCGACACCGAGGTTTATATAACTGTGGCAAGGCAAACACGGTAACGCTAGGTTTCAAACCTATTGGAAGAGCTGCATTACTCTGCAACCATTAATGCAGACTAAAAAAATAAAATAAAAAAAAGAACAGGTTGCTAAGCTAGCTGCTAGAGCGTTAGCTAGTGCAACATACACGGGCCGTCATTGAATAAAACTCACCTGTCTGTTCCACTACGAGTAATTCCAGTGTTTAAAAACTCTTTCGCAACCCTCCTCCACACAACGTCACGATTAACAATACTGTAGATACTCTTACAAACTTGAGAGAAGCGGCTGATAGACCTGTAGTCCAAGTAAGCCAAGATCTGGTAGAACACGTCTTCTGGCAATTGTGCTAACAGCATAACGACCCTACAGCCACGCTATACTCCAACAACCTCGCCAACAACTGCCTGGGACTGCTCATTTTAGCAAAGAGTCCGTAAACACGGAAAACGTTGCTCCATACTTACAGTCACTAAACATAGAAGCCATTGCGCGGTACTACGTAGAGGACGTGATGACGTAGGGAAATTCTATATGTCTCGAAACGCATTTGAAATCCTATTTACAATTTATGGTAAAATGTAATGCCATTTCGCCAGACAGGCAAGCAATATCAATTTTAACAAATTGAAAATCTTGCAGACTAGAACTCCTACTTGAAGTATACCACCTACTTCTAAAACTACAACAAATAAATGTTAAGGAAAGGCCAAAGCCAGCTATATGGCTAAACTGCTGCAAAAGGAAGGGTCTCTTTTTGCTGTGTTAGGTGCATCGATGCCATAAACACTGTGAGCAAGTCCAGCTGACCAGAGAATATTTCAGGGCGTTTCATTCAAGTCACGCACGTTTCAGTACTCTGGATTTATCAACAGCCGGTTGTGCGTACATCCCACGTGCGCTCTGTCGTACGGCCACTTTTACGCTCAGAGGGCCACTGAAATAGTATAATTGTCCTACTTAAAGTCGTGTACAGGTTCATGTAGACTTGGATTTTATTCAAGTTTATTTGTATAAATGGAAAAAAACATTAGCCTGTATTTCAAATAAATATGGGAACAATTGACATCACTTCAGAACAGTTGGAACTGGCTTTTAGTGATGAAACAAATGAGTCCAGAGCCCTGCATTATCAAAATCAGAAGAACAAGAAAATATATTTAACACTGAATAAATCTAATACACAATCTGAAAACATGGCAAGAATATTGGGACATGATTGACACACACTATGTAACATATATGAATGAATAGAATAATGAATAGAAACCAATAAAAGAAGAAAAAAAATAAGACTCATAATTAGTCGACAATGTGATGTAATGTAATTCTAATGTAAGGCAATACTAGTGAACCACTTTAAATATATAAATATAAAATATAAATAGGATCCAATAGCATCTAAAATTAAGGGCTGTAGGCAAAAGCCTTGTTTTCAGCTGAAGTGTATGTAACAGGTTGGCACGACATGGAGCAGTTTGGTAGCAGACTTTTAAAAACTTGTTTGCATTATCAATAATTCATATAAAAAAACGGAGTAGCTCCTCAAGGGTAGCATTTAAGCTAGAGGTATAGTCGTATGCGGCTGCAGGAAACATCAGCCAGTCTTTGGTTTATTCAAAGCTTTCTGAACTTTAAATTCATAGAGGTCAATTTTGGAAGTACCTTTTTAATAACCTCCTCATATTGCTCAGATCATACACAGTTTGTTTAAAGAATTTTCATTTCCAAGCATCCTCAGAGGGCCCCCTCTTCTAAATCATTTATCTTCTCCCTCTAGGCCGAATCAACCTAAGTCCGAATTAAAAAGTAGCATAACAACAGTCTGACTACTCTTGTGCCTCATGCCCAAACCATTCAGCTACACCAGAGGTGGGTAGTAGCCTAACAAATTGCATATACTGTACTTCTAAGAGAAGTTTTAATGCATCATACTTTTACATTTGCTTAGTAGGTTTGTGAAGAAGTGACGCTACTCTTACTCATATATTACATTGGACTACACTTGATTAGTTACTTTTTTAAACCATTTATTCTACACATTCTATGCTTTATTTTTTCCAGAGAAGTTCCGATGGTTGCAGAGAATAAAGACATAGAAGAGACAAGACAGAAGACAATGAACACTGCTTGTTCAAGCACATGTGACTTTCTGAAAGTATTGGTTTCAAAAGCTTTATGTTGTAAAAATGTGCAGGTTTGGAAAATTGTGTCTTGTGCCTTCATTTGTTATTTTTTAAAGATGTTTTTTATTATTTGTAAATGACAGAATTTGCAGCTTATTTTATATTTTTGTCTAAAAAATAAATTAGACATGACGATCAAACAGTAACTCAGTACAGTTATATACAGAATATATAAAGCGGCAGTGAAATGTAAACAGGTCCGCTCCATGGACAGTGCAAATTAACAATTACAAAAAAACACAAGGAGGAAGTAGACCGTAGACTTATAAATAAGTGGTTAACAGAAATGTACAAAGAAGAATAATGTGCAAACAGGTTTATGACAGGTTGTAATACAGCTTTGGTCTTGGTAACATTCAGGGAGAGATAGTTGTCCTGGCACCATGATGCTAGTTGCTCCACCTCGTCCAAGTATGCCGTCTCATTGTTGTTGGAAATGAGGCCCAGGACAACAGTATCATCAGCAAATTTGACGATGGAGGAGGAGCTGTGTGTGGACAGACAGTCACTGATGTAGAAAGAGTAGAGCAGGGGACTCAGGACACAGCCCTGTGGAGCTCAGGAGGTGGAGGTGAACTGGCCTACTCTCACAAAAAAAAACTCTTTCAAAAGAAACGTTATCCACGATTGCGCCTGGCCAAAGGGCTGGTGAGTCAGTTGAAGCTTTTGTGCGTAGCCTGTACAAGCTCGCGCAGCACTGCGAGTTCGGTGTGGGACCGGATTGTCATTGGAATAATGGACAAAGAGGTTTCGCAAAAACTCCAGCTAGAGACACTGACACTGGAGCAAGCAATCCAGCTTGCACGGCAAAGTGAACAAGTAAAACCACAAAGTGCATGAGGTGAGGCGGACACAGTACAATAGTACAAGGAGAAGTTATGATAAATCACGGCAGGGACAAGGACAGAGATACAGTGATAACAAACTGAACTGTCAGAGATGAAACAGGTTGCATGATAAAAAGGAAAGCTGTCCAGCCTGTAACAAAAGGTGCAGGAAGTGCAATAAAATTGGACAATTTTGATGCCATTTGTAAATCCAAAATGCTAAAAGAAGTCAGAGCAGAGGCCATTATGGATTCAGATGAGGACTATTTTTTTATTGGAGAACTATTCTTGAGAGCAAAAACAAAGTCAAAGCCAAACATTATTGAGGAGTCAAGCCCGGATACCAACTGGGATGTAGAGCTACTAGTGAATGGCATTCCGGTGGATTTTAAAATTGACACGAGTTCAGATACCACTGTTTTGACTGAAGGGGCTTTCAGAAAAATACATAAAAAATCAAAACTTAACAAGTCCAGGCCAACATAGTACATCCCAAGAGGGGAAGTCAGATGTGTGGGTAAGTTCCTTGCCACCACCATATATAAAGTTCAGAAATACAAATACTGGATTACAGTCATAAAAGGACAGTGTGCTAGTAAAGTTAGTAACTTGTTGGGCAAGGCAGTGGCAAAGCGCATGGGGCTGGTAGTCAATGCTACTGCTACTGAAATGCGAGCCTGTTAAGATTGAGCTGACTGAGGAAGCAGTCCCATACCACGCAGAATTCCGTTTCCGCTCCTTCAAAAAGTGGAGAAAGAGCTAAAGCGTATGCTAAGCCTCGGGATTATTGAGGAAGTTACAGAGCCGACAGACTGGTGTGCTCCAATGGTACTGCTCCAAAACGCATTAAGGATGAGGTTAGAGTGTGTATGGATTTAAAACGCTTGAACAAAGGAGTGAAGTGCGAACGTTACATTTTGCCCACACTAGATCATATAGCACCTAAGCTAGCAGGAGCCAAGGTTTTCTCTACTCTGGATGCCTCCAGCGGGTTCCGGCAAATTCCATTGGACCCCAGCAGTCAAAGATTGACAACCATTATTACCCCAATGGGCCGGTTTTGTTTCAGACATCTGCCATTTGGCATTACATCAGCGCCTGAGAGTTTCCAGCGGCTGATGACCGACTTGCTCAAGGGCCTGGAAGGGACCGTTGTTGTGATGGATTATATCCTGGTTTACGGAGTTACAAAAGAGAAGCATGACCGCCATCTCGACACAGTGTTGCAGATGATTAAGGCGTCCGGTCTCAAGCTTAACAGGGCTAAGTGTCTGTTGAACATTGGTGATCCTGAATGTGCTCTTATTATGACGGTGGGTCTAAGGGGTGTGGTTCACTCATTATGCTGTTCAGGTGTTGCAAGTTAATAAATGACGGCGTGCCCCTGTGAGTGTGAACGCCAGTCAAACGAGACCCGATGGCTTCGTGAGTTTATTCCTCCGTCATTCATTCATTCATTCATTCATTCATTCATTCATTCATTTTCTACCGCTTTGTCCCGTTAGGGGTCGCGGGTGACTGGAGCCTATCCCAGCAGCTTTGGGCCTGAGGCAGGGTACACCCTGGACAGTGGCCAGTTAGTCGCAGGGCTGACATATAGAGACAAACACTGACTGACAACCATTCACTCTCACATTCATTCACTAGGGACACTTTAGAGTTACCGATTAACCTGTACATGCATGTCTTTGGACGGTGGGAGGAAGCTGGAGTACCCAGCTCCAGTTCCTCCGTCATGTTTTTTTTTTTTTTTTTTTTTTTCAAATATGTTTATTGAGCAATGAAATACAGGATGAACACAATAAGAAACAGTACAATACAACAGTGCTCACATTTTTTTCCCAATTTCTCCCCCCCACCCTTCGAACATTCGGCGCTCCCCACTCCTAGGTAACAAGCAAAAAATAAATAAATAAATAAGAAAATATAAAAAAATATATATATATATATATATATAAAGGGTAGCATTGTGGTTAATTACACTGTGTGTAGAAATTGCATAAACATTTCATTCATCTGGAATAATATTTAGAGAATCTATGATGGAAAGCAAGGGGTTCCAAGTTTTGTCAAATCTCCTCAAGGAGCCTCTAAGGGAAAACCTTAACCTCTCAAGTTTTAAATTATGCAAAACTTCCTTAATCCACCTATCGTATGATGGAGGTAAGGCTTGTTTACAGTTAAGTAAGATCAATCGCCTAGCAAGCAGAGTACAGAAGGCCAAAGAATGTTGTGCTTCGGCTGTTAGAGTGCTGTCATGTGAAATACCAAAAAGGGCAGACAGAGGGTTTGGGTTTTATATACAATGGTAGGCTGTGTGAAGAGTGTTGAAAATTTTAAACCAAAAGTCTGTTAGCTTTGAACATGACCAAAACATGTGAATTAAATCTGCAGGAGATTGATTACACCTATTACAGAAATCTTTAACATTGGGGTAAAACTTAGACAATCTGTGGTTAGTGTAATAAGTCCTGTGTATTAGTTTACATTGAATTAATCCGTGCCGTGCACAGATGGAAGAGTTATGGACTAGCCCTAGAATTTGGTCCCATTGATCTTCCTCAATATGGCCCAAGTCCTGTTCCCATAGATCTCTGGTTTTTTGGGGGGAATTAGAGACAGTGGAATCAAGAGCTCCAAAGATTTGAGAAATGGCTCCTCTTTGATTGGGGTTTACTTTGAGAAGGGTGTCTAGCAAAGTCTCTGGTGGTAGATTTGGGAAGTCAGGGTAATTTCTTTGTACAAAATGCCTAATTTGAAAGAAGCGAAAAAAGTGAGAGGTAGGGAGTTAAAATTTGGCTGATAAGGCAGCGAAAGGCATGAAGATACCCTTGTCATAGAGAACTTTGATAACTGTGATACCCCTGTCACTCCAGAGTTGAAAGGCAGAGTCCATAATAGAAGGTTTAAAACTGTGATAGTGAGTTACAGGGGCAAGGATAGAAGGATGTTTCAGGCCAAAATGCTTTCTGAATTGCATCCATATTTTAAGCGATTGAGTGACTACAGGATTAGCAGTAATGTCAGTAGTTGATATTGGGAGTTGGGAGTATAACCATGATTGTAGTGGGGTTTTAGAGGAAGAAAGTTCTACTTGGACCCAAGCTGGCTGGGTGGCTGCAGGCTCGACTATCCAGTATAGGAGTTTTTGAATGTTGGCGGCCCAGTAATAATGTAGAAAATTGGGAAGGGCCAGCCCCCCGGACCTTTTAGGGAGCTGTAATATGTTTTTCCGCATGCGCACTGGTTTATTACCCCAAAGGAAATGAGAGACTGATTTATCTACTTTGGCAAAAAACTTCTTTGAGATGAGTACGGGGATATGTTGGAATAGATAGAGAAACTTTGGGAGGATGGTCATTTTGATAAGGTTGACCCTGCCAGCTAAAGAGAGGGGCAGAGTAGACCATCTGCCAAAGTCTTCCTCGACTTTTTTAAGCAAAGGCTTGAAATTACTATTAAAAGTGCTTGCCAAGGACCCGGTGATGAAAATGCCCAAATATTTGAAGCCTTGGTCTACCCACCTAAAAGGGGCTACATGGTTTGGCAGTTTACCTACGAGGTTGTTGATCGCGAATGCCTCTTCCCAAAATTTAGTTTATATCCTGACAGTTGGCCAAATTGTTTTAAAATTTCTAAAATTACAGGAAGGGAGGAAGACGGGTTGGATATATACAAGAGCAAGTCGTCCGCATACAGTGACAGCTTATATACCGTACCTTGACATGTAATGCCCTCAAATCTTTCCTCAGCTCTCAGCCAGATAGCCAAGGGCTTGATGGCTATGGCAAACAGTATAAGGGACAGGGGACACCCCTGTCTCGTGCCACGGTGAAGTCGGAAAGAGGGTGAAAACACATTGTTTGTTTGTACAGACGCTACTGGGGATGAATATAACAGTTTTACCCATGATATGAAACCTGAACCCAAGCCAAATCTATCCATCATCTCAAAAAGAAACTTCCACTCTACCCTATCAAAAGCTTTCTCAGCATCCAGTGATACCAATATCTCAGGGGTGCTGGAGCTGGGCATGTTCAAAATGTTTAGGAGTCTTCTAGTGTTGTTAAATGAGTGCCTCCCCAGCATGAAGCCTGTTTGATCTGCTGAAATAATTCCTGGCAAAACCTTCTGAAGGCGGAGGGCTAGGATCTTAGCTAGAATTTTATAATCCACGTTTAGTAGTGATATAGGTCTGAAGCTACTGCAAAGTAAGGGATCTTTGTCCTTTTTTAAGAGAAGAGTAATTGTGGCATTGGTCAGGGTTGGAGGAAGTCTGCCAAGTGACAGGGCTTCATTGTACATATCACTTAGAACCGTAGAGAAAAGTGGGGCAAATCTCTTGTAAAATTCCACTGTGAATCCGTCTGGGCCGGGCGATTTCCCACTCTGCAATGTAGCTATGGCTCCCATGATCTCTGTTGTAGAGATTGGCATAGCTAAATTCTCTGCTAGTCCCTGATCCACTTTAGGGAACTCGATAGAACTTAAACCACTTGTTGAACTGGTGTTGGGGTTATCAGAGGCATATAGTTCAGAGTAGAATTTAGAAAACGTTTCATTAATTAGCTTTGGGTCAGTGGTAGTGGCGCCTGATGAGGATATAATGCTAAGAATGAACCTAGATGCTGCTGCAGCTCTAGCTTGCTGGGCAAGAAGTTTACCAGCCTTATCCCCCGACTCAAAAATTCTTTGTCTCGACTTAAGCAGTTGCATTCCTGCGTCGTTTGACGTTAGAAGGTTGAATTCTGTCTGATATTGTAAACGCTTCTTATAAAGTGAGGGGTCTGGGTTATTTGCATAGCTATCATCGATATCCAGAATTTTTTGTGCTAGCTCGCTTTGTCTAGACCTGGCAGTTTTTCTGAGGTGGGCTGTGTATGAAATTATCTGGCCTCTTAAAAAGCCTTGAGGGACTCCCACATGATGCCCCTCGCAACGTCTGGGTTGTCATTTATTTCAAGAAATAGTTCAATGCTTGATCTTAAAGATTCTACCAGAGAGTCGTCGGCAAGCAAATTTGAGTTAAATCTCCATGGTTTAAAAAAACGGTTGTGATTGGGGAAGTTTATGTCTAGTGACGTTGGAGCATGGTCTGAGATCACAATGCTATGGTAATCGCATGATAGAACATTCGACAACAGTCTGTTATCTATGAGAAAAAATCTATTCGAGTAGGTGCGGTGAACATGTGAGAAGAAAGAAAAGGATTTTTTCCAGGAATTTAAACCTCCATGGATCAGACATGCCTAGCTCTTCTGCAAAAAAACGCTAGTAGCTTGGCGGATTTAGTAAGGGAATGCGATTTAGGGGACGATCTGTCCAAATCGGCATCCTGCACAAAGTTAAAGTCTCCCCCAATGATAATATGATGTGTTTCAATATTAGGAATAGAAGTAAAGATTTTTGAGACAAATTGCTCATCATCACAATTTGGTGCGTAGATGCTGGCCAGGACAACTTTAGTGTGACAGAGTGTCCCTGATACAATAACAAACCGACCGTTTAAGTCTGTAATAACATTATCTGCTTCAAATGGAATATTATTTTGGATCAAAATGGCAGCACCCCTTAGCCTGGCTCCGCCCTCCTACGTACTTCCGCTCAATTTCATTTCGCTTTAGTACTTAGTCTGGGATCGCTGTATATTCTTAGGTTTCCAGAAATCAATTTTTTGTAGGACCAATCAGCGAACAGAGGGAGTGACTTGTTGTTTCCGGTCGGTTTCGGCGCATGACATATGTCACGACCACACGTTAGCGATTGGCTATGGCAGATCCTGAGTGACTCTGGGCAGATCCAATAGTTTTAAACTTCAACAGAGTTCCCGCATACAAGGAAGTAAACGCTTGTCAATGGAGCGAGGCCAGACTCTCTGTACAAATGAAATGTACAAGCAGGGCCGGCCCTGGGCATAGGTGGAATAGGCAAATGCTAAGGGCTCCGCCCACCCTAGGGGCGCCCATGCGCCCAAATTATTATTTTTATGAATATATATAATATATATATATATTTTATTACCAATACAACTTAAATATTATGAATAAAAAAAAAAGCGATCGTCCATTAAAGACAAAACTACATTGCTTTCCCGAATCCCGATCCACTCGTCCGACTGAGTGACGCATCAATCTCCCCCGCCCCCACCCTGCTGAAAAAAAAAACCAAACATCTGTTACGTTATCCGTTGGCCGAATTCACTGACACTGATAAGTTGTCATTATGTAATAAAGACCGAAGCCATCTGTTGCCCAGGGAAGAAAAAAAAAAGAAGAGGAGAGGAAGAAAAACGCGAAAAAGACAGAGGTAGGTAATGATGATCAGTTTATCTATGTTGCATTAAGTTAGTTCAACGATGCCTGTAACGTTCGCTAATTTGAATTAGCTTATGACATAGTGTCATGAACTGCACGGTAGAGACAGACAGTGGTGATCCAAACGCAGGCTTTAATGAAGGATGATCAGGAAAACTCAACGAGTACACAGGCAGAGGGACATATAAATCTTTATTTAAAATGAGTTCTGCATAAAATGTTTACGGTGGCCGAGACAGCTCAACACGCTGCAAATGAAGAAAGCACCAGCAAATAAAGAAAACATCTTCATCAGTTTCACGCGCGCTGCAAAAGTTCACAACACATACAAATTCAAAAAACGCGCTGCAAATAACACAGACCACAACGGAAATGTTTTAAGGGGACTCCTTTGAGTGACAAACCCCTAATGGGACCTGCTTATTGTTTACTCGCCTGTCGCCAGTGTTGTTGTCACTGACCTGAAAGGTGAGTTTTTTTTTTTACTTTTAGATCATGATCGTATAATTGCTTAGTCGTTTGGATATTGTTGGCCTCAATATATTGTTCGTCACTCAAAGGAGTCCCCTTAAAACATTTCCGTTGTGGTCTGTGTTATTTGCAGCGCGTTTTTGTATTTGTATGTGTTGTGAACTTTTGCAATGCGCGTGTTGTCAAACTGATGAAGATGTTTTCTTTATTTGCTGGTGCTTTCTTCATTTGCAGCGTGTTCAGCTGTCTCTGCCACCGTAAATGTTGCTATATAAACGTAAATCTTTATTTAAAATGACTGAGTCCTACATAAAATGTTTTTATATATATATATGTATTATATATATGGATTTAGCAACTTTAAAATTCAATTTAAATAAAGATTTACGTTTCTCCTCTGTTTCATGGTTATAACATCATAAAGTGTAGTTAGTAGGACATTGCTGCCATGCCAGATATACTGGAAAACAAACACTTTAAAAATTAATTTTGAAAATATAACTACTGTATGCTAGAGAAGTGCTCAATGAATAGAATAGAGTTTTGTGCATGAATACCAGATGTAATTATTCTTGCTGTTTGTGTGTTTAAGCTATAATGTGGTTTAGGTGCTGCCATATTTTTATAGTTTCACTATCATCAGCTTTTTAATAATAAAATGTAACACCCAATGGTCACATATAATCCTCCTCTTCTCTCTTCAGATGCACTTTTGAAATATCTGAACCCCGTCCCTGCAAATCCTGGGCCACCTGTTGCAGACATCTCCATCTCAGCACCGCCCAGCGATTCCGCATCAAGCACACCTCTTCCCTCCACTTCAGCAAGTTTAGGAGAAGTGTGTAAGTTTATGAACAAAATTCCAGGGGCACCAGGTGAAATCTTGCCTAGGGCAGCAAATTGGCCAGGGCCGGCCCTGTGTACAAGAGTCTGGTAGAACCAGGCTAAGCACCCCTGGCTTTTGCACTAAATTTGGAGTGATACACCTTGCTAAACCTACTCCTTTTTAAGCGCATAATCTGACCTGTAGGTAAGTGGGTCTCCTGCATAAATACAATATCTCCCTTCAAATCTTGGAGGTGGGAGATAATCTTATTTATTTTAGTAGGTTGGTTTGCCCCTTTGACATTCCATGATATGAAGCGAATGTTATTCATTGTTCGTCTACTTCCCATTGAGACAAAAGCAGATTAAAATTATAATGTAAACTACAAAGTGCTTGACCATAAGAGAGAGAGAAGATAAATAAGTAAATAAAAGAAAAAATAAAAAAGAAAAAGAAAAAAAAGAAAAAGAAAAAAAATAAAAAGAAAAAAGAAAAAAATAAATAAAAAAAAGGTGACGCGCCCCCCACCCCCCACCCAAGCGCCCCCTCCCCCGGAGCGTGTAATCTACTTATCAAAATTCTTCTGGAGCTCCTTCCCCTTTAAACCTCAAACTCCTCCACACAGTCATATGAACACGTTATTTAACTAATATTTCTTTCAAAACACCTCTAAATAATGACTCAGATTTTCCCTTCCTCTTCTTCCTCACCTCTCCTTATACAATCCGTGTCAGCATAGACAGCT
This sequence comes from Neodontobutis hainanensis, assembly GCA_024349245.1. Lineage (NCBI taxonomy): Eukaryota > Metazoa > Chordata > Actinopteri > Gobiiformes > Odontobutidae > Neodontobutis > Neodontobutis hainanensis. The sequence continues at coordinate 1,234,831 of JALDNG010000111.1, forward strand.
GAGTTGTTAATACAGTCCAAAACAAAAGACGACACTTTACTGCAACTCACACTGACCTATACTCACGGGATAGTCCACATTGCTCATTGTACATGTGATAACTGTTACATAGCCCATAGTCACACTTATTCAAACAGGGGGTACGTTTAATTGTAGGTTGGAATGAAATTAAATATATGCATGTAAGTATGTATAATTCAATAAAAACATCACACAGAAAATAAAACTGCCTACCCGTAGCCCCATCAGACCAACTGAGAACATAGTTTAACTGGGCTACCAGTCATGTCAGTGTAAGTATAAAAACCCAGAGTCAAGAGTACCATGAGTAGCAAGTTGCCTCTTGTAGGGATCAGTCACCACTTGCGATCGATGATCCGGATTTCTGGAATGCTGCCAAAAACTGTTGAGCTTCCTTTACTGAGAAGAGGCGTCGTCTCTCCCCGTCATTAGTCTTGATAAACAGCGCTGGGTATAGCAGTGACGGCTTGAGTTTGAGCGTAAACAGCTGGCGCATAACTTCTTTGTACTCAGCTCGTTGGTCCATCACCTCAGGACAGTAATCATCGTATAGGTACACTGGCTTGCCATCGTATTTTAGGTCGTCGCTTCTTGCGGGCAGCGCGAATTACCATGTCCTTAGTCTGAAATTTATGGAAACAAATGATTACGGCTCTAGGTTTACCCCCTTCCGCCGGTTTGGGTCTCAGCGCACGATGAGCCCTATCAAGCTCTGGTGGAGAAGTCAGCAAATCTTGGCCCAGCACGTCCATCAGGAGATTAGAGAAGAATATTGTTGGTCGTGTTCCCTCAACAGATTCGGGTATCCCGATGAGACGCACGTTACACCGTCTGCTTCTCCCCTCCAGGTCCGTAATTTTGGCTTTCAGTTTAGCGTTGTCTTCGGCCAAATTGGAAAGCTGAGATTCCAGTGAATGCATTTGATTCAGCCCAGATTCCAGGTCGGAAATGCGTTGTTCATGAATAGCGATCGTGGTCTGCACACCGTTTAATTTTGCGTCAATGAGCGCGAGTTTGTTTTCAAATCTGGCGGACAGTGAATCAGGCTTCGTTAACAGGTCTGCGCGTAGTTCCGCTAGCATGTTAGCCAAAGTAGCATTGTCGATAGCAGAGTCCGGTGATGCAAGTTCTTTCTTTGATTGTTTGACGGCTTTAGACATAGTTGTTGGTTAGGACTGTCCAACTACTATTTCAAGGCAGTTATAGCGAGGTTAAGATTAGGATTAAACTGACTGAATAATACCAAGAAGAACAAAAATAGAGATTGTGTGGTCGGAGCTTGGAAAAACACCGCTACTCCATCCCCATCGCTAACCGGAACCTATTCCTCCGTCATGTTTAATCGGCTTTCTACCCTTGGTTACGATGACAGCTTCAACAGGTTATGGGCCCAGGAAGGAGTTTGAAGCCGGTGGAACCGTTTATGTTTTGACGAGGATGAGAAAAATTATGAACTGTGGGAAACTTTATGGCGCACCTCGTCTGCTCAGTTTGAAGAATACCATACTGAGCGAACCACCTGATGATGACGGTGAAGGTACAGAGGAGGACGCAAAGAAAAATGAAGACGCGTATGCAGAACTGGTTCAGCTGTTGGATGATAAAAGCCTTTCCCTTGTAATGAGAGATGCAGTGGATTATGGAAGGAATGCGCTGAAGATTCTGAGAGAACACTATGCTGGTAAAGGGAAACCACGAGTGATAAGCTTATACACAGAGCTTACGTCTCTCCAGAAAGCTGTCAATGAGAGCGTCACAGATTATGTCATTCGTGCAGAGACCGCTATTACAGCTTTGAGAAATGTGGAAGAGACTTTAAGTGATGGCTTGTTGATCGCAATGATTCTGAAGGGCCTACCGGACTCTTTTAAGCCATTTTCCATTCACGTAACCCAAAGTGATGAAAAGATAACTTTCACGGAGTTTAAAACAAATCTGAGGAGCTTTGAGAGCACAGAAAAGTTTAGCGCTGCTCACTCAGAGGATGATAGCGTGATGAAGGTGAAAGCAAGAGACGGGTGGAACATGAAACTGACCTGTTTTAATTGCGGACAGAAAGGACATAAAGCTGTGGAGTGCACTTCTGCTACGAGCGAGCATTGAGAACAGCGACAGTGGTGTCATCTTTGCAAAGGTTCCACATAAGGATGTGAACTGTAGACGGAGAAAGCGGGACAACGTGAAGAGGGTGATGGATGAGGAGGACTACAACTTTGATTTTAAGGTGGGCCAAGTGGATGCTGTTCTGGCCACCGGAGCGAAGGTTAAAGGCCTCATGGTGGATACAGGAGCCACGTTGCATATTATCCGTTATTCTCGGTCACTGTAATTATGAGGATGTGTTGAAGTTGGAAAATGTTACAAAAGGGATGAAAATCAAAGGTAGAACTGAAATGTCTAATCTAAAATGTGAAGTGTGCACACAGGGTAAATTTGTTCAGAGCAGGAACAGAGTGGCAGATGAAAAAGCAAAAATTCCCCTTGGACTTGTGCACACAGATTTAGCTGGACCTATGGAAACGATAGCAAAAGATGGTTTTAGATATATTTTGGCATTTACAGATGACTATTCAGGTGCAATATTTACATATTTTCTGAGAGCAAAGAGTGATACAGTCAAAGGAACAGAGAAGTTCATTGCTGATGTTTCACCTTATGGCAGAATTAAATGTATGAGATCTGATAATGGCACCGAGTTTACATCCAGGGAATTTCAGTCCCTGCTCCGTAAAAATGCAATTAGACACAAAACCTCAGCCCCATATTCACCCCATCAGAATGGTACAGCTGAGAGGAGCTGGAGAACTTTGCTTGACATGGCAAGATGTATGTTAATCAAGAGTTGCTTACCAAAAATGTTATGGACGTATGCAATCCAGACTGCAGCTATTATTCGCAATAGATGTTATAACAGACGTGTAGGACAGACCCCATATTATATGCTGACTGGAAAGAAGCCGGATCTTTCAAGAATGAAAATATTTGGGTCAATGTGTTAATCATACAAACAGAACAAGAAAAAGTTAGACTCTCGTTGTGAAAAAGGGATTTTTATTGGTTATGACAAAAATAGCCCAGCATATCTAGTTTTCTATCCAGACTCAGGAAAAGTGAACAAAAGCAGGTTGGTGGAGTTTCTCACAAAGAGTGGGACAGAATGCCACACTCAGACAGATCAGTCAATGTACGAGGATGATGTGCGTAGGGAGAGCGTTGAAACTCAACTACCAAAACCTGAGATAACAGAATTAATAAATTCCCAAGACAAAAGATCTGAAACATCTGACCTAAGTACGAATACAGGTGAAAAGGAAAAGGTTGAGAGCAGGCGTTATCCACAGAGAGAGAAGAGGCCTCCACAGTATTTGAGGGATTATGAGTATGGAATAAAATGTGATAATGACCATGCACTAACAAGTATTGATTATTGTTATAGAGTTGCATGTGATGTACCCCACACTCTAAAGGAAGCTATAAGCTCACCAGAGTCAGAATTCTGGAGTAAAGCCATGCAGGAGGAGATGATCTCTCTTAAGGAGAATGATACGTTTACTCTTACAACATTACCTGAAGGTAAAAATATAGTGGGGGGCAGATGGGTATACACATTGAAGGAAAACCCAGTTGGAACAACATATAAAGCTCGGTATGTGGTGAAAGGATATAGTCAAGTTGCAGGCATTGACTATAATGAAACTTTTTCTCCAACTGCTGATATGACATCAATACGTAGCTTAATGCAAATTGCAGCTCAATATGGTTTAGAACTGCATCAAATGGATGTAAAGACTGCATATTTGCATGCCCCTATTGATACTGAATTATACATGGAACAGCCAGAAGGATTTGAGGTCAAATCAGAAACAAGTGAGAGGCTTGTCTGTAGACTTAACAAATCACTTTATGGTTTGAAACAGTCAGGCGGAATTGGAATAAAATGTTAGATGATTTCTTGCTTAAAAATGATTTTAGTCAAAATCCTGCTGACCATTGTGTGTACAGTAAACAAACTGGAGGTGAGAAAATCATACTGATAGTCTGGGTTGATGATCTTCTTATTGCAGCAAGTGACAGTAGGACACTCAGAAATGTGAAAAGAATGTTAGAGAAAAGATTTAAAATGAAAGATCTTGGTAAACTCACACATTTTCTGGGTATTGATTTTGCACAAGGAGATGGAAAAATAAAAATGAACCAGAAAAGGTTAATTATTAAGATTTTGGAGCGGTTTGAAATGATTAATTGCAAACCAAGGTCAGGAAAACAAAATGCAATTTGATAATGAAGGTGAACGTGCTGATCCAAAACTTTATCGAGAAGTGGTTGGTAGCTTGATCTATCTAATGACTTGTACTAGACCAGATCTAGGTTTCATTGTCAGTAAGCTGTCACAATATTTTTCAGAACCAAAGGAACAACACTGGGTAGCTGCTAAACATGTATTGCGATATTTAAAGGGAACTGTGAACAAGGAATTGTGTTATAGGAAAAAGGATGTAAATCTTAATCTCTTTGCATTTAGTGATGCTGATTGGGCAGCAGACCAAAATGATAGAAGAAGTACAACTGGTTGCTGTTTTAGTTTGTCTGCCACTGGTCCTGTTATTTCTTGGAGGACTAAGAAACAATCCACAGTTGCTCTTTCTACATGTGAGGCTGAGTATATGGCTTTGGCAGCTACTGTACAGGAAAGCCTATATCTTGTCCAGTTATTAAACAAAATGGACAATGAATGTATTTACACACCAGTGACAATTTATGAGGACAATCAAGGGGCAATTGCTTTGGCCAAGAACCCTATATGCCGTCAAAGGTGTAAACATGTTGATATTAAGTATCATTTTGTTAGATCTGCACTTGAATATGGAAAGATAACTATTGAATATTGTCCTACAGCGGCCATGGTTGCAGATATTCTGACCAAACCTGTAACCAAGGCCATGCTTGATAGATTTGTATGTTTTGTTTTTGGTGTTGTGTAAATGAACAAGATGACTGTATGTTGTTTGGCCTAAGAGCAAGTGGGGGTGTTGAACATTGGTGATCCTGAATGTGCTCTTATTATGACGGTGGGTCTAAGGGGTGTGGTTCACTCATTATGCTGTTCAGGTGTTGCAAGTTAATAAATGACGGCGTGCCCCTGTGAGTGTGCACGCCAGTCAAACGAGACCCAATGGCTTCGTGAGTTTATTCCTCCGTAATGTTTAATCGGCTTTCTACCCTTGGTTACGATGACAGCTTCAACAGTGTCACTTTGGAAAGTCTGAACTGCAGTTCATTGGGCACATTATTAGCACGGATGTTGTGAAGCCTGATGAGAGCAAAGTGGAGGCTATTGCTCAGATGTCCAGCCCCTCCAATGTGGAGCAGCTGCGGCAGGTGCTCTGACTGGTTAATTATGTTGGGAAATTCCTGCCAGGTCAAGAGATTGCATGGGTTTGAGGTGAGCCTCAGGAGCAAGCATTTAACCAAGCAAAAGCAATGCTCCAGCTCTTACTACTACGGGGCCAACAAACCAACGGTGGTCAGGGCCAACGCCAGCAGTTATGGTCTGGGTGCGGCCCTGTTGCAAGACCATGATGGAGAGTTGCGGCCCGTTGCTTTTTGCTCACGCACACTCACCGATGCAAATAAGAGGAATTCGCAGATCGAAAAGGAGTGCCTGGCATCTGTCTTGGCATGTGAAAGTTTCGCCCGCTACATTCAAGGCATAGGCCAGGTCTGTTTACAAACTGACCACAAGCCACTGGTGCCATTGATTAACTCAAATGATCTGGACAAAACGCCACTACGATGTCAGAGACTGCTTATGCGCCTTATTATTCAACGTCACTGCTGAGCATGTTTCTGGGAAGCAGCTAGTCACTTATCAGAGTCGGACAGTCTGGTCCTATACCATGCCTGTATAGTAGTTCCAGCTGTACTCAAAGCTGAGGTCCTAGACCAACTGCACAAAGGTCACCAGGGCCTCACCAAGTTCGGGAGCGAGCCAAGTCGACAGTTTAGTGGCCAAACATCAGAGCACTGATCACAAAAAAGGTAAAATTATGTGACTTTTGCAGAGAGCACAAACCTGCACAAAGACGTGAACAACTGGTAACCACTCCCATGCCTAGATGTCCATGGCAAAGGATTGACGTTGACCTGTTCGAGGGTAAGACTTTTCTTGTTGCCGTTGATTACTTCTCTAGGGACATTGAGCTTGCTTTCCTCACCAACATTACCAGCAAGCAATTTATTAAAAAGCTCAAACACATTTTTGTGAGATGGGGCATTCCACTAGAACTGGTCAGTGACAACGAAACACAGTTCACATCAGCAGAGTTCTGAGATTTCAAACAGAAGTATGGTTTCACTCACATTACCTCCTGCCCACATTATCCAAAGTCGAATGGGGATGCTGAAAGACTGTTTTAGTAGTTAGTGCTGTGCTGTTAGTGCTGCCAAGTTCATTCTCAAACAGCCGGACCCCTGCTTAGCCCTTATGGGTTATCACTCCACACCGATCACAGCAACAGGTGAAAGTCCAGCACAGCTTATGACTGGTAGGCAGATTCGTACTACTGTTCCAGTCCTAGAAAAGATGTTGCTGCCACGTCCATTCAACCCGGATCAAGTCTACATGAAGGACGCAACAACAAAAAGTTCATATAGATTCTACTACAACCGCAGACATTCAGCATGCGCACTCCCTGAACTTCACCCGGGTCAAACTGTGGGAGTGAAGCTTGATGGGGAAAAGGGATGGACAACACCTGCTAGGGTCATTAGTAAGTCCAAGGAGCCGAGATCCTACCGGTGGAGATGGCCAATGGGAACGTGACCCGTCGGAACAGGCGTCACCTCCAGACTGTTCTGTCATGTCCCAAACCTCATGTCTGTTGTATGTTTGTAGTTAACTTCCTGTGTCTTATTGTGAAGTGTCTCACCCCTGCCTGTATGTCAGATTGACTTCCTGCCCTTGTGTCTTTCCCTCGTTTGTGATTGCCTGCTCCGCCCTTAATGTGCTCCACCTGTGTCTCATTGTGTTCCCTTTATAATCTGTGTTTTCCTCTGTCCGGTGTGGGATTGTAACCTTTTGTCAGTGCACTAGTCTTTAAGTTTGTTTGTAAGTGTAAGTTTGTTTGTTCGTTCGTGTGGCCTGTGGGAAATTCTTACGTGGACTAGTTTTGTGTTTTGGACTTTGTTCTTGCTTTTTGGTTTATACGTTTTGAAGTTGGAACACTTGCCTTTTGTTAATAAACTGTTTTGAACCTGCCACTGTCGTGAGGTCTGCACTGAGAGTCCTTCAACTATTCTTGGTTCTGAGAGTATCCCTGACATGTTCCTGAGACAGAACCTCTGGCAGAAACAACAATGTGCTCAGCCACAGCATCTCAGCAGGACACCCCCCTGTTCTCAAATAACTCACCTGGCTTCCTATCGGCTCCTGTGTGGACCTCACTCCTTCAGTCACATGAAAAGGTATCTGAAGTCTTTGGAATTTCTCATATTTCTGCATAAAATCACCATCAAATGTGATCTCATCTTTGTCAAAATGACCCAAATGAAAAAACAGTGTCCACTTTAACTAAAACCACCCAAACATTTATAGGTTTTCATATTTTAATGAGGATAACGTGCAAACAATGACAGAAGGGGGAGGAATAAGTAACTGAACCATCACATTTAATATCTGGTTGCCCCCCCTTTGGCAGCAATAACTTCAACCAGACGTTTCCTGGCACATCGATCAGGATCCATCCTGGACCATTCCTCTTTACAAAACTGCTGCAGTTCAGTCAGATTCCTGGGATGTCTGGCATGAATCGCTGTCTGGAGGTCATGCCACAGCATCTCAATAGGTTAAGTCAGGACTTTGACTTGGCAATCCAGAACATGTATTTTGTTCTTCTGAAACCATTCTGAAATTGATTTACTTCTGTGTTTTGGGTCATTGTCCTTTTGCAGCATCCATCCTCTTTTTAGCTTCAACTGTCTAACAGACGGCCTCAGCCTTTCCTGCAAAACATCCTGATAAACTTTTGAATGATTGCCAGTTGTCCAGACCCTGAGGCAAAACAGCCCCAAACCATGATGCTCCCTCCTCCATGCTTCACGGTAAAGATGGGGTGTTGATGTTGGTGGGCTGTTCCGTTTTTCCTCAACACATTTTGTTGTGTGTTCCTTCCAAACAGTTCATCTTTCATTTCATCAATCCACAAAAAATTTTACCAGAAGTTCTGTGGACTATCCAAGTGCCTTTTTGCGAACATTTAACGTGCAGCAATGATTTTTTTAGACAGCAGTGGCTTCTTCCGTGGAGTTCTCCCATGAACACCATTCTTGGCCAGTGATTTACATATAGCCGATGTATGCACAGAGATATTGGACTGTGCCACTGACTTCTGTAAGTCTTTAACAGACACTCAAGGGTACTTTTTTTTTAACTCTCAGTATTCTGCGCTGAACCCTTGTTGTCATTTTTGGTGGACCACTCTTTGGGAGAGAAGCAACAGTGCCAAACTCTCTCCATTTGTAGTCAATTTCTCAATTGATGAACATCCAGACTTTTAGAAATGGTTTTGTAACCTCTCCCTGGCTTCATACAAATCAACAATTTTTGATCGCAGGTCTTTAGAGAGCTCTTTTGAGCGAGCCATGGTGCACATCAGACAATGTTTCTCATCAAGACACAATTGTTACCAGATGTGTGTTTTATAGTGAGCAGGGCAGCTTTAAGCCACTTCTCAGTGATTGGACACACTCCTGACTTAAATTGTTTGGTAAAAATTTGTATTAATTGCTCTCAAAGTCTTTAGGCCCGTACACACCGGGACGAATATTCGCGTGCGTTATTCGCCAGCGTTTTTTTAACACGTTTTTGTGTTCACACCCGAGCGATTTTCGCTGACAAATGAGTCGAGTGAACATGCAAATTCATTCCCTGACATTAGATGGCGCTTAATGTAAAACAGAAATACCCCGGTACACAAGGTGGCGCTGCGCAACTTTATGCTTCTAACACTTGCTTTTCACTCAGAAGAAGAGAGCAAGTAATTTTTGTAATCGATGTTGCATTTGTCATAAGTTCTTTGTGTTCCAACACCAACGAGACCAGCAGCTCTAGATTCATCTTGCCTTGCATCTTCTTCGTCTTATTTCTTCCCGGCAGTGTAGACGCTACTTGGTGTATATCTTCTTCGCCGTTACGTATGTGTGCTCTGCAAGACCGTTTTGTGTTTGAGCGCCCCCAAGTTGTGTTTTACTGTAACTTCAGAAGCTGCAGACACGTGAGCAAAACCGCTAATCTCATTGGTCATATAGTTTTTGACGCAGTGCGTCAAACCAAAAAAATGAACCCGAGGCGTTTTTTTCAACAATGTTATCCTCATTAAAAATATGAAAGCCTATAAATGTTTGGGTTATTTAAGTTAAAGCAGATACAGTTTTTTCATTTGTGTCATTTTGACAAAGATAAGATCACATTTGATGGTAATTTTATGCAGAAATATGAGAAATTCCAAAGGCTTCAGATACTTTTTCATGCCACTGTCATTTGTGTACATGAGTGAAATTAGTTGGGCTGAAAAGGGCTTCAATAGGGAGAAAGAGGTGTAGGAAAAATGTTAGTGACTATACACTGGCAACTTCCTTAAAATTAGTGAAAAAACAAGACAAGTAAAGACATAAAAAGCAGGATGTTGTATAAGTTCCATAGGTCATTGTTCAGACATGACTACAGGGTACATCAGTGACTTGTGCAAAATAACATCAAATATCATTTCACTTTCACAGGTTAAGATCTTTTGAAGAACTTCAGACCTAACCATAGATATAATTTTTTTTATTACTTTTTAGAAAGACACCTCGATTTTTTCAACATTAAAAAACACAAAATATACAATATTTATAAAACTAATTCACAAACTTGAATATTTGGGATGCATTGGCAAATGACTTTGGTTTTATATAGCGCTTTTCACCTAGTAGGCATTTAAAGTGTTTTACGGCACTCAAAACGCTTTTATAACAAAACGCTTAATTTATAACAACTGTGATTGAAATATAACTGTGATGATAATATAATATAATATAATATATAATATATATAATATAATAATATCTTTGCTCTTAGGCCCAAGACGGTCCATCCCATAAACGTGTAATAAAAATATAGTATATACATTTTTAATCAGATCTTTTTATCAACTTCAAACCTGGTTGGGAAAGAAGCACAGATGGGGCACAGCTACGGTCCAATCATCACTGGGACGTTTAATAGTGGGCTGGACATCTGTAACAGTAGACAGAGGGACGACAGAGTCCACCCCTCAGAGGAGAGTAAGACAGAGAGACAGCAGTATCCACTAACCAGAGGAGAGTGGGACAACGTGACAACTTGTGAACAGCAATGACCTAAGCAATGACCTAAGCAGAAATATTACGTTAAATTATTAGGCCCGAGCCGGTGATAGTCGGGAGGGCCTATTGTTTTTGCTCGGATTATTTATTTTTTTTTAGGCCCAAGCCGGTGATAGCCGGGAGGGCCTATTGTTTTTGCTCGGATTATTTTTATTAGGCCCGAGCCGGTGATAGCCGGGAGGGCCTATTGTTTTTGCTCGGATTATTTTTTTTTTTTTTTTTTTTTTTTTTTTTTTTTCTGCAAAATGATCCTCAATTTGACCCAGTGAACATGCCCAAAAGTTGGCCCAAAGTTCAAGATCAGCGAAAAATTTATGTATTTGAAGTCGCCGAAAAAAAAATATGAAAAATGACTCAGTGGCGACCCCTAGAAAAGTCAAAATACATTAGGCCTATGGAAAGTGAAAGTACATTTTTTCCAATGTAGAAATACAAAACTTGGTACATCCATAGGACACCTCAGGGCAAACAGAAAAGTCTATGACAGCCACAGCCTAAACTCAACAGGAAGTCCACCATGGTGGGGTGGAACACGGACCACCTAAATTGCACCCTTGGGTCAAAAGATTCAACTCATTGTTTTTTTGTTTAAATGGCCCCAATTTTGGTGAGTATCATCTAGACACATGTGCCAACAAAAGCTGTCATTTTGTTTTTGATATCTTATCGGGTGTGGGTGTGGCAAGCCTGTAACAAGGCGGCCATTTTTGTGGTAATAAATTATCCGTTAACTCTCAAACGCCTTCTCGGATCAAGTTGGACTCTAAAAGGCGTTTGTGCACATTCACGACCTGAACACAAAGATATGTAAATAAAAGGGTTAGCTTTAGAAATGGCCCTCTAGCGCCACCTACAAACTTATAATGGGACCCAAGAATTTAGAGACATGAAATTTGGCACACACATCACTTATGTTATGACGAACATAAAAGCCAATGACAACCACCCCCTATTTATAAATGTGTTGCCATAGCAACGGCGCAAATATGTGGAAAAAGTCAATGGGAAGGGAAAATTTTAGTTTGTCCTAGGCAAATGAAACTTGGTACACACATCCAGCATGGGCTTATGAACATAAAAGCCAATGGGGACCACACCCTATCACACGGCCATTTTGAATTGAAAATGTGAACCGCCTTAGAATACACCTCACTTTTAAAAATTGACATAAAATAGCTGCTTCATTCCACAAACACCAAACTTAGGCAAAATGAGCTAAACACTTGTGTGCAAAATAGACAATGCCTTTTCTTGTTGTTTTTGCTCAATTTATATTTTTATTTAATTTTTATTTTTCTGCAAATTTTTCTGCAAAATTGTCCTTAATTTTGACCCAGTAAATGTGCGCAAAAAGTTAATTTTATTGGCCACTAAACTTAAGCCTGGCGAAATATTGATGTATCTTAAGTATTTGAAAAAATAATAAAAAGAAATGACTCAGTGGCGACCCCTGGGAAATGAAAATACATTTGGCCTATGGAAAGTGAAAGTAATTTTTTCCAACATAGAAAAATGAAACTTGGTACATCCATAGGACACCTCAGGCCAAACAGAAAAGTCTATGACAGCCACAGCCTAAACTCAACAGGAAGTCCACCATGTGGGGTGAAAGGCGCGACCAACTAAATCGCACCCCTCGGGTCAAAAGATTAAACCCAATGTGTTTTCATCTAAAAGGCCCCAAATTTGGTGAGTATCATCTAGACACATGTGCCAACCAAAGTTATCAGTTTGTTTTTGATATCTTATCGGGTGTGGGTGTGGCAAGTCTGTAACCAGGCAGCCGTTTTTGTGAAAATAAAATATACCTTAACTCTCAAATGCCTTCTCGGATCAAGTTGGACCCAAAAAGGCGTTTGTGCACATTCACGACCTGAACACAAAGATATGTAAATAAAAGGGTTTGCTTTAGAAATGGCCCTCTAGCGCCACCTACAAACTTATAAAGGGACCCAAGAATTTAGTATGTCATAGAGACATAAAATTTGGTACACACAACACTTATGTTATGACGAACATAAAAGCCAATGACAACCACCCCCTATTTATAAATTTGTTGCCATAGCAATGGCGCAAATATGTGGAAAAAGTCAATGGGAAGGGAAAATTTTAGTTTGTCCTAGGCAAATGAAACTTGGTACACACATCCAGCATGGGCTTATGAACATAAAAGCCAATGGGGACCACACCCTATCACACACGAGAAGGCGGCCATTTTGAATTGAAAATGTGAACCGGGTTAGAATACACCTCACTTTTAAAAATTGACAGAAAATAGCTGCTTCATTCAAGAAACACCAAACTTAGGCAAAATGAGCTAAACACTTGTGTGCAAAATAGACAATGCCTTTTCTTGTTGTTTTTGCTCAATTTATATTTTTATTTAATTTTTATTTTTCTGCAAATTTTTCTGCAAAATTGTCCTTAATTTTGACCCAGTAAATGTGCGCAAAAAGTTAATTTTATTGGCCACTAAACTTAAGCCTGGCGAAATATTGATGTATCTTAAGTATTTGAAAAAATAATAAAAAGAAATGACTCAGTGGCGACCCCTGGGAAATGAAAATACATTCGGCCTATGGAAAGTGAAAGTTATTTTTTCCAACGTAGAAAAATGAAACTTGGTACATCCATAGAACACCTCAGGCCAAACAGAAAAGTCTATGACAGCCACAGCCTAAACTCAACAGGAAGTCCGCCAGGTGGGGTGAACACGCGACCACCTAAATTGCACCCTTGGGTCAAAAGATTAAACCCAATGTGTTTTCATCTAAATGGCCCCAAATTTGTTGAGTATTATCTAGACACGAGTGCCAACCAAAGTTGTCATTTTGTTTTTTGATACATTTACGGCTGTGGTCGTAATGAGCCTGTGAAGAGGCAGCCATTTCTTTGGGAAATAAATGCCATTTACAAAATGCCAGGATCCTTCCTTTAGAGGACGCTCCTCCAGAGCCAAGACTAGAGCCTTGGAAAGCTCTTCAGAATCTTTTGGAACTTGTAAACTTGTTTTTTTAGACAAGTAATATTTACATTTTTACTTTTTAACAGGCAGGTGCAGCGATTTCAGAGCAAATCTCCAGTCAGTATTTTGTTTTTCTCGCCTTAGCCCAAACATAATCTATTATTTTTAAAAGTTCAGACAGATCCCAGGAAAACCAGGGAATGTGGAGACCTTTAACTCTAAATACAAGGTGTTGTAGCAGGCCCCAGCAGTAGCACCGGCCCGAGATGATGAAGCAGGCTCCAGCCAGAAGAAGATTCAAGCAGAGGCACAGGCCCGGTTATTTGACATTATCGTGAAGTTTACGCTTTAAAGCACGAAATGCATTCCTCCGAGTACATGTGTCCCCGCGGTCACAAGGGAGGCGAGGGCCTTTATCGCCGCTTGCGGCTTTAATTATTATTATTATTACTACATTAAAAGTGTCTGCTAAATGAATAAATGTCTCATATATATGATATGAACATAACATCAAAACATGCCCACCCGGCTTTTGGTGACCCCCCCTCACCCAATTGACACACACAAAAATACATTTTTAACATTCATTCACTTAATTTAATGATGACCAGAATTTCAACCCCACACACCCATCACCACACACACCCTTCTCACACCTTACACATACACAGAAATCCAAAGACACCATTATCAAATGAGTAAACATATTTAAAAGGACTGGAAACAAAAAAAACTGAAAATAGCATTTTGTGGCTCATATATATCATATTAGAAATACTATGAAATATCTCTACAAATCAATCATATGGGTGGTGTTGAAATAAATGGCACGTAGCAGAGTGGTTAGCACTCCTGCCTCACAGCAACATAGTTGTGAGTTCAAAACCCTGGAAACTAAACCGATACCTCTTGTGTAAATACATTTTCACTGAATTTATACAGAAAAAATTACATTATTCGCAATATTAACAGCCATACAGTATACGCTTCAGGAGTATGGGAGTCCCTGCTTGCCAATATATGAGGGAAGATAATTTTATATACTGCTAAACTAAACAAAGAATTTAAAAAGGCCCTCCTTAAATTAGAAGAAGAGATTCTTTAATTGGAAAAAGAACATGATGAAACAGATGATGGGAAAGTAAAAAATCTGCTTGATCAGAAAAGGCTGGAATATGATATTATTTTGACTGCAAAAACAGAAGCACAGATGGCTAAAACAAAACACCAGTATTATCGGAAAATGAGAAAAAAAGTACCCCTCCTTGAACCGCCACCTTATCATGGTGGAGGGGTTTGAGTGCACGGATGATCCTAGGAGCTATGTTGTCAGGGGCTATATACTCCTAGTAGGGTCTCCCAAGGCAAACAGGTCCTAGATGACGGGCCAGACAAAAGGCGGTTCCCTTTATGGATATTTTAAAATCAAGGACCGGTACGTCGCCCGGTATGGCGCAACCGGGGCCCCACTCTGGAGCCAGGCCCAGGGTTGGGGCTCATATGCGAGCACCAAGGTCTTTCCCTACGGGGCCCGGCCGGGCTCAGCCCGAAAGAGCGAAGTGGGACCAGCCTCCCATGGGCCCACCACCTGCAGGAGGAAAATTAAGGGGCCGGTGCAATGTGGATTGGGTGGCAGTCGAAGGCGGGAGCCTCGACGACCCAATCCCCGGACACAGAATCTGGCTCTAGGGACATGGAATGTCACCTCACTGGCGGGTAAGGAGCCTGAGCTTGTGTGGGAGGTTGAGAGATACCCACTAGAGATAGTCGGGCTTACCTCCACGCAGTGCTTGGGCTCTGGAACCCAACTCCTCGAGAGAGGCTGGACTCTCCACTGCTCTGGAGTTGCCTGCGGTGAGAGGCGGCGGGCTGGTGTGGGTTTGCTCATTGCCCCTCGGCTCAGCCGCCATGTGTTGGAGTTCACCCCGGTGAACGAGAGGGTCGCTTCCCTGCGCCTTCGGGTCGGGGATAGGTCTCTCACTGTTGTTTGTGTTTACGGGCCAAATGGCAGTGCAGAGTACCCGGCCTTCTTGGAGTCTCTGGGAAGGGAGCTGGAAAGTGCTCCTACTGGGGACTCCGTCGTTCTACTGGGGGACTTCAACGCTCACGTGGGTAGCGACAGTGACACCTGGAGGGGCGTGATTGGGAGGAACGGCCCCCCTGATCTGAACCCGAGTGGTGTTCTGTTATTGGACTTCTGTGCTAGCAACAGTTTGTCCATAACAAACACCATGTTCAAGCATAAGGGTGTCCATCAGTGCACGTGGCACCAGGACACCCTAGGCCGGAGGTCGATGATCGACTTTGTAGTTGTTTCATCTGACCTCCGACCGTATGTCTTGGACACTCGGGTGAAGAGAGGGGCGGAGCTGTCAACTGATCACCACCTGGTGGTGAGTTGGATCCGATGGAGGGGGAGAAAGCGGGACAGACTTGGCAGACCCAAACGTACTGTGAGGGTCTGTTGGGAACGTTTGGCCGAGTCCCCTGTCAGAGAGATCTTCAACTCCCACCTCCGGCAGAGCTTTGACCAGATTCCGAGGGAGACTGGAGACATTGAGTCCGAGTGGACCATGTTCTCCACCTCCATTGTCGACGCAGCCACTCGAAGCTGTGGCCGCAAAGTCTCCGGTGCCTGTTGTGGCGGCAATCCCTGAATCCGATGGTGGACACCGGAAGTAAGGGATGCCGTCAAGCTGAAGAAGGAGACCTATCGATCCTGGTTGGCTTGTGGGACTCCTGAGGCAGCTGATAGGTACCGGCAGGCCAAGCGGGCTGCAGCCCGGGTGGTTGTAGAGGCAAAAACTCGGGTCTGGGAGGAGTTCGGTGAGGCCATGGAAAAAGACTATCGGTCGGCCTCGAAGAAATTCTGGCAAACCGTCCGGCGCCTCAGGAGGGGGAAGCAGTGCCCTGCCAACACTGTTTACAGTGGAGGTGGGAATCTGCTGACCTCAACTGTGGATATTGTTGGACGGTGGAAGGAATACTGAGGATCTCCTCAACCCCACCGACATGTTTTCCACTGAGGAAGCAGAGGCCGAGGGCTCAGAGGTGGACTCGTCCGTCACTCAGGCTGAAGTCACTGAGGTAGTTGAGAAGCTCCTCGGTGGCAAGGCACTGGGGGGGATGAGATACGCCCTAAGTACCTCAAGTCTCTGGATGTTGTGGGGCTGTCTTGGCTGACACGCCTCTGCAACATCGCGTGGCGTTTCGGGACAGTACCTCTGGACTGGCAGACCGGGGTGGTGGTCCCTCTTTTTAAGAAGGGGGGAACTACAGAGGGATCACACTCCTCAGCCTCCCTGGGAAAGTCTATGCCAGGGTACTGGAGAGGAGAATGCGGCCGATAGTCGAACCTCAGATCCAGGAGGAACAATGCGGTTTTCGTCCCGGTCGTGGAACACTGGACCAGCTCTATACCCTCTCCAGGGTGCTGGAGGGTTTATGGGAGTTTGCCCAACCAGTCCACATGTGCTTTGTGGATCTGGAGAAGGCATTCGACTGTGTCCCTCGTGGTGCCCTGTGGGGGGTGCTCTGGGAGTATTGTGTCCGGGGCCCTTTGCTTAGGCTGTCCGGTCCCTGTACGACCGGAGCAGGAGCTTGGTTTGCATTCCCGGCAGTAAGTCAGACCTGTTCCCGGTGCATGTTGGACTCCGGCAGGGCTGCCCTTTGTCACCTGTCCTGTTCATTATCTTTATGGACAGGATTTTTAGGCGCAGCCAGGGGTCGGAGGGAGTCTGGTTTGGGGACCACAGGATTTCATCTCTTCTTCTTGCAGATGATGTTGTCCTGTTGGCTCCATCAAGCCAGGACCTTCAGTGTGCACTGGGGCGGGTGTGAAGCGGCTGGGATGAGGATCAGCACCTACAAGTCTGAGACCATGGTTCTCAGTCGGAAAAGGGTGGCTTGTCCCCTTCAGGTTGGTGGAGAGATCCTGCCTCAAGTAGAGGAGTTTAAGTATCTCGGGGTCTTGTTCACGAGTGAGGGAAGGAAGGAGTGTGAGATTGACAGACGGATCGGTGCAGCTTCTGCAGTAAAGCGGTCGATGTACCGGTCTGTCGTGGTGAAGAAGGAGCTGAGCTGTAAGGCAAAGCTCTCGTTTTACCAGTCGATCTACGTTCCTACTCTCACCTATGGTCATGAACTTTGGGTCATGACCGAAAGAACAAGATCCCGGATACAAGGGGCCAAAATGAGCTTTCTCCGCAGAGTGGCGGGGCGCTCCCTTCGAGATAGGGTGAGGAGCTCGGTCACTCGGGAGGAGCTCAAAGTAGAACCGCTGCTCCTTCACATCGAGAGGAGCCAGCTGAGGTGGCTCGGGCATCTGTTTCGGATGCCTCCTGGACGCCTCCCTAGGGAGGTGTTCCGGGCATGTCCCACCGGGAGGAGACCTCGGGGAAGACCTAGGACACGCTGGAGGGACTATGTCTCTTGGCTGGCCTGGGAACGCCTCGGTATCCCCCCGGAAGAGCTGGAGGAAGTGTCTGGGGAGAGGGAAGTCTGGGCTTCTCTGCTTAGACTGCTGCCCCCGAGACCCGGCCCCGGATAAGCGGTAGAAGATGGATGGATGGATGGGATCACGTGATGTACGTTGTTACTAGTGGGAGCTGTAGTTCAAAAACTTGTGTACAATAGCACCCAGTTGTCCCATGCTAATTTGTTCTAAATAAGAAGTGATGAGATTGCGCCAGGCTGGGAAAGCGGGAAGAAGGGCTTGCAGATAGGTCCAATGTCAAGTAACAAAGACAACGAGCTGCTAACTTCGGGTAGGAGTTGGCATGACGGCTTGTACACCCAGTGCCAAGTTTAGCATTCAGCCAACGGAGCCCTGTTTGGCCACATAAGTGGACAAAATGGATTTGCAGATTCGAGAAATTCTGTCAGGCAAGTAATCTGTCTTCAAGTTCTGAAAAATATTATGGGAACACTCACATACACATACTGTATGTGAGACGAAGCAGATGATGTCTTAAGACCTGTTCACACCGGGACGACTTTTGCCAACGTTATTCACCAACTTTTAACGCCTCGCGACTAAACAATGGGCGCCAATGTGAGTGTTCACACCGCCGCGAAAAATGGCACGCGTAAAAGCGTCAGTTTATAAAAAACGCCTCGGGTTCGTTTTTTTGGTTTGACACGGACTATAAAAACTATACAACCAATGAGATTAGCGCTTTTGCTCACGTGTCTGGAGACTCTGAAGTTACAGTAAAACACAACTTGGGGGCGCTCAAACACAAAACGGTCTTGCCGAGCACACATACGTAACGGCGAAGAAGATATACACCAAGTAGCGTCTACACTGCCAGGAAGAAATAAGACGAAGAAGATGCAAGGCAAGATAAATGTAGAGCTGCTGGTCTTGTTGGTGTCGGAACACAAAGAACTAAATGACAAACGCGACATCGATTACAAAAATTACTTGCTCTCTTCTTCTGAGTGAAAAGCGAGTGTCAGAAGCTTAAAGTTGCGCAGCGCCACCTTGTGTACCGGGGTATTTTTGTTTTACATTAAGCGGCATCTAATGTCAGGGAATGAATTTGCATGTTCACTCGACTCATCGTCAGCGAAAATCGCTTGGGTGTGAACACAAAATACGCGTTGAAAAACGCTGGCGAATAACGCTGGCGAATATTCGTCCCGGTGTGTACGGGCCTTTAAGAGGCCTAAAATTAAGTGATACAAACCAGCCAGAATACACAAAAGTAAGAGATGGCTTTGAAAAAAATGTTGTGTATGAAGGCAAGGTTTAATATGTGCAAACAAGAACCAAATGAGGCTGTTGATGCATTTGTTCCCCTGTAAGAGCTGGAGTAAGTGTCTGGGGAGATGGAAAATCTGGGAGTCTCTGATTAGACTGCTTTTCTTCAGTGCCACAGGACCTTTTCTCCAACAGACCTGAAGTAGGAGGTTAGAGCAGGTCAGATTTCTAGGAGACAATTCACAGTTCATGCTGTCGTTCTGTCCTTGCGCAAGACACTTAACCCTCCTTGAAAATTTATTCAATAATAATTGACAGCTGGATGGAAAGAAAGCCATTGCATACAGACATAACACAGAATTTCACGCCACTCGTTATTAACAAATGCTTTACACTTTAAACAAATGGTTCATTGTAATTCCTCCTTTCGGGAAACCAATACTTAAAGTGGCTGTAGGTCTTTAAAACAATGGACTCAATATCTACTGAAGGCTGATTGCACGCGTGTTTACTCGCATTATGAGCAATGTGAGCTGGACAATTAGCTTTTAGAATATGATTATTTGTGTGTTTCCCAAAATTCACATTTGCTTTATCTGCTGCAAATGCCGTGGTATTTCTAACAGCCAGCAAATACTTTTTCAGGCAGGCCATTATAGCTTTGTGTATACCATTTGCTGTTTCATCGGTGTTGTCATAAAATAGCTAAGCAGCTTGTATTGCACTTCACTGGACTCATATACACTTCCACTTATCCGGGGCCGGGTAGAAGGGGCAGCAGTCTATGCAGAGACGCCCAGACTTCCACTCTCTCTAGACACTTTCTCCAGCTCTTCTGGGGGAATACTGAGGCGTTCCCAGGTCTATCGACAGGACCTGTGACAAAGCGCAGCCCTGTCGGAGTCCAACATGCACCTGGAACAAGTCTGACTTAGAGGCAATGCAAATCAAGCTCCTTCTTCGGTCGACAGGGACCAGACAGTCCTTAGCAGAGGGCCCCGGACCCCATACTCCCAGAGAACCCCACAGAAGTGCCGTGAGAGACACAGTTGAAGGCATCCAGATCGACAAGGGTTAGAGCTACTCCACGAAAAGTGCTTTGTTCATCCTGGATCAGATTTTTGACTATTGGCCAAATTCTCCTTTCCAGGACCCTGGCACTGACTCTCATCTATGTTCATGAGCTTTATGACCCAAAGCAAAGGATAAAATCCTGGATACAGGTGACCAAATTAAATTTCCTCCGCCTGGTGGCTGGGTGTCATCTTAGAGATAGGGTGAGGAGCTTGGCCACTCAGAAGGAGCTCAGAGTAGAGCTGCTGCTCCTCAACATCGAGGGGATTCCGATGAGATGGCTCAGGCATCTGTTGCCACATGGCCGCCACACTGGAGAGGTGTTCCTGGCATGTCCCACCGTGAGGATGCCCCGGATAAGAGCTAGGGACTATGTCTATTGGCTGGCCTGGGAACACCTTGGTAATCCTCTGGAAGAGCTGGAGGAAGTGTATGGGGAGCGGGAAGTATATGGGAAGAGGGTCGTCTGGTCTTCTCAGACTGCTGCCCCCAAAACCCAGCCACACTAAAGTGGAAGAAGATGGATGGAAAATACATTTTTTATTATTTATTCTTATTTAGTCTTATTTTGAAATGAAGTTGTAATCACAAAAAATGGCATTTAAGGGGTTACATTTAAGAAACACAATTAATATTTATCATGGATGGTGAGGACTGAAGCTAAAAATAGTATCCATAAAAAAATTTAAAATGAATTAGATAATATTTCTATGCCGGCCTTTATTGGAGCGTTTTTTGCGCAGTAGGGCGCACTAGGGGCGCACTAGTGGCGCAGTGGCTCAATGGTGGAGCTGTCGTCCTATAACTGGAAGGTTGGCGTTTCGATTCCTGCTCTCCCCTCAGTTCATACTGTGGTTGTGACCTTGGGCAAGACACTTAAACCTCCTTGCCTCCAGTGATACAGCACTGGTGTATGAATGTGTGCGGATGGAAATTAAACTAAGGCTACAATCTGGCATGTTTACATTCATGTGGTTGTGTCTCATGTATGTTCATTAACATGCACTGTTCCAATCAAGACAATACTAATTGGGCAACTTTTTCCCAATCCCAGGCTCTGATAATACCCCCCAACATTTTTTGAATTTGCATTTATTGAATGGAAAATGATTTCCTTTATGTGATTTTTTTTCATATTTTAAATTAGGGTTTAATCACCAAAACTTTTAAGGAGAAATATTATATAATATTTACATAACATAAAAAATACATAACATAAATATTTGCTATGTATGGAGAGGACAGAAGCTAATAATAGTATCCATAAAAATTATTTTGGAATTATTCATCATCAGATAATGTTTCTATGGTGGTCTTTATTGGGGCATATTTTGTGCACTAGGACAAGTGTTACAAAAATATAAGGGGTGCAGGATGGTTAATAGTATTGTGAGGCACTGCTAAGACAATTTCTAAATTTATGAAGCGATTGGAGGAGTCAGAAAATTCCAGAGTCTTCATATTAACTACATGTAATAGACTACACAGTATTTTACTTAATTTTTTAAATTTGCTATGGACTTTGCGTCTGAAATAAAGATTAAATATTGCTACCATTCTTACAATGTAATAAACCTGTAAGTCTTATTGAGGCTATTTTATTTGACTTGTCTGTGTGCTGTTCCTGTTGGAGGTGATCCAGACGAACCTGACCAATGCTGGTGAAGACCGGACTCCTGCACTTCTGTCATCTGACTTTTTATACAACACAACTTAATAAGCACTTATTCATGTGCTTTACTGAAATGTTATTTTTATGTACTATACATTATGAAACATATTTTTACATCATACTTTTCACATATGAGGTCACTGTTTGCATAGTAAAATGAACAATACATGGCCTTGGTGCACTTATTTCGTTCTTATTTAAGGCCATTTTTAAACACTCCCAGCGAAAGTTAAAGGCTGAAGTTAGGCTGTGTTTATTTTTTTCAACTCCTGGTTGATACTACCTTTAGTAGTTATTTAGTGAGAGTAAGTTTTTTATAAAATCAGATTTATGTTAAATGATGGAGACAATGTCTGAATATTATTACTTGTAGTACTGATATAGTGTGGCTGAAGATGTCTGTGGAGATTCTCAGTCATCTAGGTCATCTTGAAGAAAAAGTTAAACCAAAAGAATCTGAACTCTTGATGGAGGGGTTTGACCTGAAACTAAACCTGATGGGACCAGGCTGTTCTGGTCTCATAGTCGTTAGCTATGAAAGGACAGGGTGACTCCTGATGTAAGAGTCATTATAGGCTCAGGAGCATTGTTAGTGTCACTGTTCCATTCAGGTGTTTGAGGTGGAGGTGTACTGCAGATTCAGGTTCACCAGGATTGGCTCTTCTGTGCTGATACATCCTCTTGTGATGCCATTGTTTAGTTTCTCCAACATAACTGTCTCTGCACTCTTTGCTACAGTAAACCGTATAAACCACATTGATTTGTTTGTGCGAGGGGATCTTGTTTTTAGGATGGACCAGTTTTTTTATACAGAGTATTCACTGATTTAAAGTGGACTGGATTGGTGTGTTTGTAGAAAATCTGTTTATGTTTATAAGATAAACCTGACACATAAGGACAACTATACTCTTCCCTTTGGTTCCTGGTACCTGTCTGTGTGGTTTCTGTGTCTTCTTGGTTGTGTTGAATGTCCCTCTAAGGTATCCATAGTCCCTCAGGGCTTTACGAATGTGTTGTTCTTGTTTTTGTTTACTTTCTGAGGTTGTGGGCACCTCTTGTGCTCTGTGCTGAAGAGTCCTGATGACTCCCAGCATGTACTGCAGAGGGTGGTGGGAATAAAATATTAAATATGAACCTTCTACAACTTTTTTCTCCTAAATGTATTTTAAGTACATTTATATATATACATACATCCAGTTCTGGGTGACTGGGTGTCCTGATTCTTCTGTGTCAGGACATTCCTTTTCAATGCCCCTAAAATAAATCACAATAACCAAGTTAGTAGTAAAGTTACGCCACATTTTCAACCTAATAAACCATTGTTATATCCAAAAAGGTTAGTTAGTAAAAGGTAAAAACTGCATATATAGCTTTATGATTTATTTATATAATCAAGTAATGTTTACAAGCTATAAGCTATACACTATGGCCCAAACGCAGTTCTCATTCTTGTCCCACTGCCTTCCCCTTCCTTAAGCTATTTGCTCAGTTTATCATTTGAATAGTGATTGATAAGATTAGATAAATAAAAAAAAGAATGAAGCCCCTTCTTTAATGCAAATTTAATCTAAAAACACGTGCAAATTTTATGCCTGAATTTCACGCATAAAAGGTCTGTA
The DNA here is from genome assembly GCA_024349245.1 of Neodontobutis hainanensis. Lineage (NCBI taxonomy): Eukaryota > Metazoa > Chordata > Actinopteri > Gobiiformes > Odontobutidae > Neodontobutis > Neodontobutis hainanensis. The sequence continues at coordinate 1,258,290 of JALDNG010000111.1, forward strand.
TGGTTTTGATCGAGCCATCAATCATTTTACTTGACAAATTGTAATGGCAGACCAAAGGCCCCAAATGCACGACACCAGGTTCAGACTATTAAGCTGTGTAATCTTTATTGATACACAAGGTAGCAAATAGTAGTGGATTAACCGGATGTGTTTGGTCAGATTCGAAGGATGGCCGACTACACACTGCGAGGAGCTGGTATGGGGGTGAGGACAGAACACTCAGGTTGCCGAAACAGGTAGTAGAATCAGGGAACTGGATCGGTTTAGCAGAAACAGTCGATGGTACCAGGTTAGCAGGAACAGGTAGAAGGATCAGGTAACTGGAACGGGTGAACTGGACGGGGTGAGTAGAATCAAGTACGCTGGATGTGTTCATCTGGAGTCAGTAAAACAATCTGGCAACAGGACATGTGTGTTGCGCTTATATGTCAACCTGATTGTAATGGTTGAAAGGTGTGCAGCATGGGAGTGGCTGGTTGCTCAGGTGACCTAATGAGCAGCCATGACAAGAAATAAATAAAAATAATAAGAAATAAATCTCTACAATAGCATCTATACATTTGTTTTGTCATTTTATAACACTATATGGCAAACATTTCCTTGATTCCTGGGGAATCAAATTGGTTTCATTAGTAAAGTGAAAATTAAGGGGAAATGGAAAGCAGGTGAATTAAATTGGTAGCCTGGTTCTACCAGACTCTCGTACATTTCATTTGTACAGAGAGTCTGGCCTCGCCCATTGACAAGCGTTTACTTCCTTGTATGCGGGAACTCTGTTGAAGTTTAAAACTATTGGATCTGCCCAGAGTCAGTCAGGATCTGCCATAGCCAATCGCTAACGTGTGTTCGTGACGTATGTCATGCGCCGAAACCGACCGGAAACAACAAGTCACTCCCTCTGTTCGCTGATTGGTCCTACAAAAATTGATTTCTGGAAACCTAAGAATATACAGCGATCCCAGACTAAGTACTAAAGCGAAATGAGATTGAGCGGAAGTACGAGGAGGGCGGAGCCAGGCTATTAAATTGGGCCTTTATCAGAAAATCCTATATACTGTTGCCTATAAAGCTAAGAAGAAAATTTGCATTGTATTATCAAAGGAACCAAAATTGGTCCATGTTGCCAAGATGATGATTGAAGGCCAAGGGTATGCACCCGGAAAAGTTTGTTAGTGGGCGCATGGCATTCCAAGCAGAAAAAGGCTAGCCAACCCTCCATCCCAAGGCATGGTTGGGTGTAGGCGCTCCCCCCGAATGAGCCCTCCCCAAGGTCAGGCTGGGATGAGGCCACAGGCTTCCCTCAGCCAGGGGCCCCGCCCCCTGGTCCTGCGCCCCACAGGAGGGGTTGATGTGCGGGTAGGCACACCCTGCACGAGCAGTTGGGGGGATGGGACCTGCAGGTAAAGGGGACTAGGGTTCTCACTGTTGTTTATGCTTATGGGCCAAATGGCAATGCAGAGTACCCGGCCTTCTTGGAGTTTCTAGGAGGGTTGTTGGAAAGTGCTCCGACAGGGGACTCGTTGTTCTACTGGGGGACTTCAAAGCTTATGTGGGCAGCGACAGTGACACTTGTGCCTGTCGTGGCGGCGATCCCCGAACCCGGTGGTGGACACCGAAAGTAAGGGATGCCGTCGAGCTAAAGAAGGAGACCTATCGAGCCTGGTTGGCTTGTGGGACTCCTGAGGCAGCTGATGGGTACCGGCAGGCCAAGCGGGCTGCAGCCCGGTGGTTGTGGAGGCAAAAACTCGGGCCTGGGAGGAGTTTGGTGAGGCCATGGAAAAGGACTATCGATCAGCCTCAAAGAAATTCTGGCAAACCGTCCGGCTTTTCAGGAGGTGGAAGCAGTGCCCTGCCAACACTGTTTACAGTGGAGGTGGGAATCTGTTGACTTCAACTGGGGATATTGTTGGACGGTGGAAGGAATACTTCGAGGATCTCCTCAACCCCACCGACATGTTTTCCACTGAGGAAGCAGAGGCCAAGGGTTCAGAGGTGGACTCGTCCATCACCCAAGCTGAAGTCACTGAGGTAGTTGGGAAGCTCCTCGTAAAACGTATTGGAGTAATTTTCCGGTTTAGGTAGGGTTGCTGAGAAAATTGAAAGATTGGCTGAGGAGTGTTTGAGGAGCAGTTGGGGAGCAGCTTAGCAGAATTGTTGTTGAGGTGTGGCCCTGCTCTCAAACCATAGTTAATCCATTAACGTCACCTTCCCACACGTATTCCCTATTGGGCCATTATTGTCAGCCAAGGTGGGCTCCTCATGTGGTGCCTATGTAAATCAAACTACACTCACCTAAAGAAGTGTTAGGAACACCTGTTCAATTTCTCATAAAAGCAAGATTCTATTCAACCAATCACATGGCAGTTGCTTCAGTGCATTTAGGGTTGTGGTCCTGGTCAAGACAATCTCCTGAACTCCAAACTGAATGTCAGAATGGGAAAGAAAGGTGATTTATGCAATTTTGAGCATTGCGTGGTTGTTGGTGCCAGACGGGCCGGTCTGACTATTTTACAATCTGCTCAGTTACTGGGATTTTTACGCACAAAGAATAGGGTTTACAAAGAATAGTGTGAAAGGGGAAAAACATCCAGTATAAGTCAGTCCTGTGGGCAAAAATGCCTCTAGGATGCTAGAGCTATTCTATCAATATGGGCCAACAATTTTAAAGAATGCTTTCAGCACCTTGTTGAATCAGTGTCACATAGAATTAAGGCAGTTCTGAAGGCAAAAGGGGGTGAAACAGCTTTAGAAATTCCGAGGCACGGGACTTCCGGTTTGGCATCCGATGGAGTGAGACGGGAGGATTTGGGCGCTCACTTAAACACTAATATGCCTCCAAAACCCAAGCCTGCACATGATTCAGTACCGCCGTGGGCGCGGCCTGTTCCTGGGGCTGCGTCCTCGGACTCCGCGCCCCCCTCTCTCCGGGGCGGTGCCGCTGGCCTCCCGGGCATGTCGCCAGAGGATTTTAGGGCTGAATTGCGGTCTGCCCTTCAAGAACAAATGACCGATTTTAAGAAAGAGCTCCTGTTTGCTATGGCTGATAGTATGAGACAATTCCAATCAGAACTGCTGAGTGTAAAGACGGAGCTAAGTGCTAGCTTATCTGCTATCAACACGGTCACCACATTAAAGAATACCTTAAGTAACATAGAAGGCTCTTTATCGGCCTGCACGGATAATGTGACCTCTCTTCAAACTAAAATGGAGAGACTTTCAGCCCAGTGTAATTCTCTAGAGAATAAATGTGAAGACCTAGAGGCGAGGTCCCGCCGCAATAACATACGAATTATAGGGCTTCCAGAGGACCAGGGGCCCGATCACTGCGCTCATGGTCTCCGCCATGCTTAAGGAGGCCTTCGATCTTGCTGAAGAGCCTGTTGTGGACCGCGCACATCGCTCTTTACAACCTAAACCTAAACCCGGCGAACATCCCCGGCCTATTATTGCAAGATTACATTACTATGCAGATTGTGTGGACATTTTAAGGCGAGCCAGAACTCAGCAACGGGTCAAGATCAAAGACACATCCATCTCTGTTTTTCTTGACCTGACAACAAAAATTGCTAAAGCCCGGGCTGCTTGCAACAACATCAGCCGCCAGCATCGGGAAATTCCAAATGTGCGTTATGGTCTCCTGTATCCAGCCCGTCTTCGGATAACAAGTGGAGATGTCACAAGGGAGTTCACATCACCAGGGGAGGCCAGCGTCTTCATAAAAACTCTTAAATAGTTTGCCTGTTGGCATATTAACCAACTGATGAAGCAAATGTATATGTTCACACGTGTTCCTTATCTTATTATTTGTAATTAGTATTTTATAAATGCCCTGTAATTGATATGTAAATATTAGTACTTTGCAGGAGCCCTGTTTGAGTTTATTGCACCAGGAAGGTTACCGTTGGGCCTAAAGCCTGAAGTTGGGACTGTTCCTCCAAGTTTGTGTTTGGTGTTTAATGTTTTACTTATTTGTTGCTTATTTTTTACATTGTGCATATCTGTTTATTTTCTCTTTTTCTTTTCATCCTCGAGGGGCGGGGTGGAGACTGTGGCTGATCTCACTATTTTTCATATTTACCTCAAATGACCAACAATATGAATCGTTCTGTGAAATTTCTCAGTTGGAATATTAAAGGCTTGGGCGGTGCAATTAAGCAGTCGAGGGTGTTCTCACATTTGAAACGGTTAAAGCCTGATGTTGTTTTTTTACAGGAAACCCATATGAGAACTAAAGATCAAGTCAGACTGAAATGTCCCTGGGTTGCTGAAGTGTTCCATTCTAGTTTCAACTCTAAGGCCAGAGGGGTTGCTATCCTGATAAAATCATCTCCATTCACACTGTCCAAAATGATCTTGGATAAGGAGGGAAGGTATTTGATTATTTTAGGGACTCTATTTCATATTCCTGTTTTAATGGTAAATGTCTATGCATGCTCCAAATTTTAACTGCCCTGCCTTCATGAATAAGCTATTTGAAAACTTACCTTCTCTGAATGATCATTGTCTGATTTATGGAGGAGATATGAACTGTGCTATAGATCATCAAATTGACCGTTCTAAACCAGGTTCTACTCAATCATTAATGGCTAAAACTCTAAGCGATTTTATGAGCGGTAACGGTTGTGTTGACCCCTGGAGATTCTGTAATCCTACAGGCAGACAATACTCTTTTTACTCACATGTACATCAAACTTTCTCCCACATAGATTATTACTTTATAGATGCAAATTTAATGCCTAAAGTAACCGATGTTACATATCACCCTATTATTATATCAGACCATGCTCCTGTGTCTATAGACATTCAACTTTCACAAGGACCTCGATATCCCACCCAATGGAGATTTAATACATTATTATTAGCAGATGGTAAATTCCATGAATTCATGAACAAATGTGATTGATGATTTCATCATTCTTAATCAGTCTGAATCAGAACCAATTTCAGCTGCACTGTTGTGGGAATCTTTAAAAGCCTATTTACGAGGCCAGATCATCTTGTATTCTGCACAGTTGGGGAAATTACGTGCATCAACTTTTCAAAGGATCTCTTCTGATCTAGCCACTGTAGATCAACAATTGGCAACAGCTCCGTCAGACGATCTTCTAAAGAGACGGACTGCTTTAAAAACGGAGCTAGATCTAGTCACAACAACTGAAGCTGAACGTCTTTTGTTGCACTCACGCTCTAAATATTATGAACATGGTGATAAGTCAGGAAGATTACTGGCTCATCAGTTACGTCGACAAGCAGCTTCTCGTTTAATTCCTCGCATTAAAGATGAGTCAGGTGTGCGGCTAGAGGAACCAGCTTTAGTTAATTCGGTTTTTGCATCTTTTTACACATTGCTGTATAGCTCTGAACTCACATCAGATCTAACAGATATGCATAATTTTTAGGTGACCTTGATTTCCCCAGTATGTGGCCAGAGGTGGTTACTGAATTAGACTCAGTTTTGACAACACAGGAACTTTCCCTGGCCTTAAGTAACATGCAAAGTAATAAGGCACCAGGTCCAGATGGGTTTCCGGTTGAGTTTTTTTATATCATTTTCAGCCAAACTTATCCCATTACTGCATTCTGTGTACATTGAGGCACTTTCACAGGACTCTTTTCCCCCTACGTTGAGACAATCCTCCATTAGTCTCCTTTTAAAAAAGAACAAGGACCCGGAACTTTGTACATCCTATAGGCCTATATCTTTAATGAATGTTGACACTAAAATACTTGCAAAAGCCCTAGCCCACCATCTAGAAAAGGTGCTTCCAACTATTATTTCTAAGGAGCAGACTGGATTTATTAAAAGGCGCCAACTCTACTTAATGTAATATATTCTAAAGAAACTACAATAACACCTGAGGTAGTGATATCGATTGACGCAGAAAAGGCGTTCGACAGAGTTGAATGGAATTATCTGTTTGCAGTCTTGACAAAATTTGGATTTGGCACAGGGTTTATATCATGGATTCGACTCCTATACACATTACCATGCGCAAGTATAATCACTAATAATGTTAAGTCAGATTATTTCTTCTTGAATAGAGGCTGCAGGCAGGGCTGTCCCCTGTCCCCTCTTTTATTTGCTCTTGCGATAGAGCCGTTGTCTATCTATCTGAGGTCCTCTTCTATTTTTAAAGGTATTTCCCGGTTGCGTACAGAGTTCAAACTTTCACTATATGCAGATGACTTATTAATGTATATTTCAAACCCTGTAGATTCATGTCCCGCTATCCTATCTTTCTTTCGCAGATTTGGCCTGTTCTCAGGGTACAGGATTAACGTATCTAAAAGGTAATGCTTCCCTGTCAATAAACTAGCAACACAGCTCTCTCAATCCGACATTCCTTTTAAACTAAGCCCCTCTGGGTTTCGATATTTGGGGGTCAATATCATAGACATACATAAGAAAGGCTAGATGTCTCACGGCGCAGTCTCCGACGGCATCACCGGCGGCCATCTTGAAACAGGCAAGCTTCCTATCGGACTCCATGGTACCTGATGTAAGGTGAGTGATCTGCACGAACATAAATACTTTTATCTCGCTGAAATCTTGACGGATTTACAAAATGTTTGATTTCTTACAAACGTTAATAATGTGGCTATAATTCTGGATGCGTGAACATGTTGAAATTGCAGCTTTTCTTTTCGAAAGACGACTTAATCGTGCAGCATAGTTGTGTATCACGGCTAACGTTACCTGTGCAAGTTATCAAGGCTGAGACCACCATCGAGCTGTTCAGTTATAGTTTTACTGACACCAATAACGATTTTATGACAACTATTTTTTTATCTAAATTACAGTCATTGTGAATGTGGTTGTAGTTATTAGCTGGCTTTGAGTGAGACCTAACGTTAGTAGTTACAGGTTAGCTGCTACCCAGCAATTTTACATCAGTGGGAGAGGCAGAATTGCTCTTTCTTTTCAATATAACTTAAGTTGCACATGATTTCCAATCGGTTTGGTTTGTTAAAAACATCTTATTATTTTTATTTTTTGTAAAATGTGTTTTCTGAAGACATGCACATTAACCCTAACCCTAAGACATACACAGTACCTGGAAGTGTCACAAACCATTTTGAGTATATAGAAAAATGCCTGTATTTGTATCTGTTTGCCGAATTTATCACCACTGATACAGTCTGAACTGTATGATAATGTCATGCAACTTAATTTATACGGAAAGATCATTCAGGGGTGGCTAGTTCTAGTGTTTTTTTTTTTTTTTTTAAGCATAAAACATTTTTAAAGCATGTAGTGAATATCTGTGTACTATACTCCATATATCTTTTTTGTTTTAAGGTGGCTGGAATAACAACCCTAATGCCAGTTTAAGTACATCTTCAGGAAGCTGATGGCCCGGTGTGGGGTTGTTAAACCATGCAGAGGCAATGTGACAGCACAGGATGACACAGAGTCCCTACCAGCTGTCATTGTCACCTCTACAAGCCTGTCAGCTGTAGATATGTCCTCTGCAACAAATGAATAAATAGACTTTTGTGTAATTATTCCATATTTTGTGTAGTAATTCTATATCAGAACCCCTGATATACAATCCAAATAGTCTACAAGAAACTTCAGAGTGTTACCAAGAGGTTACCACACAGTAAGCCTTTATTATGTAGCCTATGTCTATGTTTTGGGTAACCAAAAGTCCTATGGGGAGTTTCGATAGGGCATTTTACAAAACGCATGAGCATACCTTGGCAAATCAATGGTCTAAAGTACTCATATTTCATTCTATATTGATCTGCTTTTGTACACAGCTTTACAAGACCTGGTGCTTGGGCTCAGTTGTGTTTCTAAAGTCATATCAAGAGACCTAGAAGCTGAAATGTGGTCAGTTGAGATGCTTGTTATCCAACTGAAAGAAAAACAATATTCTAGCCTCTATAACTCTGTGCAAGTACTTCACATAATTATTCTGATTGTTTCCTAAGAAACTACAGGGTCTCAGTTTTCTAAAGAGGTCAGGCATTTGATGGTAGGCAAAAATAGCTGGGAACAGTGATCTCTGAAGTAGGCGCAGTGCAATGTCAAGGGAAAAGCCTAGTAAATGGCCCAATCCTCAAGAAGTTAAAATAAACATAATAATTCAAATTATTTTATTATAATATTAACATTATAAAAGTGTGTGTGTGTGTATATATATATATATATATATATATATATATATATATATATATATATATATATATATATTCATTCATTCATTCATTCCTTGGCGTGTGTATATTCATTGCATCTCTATGTTCTGTTCAATGTTATTTTCATATGGAAGTCCATGGTTATAATTATTCATAAGTATGCAGTGTCATAAGTATATCTCTGACGTTTATAACAAACTAGACTGTTTAAAAATCGGTAGAAAATTTAGCAAGTTATGGTTATTTAAAAAGTACATGCACCATTAAAACACAATGTTACGAGTGAGCAAGCTGCCTGTGACAAGATGGCCGCCAGTTGCGGACGTCGACCTCCATTGGCCGACAGCGCGGACGAGACATCTAGCCTTTCTTATGTATGTCTATGGTCAATATAGCCAGGACCTTTAAGTCCCTCTACTCTGCAAATTTTTCTACCCTCCTCACTGACGTAAAGGCAGATTTTCAGAGATGGAGTGCTCTCCCTCTTCTTTGATAGGTAGAATTAATGTGATTCAAATGAATGTCCTACCAAAATATTTGTTTTTATTTCAATGTCTACCTATCTTTTTACCAAAAAGCTTTTTCAAGTCCATAGACAAGACCATTTCTCATTTTTTTTGTTGAATGGCAGGACACCTAGGATTGGTCAAAAAGTACTCCAAAATTGTTTAATGGTGGTCTCTCTCTACCAACTTTCCATCTTTACTACTGGGCAGTGAATATTAATTTAATTACATTTTGGTCTAAATCTAGTGATCTGCCCTGCCGTCAATTGGAAGCACAGTCATGTCCATCATCCTCTTTACTTGCTTTGCTGACCGATTCAGTCACAGTCAGCCCCTCTGGCCTTACCTGCAACCCAGTTGTTATCAACACTCTTAAGACATGGTTCCAGTTTAGGAAACACTTTAAATATAGTCAGGTTTCTTTGATAACTCCACTGCAGAAAAATCATTTGTTCAAACCTGCACTTACTGATCCTGTTTTTGCCTTATGGCAGGATAAGGGACTAAAATGTTTTAAAGATTTCTATAGAGATTTCTATAGAGTGTTCTGTTCATTTACAGAGTTGGCTGGTGAATACAACCTCCCATCCACCCATCTATTCAGATACTTCCAGGTGAGAAGATGTGCTAAGTCCCTGTCTCCATCTTTCCCTCACCTCCCTCATAAACAAGAGTTGGATGAACTTTTATAGTTAAATCCTCCCAGAAATCTCTTATTTCAAAAATCTATAACACCATTCAATCCTATGATGGTATTGCGACCATTAAAACAAGGGAGGCTTGGGAGCGTGAACTAGGAATAACTTATGATGATGAACAGTGGTGGGATTCCAGCTTGAGAGTGATCCACAGGAGCACCATTTGTGCCCGTCTTACCCTAATACAGTTTAAAGTGCTGTTTGGATGTCACTTCTCAAAAACAAGACTGTCGCAGATGTTTCCTAGTACACTGGATGTTTGTGATAGATGTGCTGGATCACCTTGTAATCTTACCCACATGTTCTTCTTCTGCCCAGCCCTTTCAAATTTCTGGCTCAGTTATTTTCACATTATGTCTAAGGTTCTCTCAGTGTCAGTCTGTGTCTCTCCACACATAGCCATTTTTGGCCTTCCTGAGGAATACACACAGTATTCATCAGCACAGTTGAAGGTTCTTGCTTTTACCTCCCTAATTGCCAGACGTCACCTCCTCCTACACTGGAAGTCAACAACAGCCCCTTCCAACACTCAGTGGCTCCATGAAGTCATGTCATTTTTGAAAGTTGAGAGGATCAGATACTCCAGGAGTGGTTGCCTGAGTAAGTTTGGAGGCAAGTGGCAGCCGCTCCTGGAACTGTTTCAAACTTTATGATGCGGCAGTCTTCACCCCCCCCCACCCACCCCCTTTTTTTTTTCCTTTTTTTAACTTAATTTAATTTTTTGTTTTTAATATATTTTTATTTAATTTTATTTATATATATGTATGTGTATATGTATGTATATATAGTTCTTCCTTTCTTTTGTGTTCTTGTTTTATTGAAAAAATGTTAAAAGATAATTAACAGATTAATAAAAAAAAAAAAAAAAAAAGAAAGTCCGAGGCACAGAAATTTTTTTCAGGTTTGCCATCGGGATTGGTGTCAAAGACAACTGGCTCATTCCTGCTCCCTCATGCCAGGAGGCCGTGGAGCATACAGATGTCACATCTTGAAGCTTGGGTTCGTGGTGAACCAGGCCAAGAGCTCGTTGTTACCAGCTCAACAGTTGACGTACCTGGGACCTTGGGCCGGTTCGCAGTGGGCGGGGCCTGGGAGTCACCACTATCCCATATCAATGCTTCAGCACTTTGACCCCAGCTTGAATCGAGATCACGTGATGGTCAGGTTGGACAACACGACAGTTGTAGCCTACCTGAACAGGCAGGGAGGGACCAGGTCACAACTCCATCATGCGTTGAGTGTCCCAGGCATGTGCCTGGGACACTCAACGCAGGGGCAGACAGGATGTCCATGGCTGGCCCTCTACATGACAAATGGGTCTTAGTGCACAAGGTCGCACGTCAGATTTGGCGCCAGTTTTGTCAGCTTATGGCCGACCTATTCGCAAGTGCAGAGAACGCACAGTGCCCACTTTGGTTCTCGCTCAGGTCGTCAGACAACCCACCGCTAGGGGTGGACGCGCTGGCTCAGGAGTCGTGGCCCATAGGCCTCCTCTATGCCTTCCCGCCACTACGCCTATTGGCCCCTCTGCTTCACAGGGTGAGGTCGCAGGGCCTTCACATCCTGGTGGTGGCGTCGGACAGTCCAGGTGTGGGAACAGGACGCTGGACCGCTGTAGCTGCTCTGTCAATGTAGTCTGGCAGTGTTTGCGGAAGCCATCACAACTGTCATGTCCCAACCTCGTGTGTTGTATGTTTTGTAGTTAACTTCCTGTGTCTTATTGAAGTGTCTCACCCCTGCCTGTATGTCAGATTGACTTCCTGCCCTTGTGTCTTTCCCTCTTTTGTGATTGCCTGCTCCGCCCTTAATGTGCTCCACCTGTGTCTCATTGTGTTCCCTTTATAGTCTGTGTGCTTTCCCCTGTCCGGTGCTGGATTGTATCCTCAAGTTGTATTCTCAAGTTTGTTTTTTCCTTGTGTTTGAATTAAACCTTTTTAACCATCTCCCTCGTGTGGCTCTGCAAAGTGAGTCTTTTTGCCATTCCTGAAAAGTTGTGTTCCTGACAACCACGGGCTTTGGATGCTTCTCAGCTCGTAGTCACCCTTTAGTTAAGCGATTTCTTCGTGGGTGCGAAGTCCTTCAAGACCGCCATTCTGTTGGCACTGTCCTCCGCCAAGAGGGCGGGGGACCTGTGTGCCTTGTTGGTTCATCTTTTGTGCATGTCATTCAGTGAGGATGGAAGCCTGGTCCATCTTTGGCCAAACCCAGCCTTTCAGCTGAAGGTTATCACCTCGTCCGTCCAGTCCAGCATTGCTCCTGAGGTTGTTTGTTTCCGTGCCAATCGTTGTGAACCTGTCCAGCTGGGAGTACATTGATCTCCTACGAGCTTTGCCTCGGTAGGTAACCAATAGCGAAGCCCGTAGATGGACTATACACACACTCGTAGAAATTATAGTTACCTAATGTAACTACAGATCTACGAGTGTGTGCGTAGCCCACCTACTTTCAGGCCCAGCTGGACTGCTTCCTATTTGGAGCTGGTTCAAGAAGGGGAGTGTTGGGCGAGGGGTTTATATAGCCAAGGAAGCCAGGCTTCCTCATTTTTATAATAAGAGGTTTAGAGGTAAGTTCAGGGTTAACCCTTGGTTTTCAGTATCACAATACCTGTTCAATTTCTATTTATGTAGGTCTTTGGTAACTTGCGCTGAATGGCTAACCTGCGACACGACCATAGAAACACGGGTCACTGACTAATTGGCCAAAAGAAACAAGCGGCAGGTATCATATGGAGGTCTCAGGGAGGAAAGACGCAGCGCTGAGACAGAAACAAATAACAGCATTTGTCATTAATGGCTACTGAATGAATTGAGCCCTTGTAGCATAGTAGGAAAGAAAGATTGTGTTCTTGTTTTGCCTTCAAACTGCGTGTGCCAGTCCAGTTCATCTGTTAATGTTGTGAAGAACTGCAGACAGTTCCTATGTTTTTTGCGCTGTGGGTGCTGATGTGTTTGTTTGGTTGTTGTATGGCTATAACACAAAATACGTTGTTTGAGACGCGGACCTAATTATTCAATTAATTATACTGTGTTTGCATTATGTGGAATAGTTTCAAAAATATATAAGGTCCCGGGTTAGTTCCAGTTTATTGATGAAAGGAACGAGGGACGATGAAGGAGTTACAAATACGAATTTGCTCTAAATTAGCTCTGCTACAATCGAGAGAGAGGGCTTAAATGTCCTTGACCCCTCCCTCCCACACACACACACACACCATGCCATTGGAAGAAATTGAACAGGAACATTTTCTCAAACAAAGCTTGTCTTGTTCCCATTATTTATTCATGCAAAGCACAAAACATTTTTAAATTGCTCTTTAACCCTTAAAATGCATGCATTCAGTTTGTATGATGATGGTACCACTGATTTTGCAAACTCCATTCCCTACAAAAAAAACATGTACTGAATTGTAGCATACTACTTTGAAGAAAAAAACTAAATAATGCGCAAACTATTCTTGAGTTGACCAGTGAGATTGCATACATTGCAGTCTAAACTTTTGCAAAAGTGTGTGTCCTTAGGTTTCATAAATGGCTCAGAACAATATGATCCCAAACAAGATTTTAATATTAGTATACTAATGTACATTCTACATCATGTTTTAAATAAATATTCCATACTTAAAATGTTACACCTCATCAAATAAAAATATATTTATATATGTATAAAAATTAACAGACAAACAGTAACAACACAAATAGTGGGTAATTAGCGTATGGTTTGTACACTAGCATACAATCAGGAAATATATAGCTGCCACATTGTGTGTTATTGGGAGCCTTTTCACTCTGTAAGCTCCATGTTTTAAACATAGTGAGGAATCCACGTCACGTCCCTAGTCTATATATAGGGTTCAGCATCATTAGCCTTTATCACATTGGCCCAGATAGAACTTGCACATTTGACTGGCTCTTCTCACTTATCTTCTCAAAATGAGGTTTAAACTAAGTGAATTTATCTTTATTCAAATCTTTACTTTATAGAAGAATGTGACTCACCAGTACTGTGTTGCATACTAATACTTTTACATTCACACAATAAACTGAATAAAGAACTATTTCTGTTTTCATGATAAATAATGGAAAACTTTGTATGTGCTAATTTGGAATCATTAGTATTTTAAACATCTTCTCAAAATTGCCATTATACTAGTAGATACTATGGAGTGGTTTTGGACAGTAAAAATCTAGATACAGCATTCAACGGCTGCAGTGTTTTGCTTTGAGGCTACACTGAGACCGAGCTTCCTATGTTGAGGAGAACCACTTGTATCCCACACAGAACTGTTTAAGTCAGGTAGAGTAGCTAATGAGAGTACAACAAAGACTACTGTCCAAAAGCACATCTCAGTTACTGACGTACCCCCGAAACAAAATATCCATCTCTTTCTTTGGTCCAAGAACTAAAAGTCTACAATACAAAAATAGAATTCTTGTTGTCTATTTACATTCTTGGCTTTGCAAATGTAGAAAAGCAACTACATATAAAAATCTAATGCTCAGTAGAAAAGGCCTTATCTTGAGGAGAGAGGGGACATGGAGGTGAGTCTTTGGTCTCAAGATTGTGATGAGTATCGAGTGCGTTTAGTTCTGTGATGGAAGGGGTAGTGGATAAAGTCAAATGGCCGGAGCTGGTGTTGCTGACCCTTGGGCAGTCTCTTCATAAAGTGGACTTCACGCTGGTGCTGACGCGTCCGTGAGCCTTTTCGGGGTCGGCCTCTCCGAGTAAAGGCCATGTACCAGCTCTCATATTGTGCATTTCTCAGTGCTGTGTAGTTGTTCTCCAGCACAATCTCAGTGAAGATGCAATCTCGACCCTGGCCATTTTTCTAAAAACAATGACAAAAATACCATGAGTACAGATGCCCCTGCGTGGCTCACTCACAGCTTGTCTACCTACCTAAAATAACATAAATAAATAAAATGTGCATGAGTTATAACAACAGAGTGGTGACAAGCTTCTCACATACTCAAACCAGAGAGCACCCATAATAATTCTGCTGCTTGTGTTTTTTTTTGTTTTTTTTTTCCTATGTCAAGCTCAAACAACCATAAGGCAAAAAAAAACACCATGAGGGGCCACACTTGAAAAGGCTTGAAAAGATTCTCTATATATATTTTACTGCATGTGCACCCTTCTTCTTCACTTTTTGCATTTGACCACTTGAGAGTTAACGAGTAATCAATATCTTAGGCCCATGATATTATTTGGGCATGTAGGTGGCTATCTTTATGTTAGTTGTTTTTGTATGTAAATCTTCAAAATAATGCATTTTAGGGTGGCTTGTTATTAAAAGAGCTGTGTGTTGGTAAAGCAACTCAGAAGTGCAAAAGAAGAACGCCACTGTAAATTGCACTTTTCTGAACTAAACTAAATCTGCTGTTAAAAATAGACTTGACACACACAAAAACACAGGGCCAGGATTTGCGAGGGCAAGGCTGAGACATGGCCAGCTCCAGGCAGATGGTGGCCCAGGCAGGGAGGCACTGTGTGTGGTTAAGTCACTGACAAAAATGTAAAGGCCCTATGCAGTTATTTGGGATTCAAGACTTACAGTGTAATGCTCTATTGAAATATATTGTTAAATTATTAAAAATGTCAAGTCATGTCATGTCATGTCAATGTAAAGTACTACCCAGGGGCGGCAGTAGCTCAGTGGGTAGAGCAGTCGTCTTTCAACCGGAAGGTAGGTGGTTCGATTCCTGCTCTCCCCACAGTTCATACTGTCATTGTGTCCTTGGGCAAGACACTTAACCCACCTTGCCTCCAGTGGCTGTGACACTGGTAATTACTGTAGAACAATGTAAGTCGCTTTGGATAAAAGCGTCAGCTAAATGAATAAATGAAAATGTAAATGTACTAAGAAAAAACAACAACCTTCCCCCCCAAGAATTTATAAAAACAAAACAAAAACAAACAAAAGTCAAATACTGACTAAACTATACATTAAAACAATACATAAATAAATACAAATAAAATAAATAAGAAGGAAACAAGAAATCCTCCAGCCATCTGTGTCTTAATTATATAACTTCCCGCATGCTCACCTTGCCAATGAGTTTGCCCCTCTTGTTCATGCAGATGTAGAAGCCTGTTTCTGCTCCTTTGATTCTCACCCGGCTCCCAAATGTGTCCGTCTCAACTATAAGTTTGGCTAAATACACAAAAGTGGGCATTAGATTTAAAAAAAAGTCTGAACCCAAACTTCTGAGTTAAACTGGCTCCTGGGGTATAAATTCAATACATCACATACAGGGTTATGCTTAAGCATTCTCGTTATCCGAGGAGAAAGTAAAAAAACGAATACACAATACCCCAATATTATTGTGTCAAAATTCAATGTGACATTTTACACACAACAAATCACAAAGATTTTTCAAAAATCCTTACCATGCACATCCCCGTCCTCGGCCATGGCGTTGATCTTTTTGTTGGGCAGCACCTGGACGTGCTTGGCGCTGGTGCGGCTGTAGAGCTGGTAGATGCGGATGAGTCTTCGGCTCACGCGGTCCGTCACTCGGCTCTGCTCGCTCACATGCTGCGTGAAATTAGGCGGGGACTGATTGGTTACCTGTCAAGAATTGGACGGCACTGCATGAGTATCTGTTCTAACGCAACGCGCGCTCACACCAGCTGTAACCTGTGCAAAGACCAGGCTGTGTTGTAGGCATGAGTAGTTTTTGATTGTTCAAGACTTCGTAGTGCCATCCCAAACTGTATCGCCTTCTTCTACATATCAGTTACCACGTTATCTGAGTGAATTTATTGATAACACATTGAATACACACCAAATTTGAAAACTTGCATGTGCAAATGCCTCTTTCTTGACTTGTACTCTGATCTGGATTAAATTAATTTTAATAACACAGAGACACAGGTTGTTCATAAAGTTCTTACCTGTGCGTAGTAGCAGAATGTCAGGATATGCACCAATCTGCGGACAAGACAAAAACGGCGTTAGTCAGGTGCTAACGCACAGCCCTAAAGCAAATGCATCCGGACCAGTCCGGGAGTTGTGCGTCTGCGTCACTTACAGGTGTCCAAAAGTGTGTGGGTGGGCCATAATCTTGTACTCCTTCAAGCGCAATCCTAGACACGCTAGCAAAGCAGATAACTTCCCACAGAATTTCAGCAAAAATGCTCTGGGTCCACCCGATTAAGACTCCGCACCCCACAGTCCATCACAGTCTGTCTTCTCCGCTCAAGTCCGTTTTAAGGTCTTGTCCTACCTTAGAACGTGTCCAGGTGCTATAGTCCGTGTGCAGTGAATGTCTCTGAGTAGGATATAGCCTGTGCGCTTTAGCTCCGTTGTGCGCACTCGCCTCTATCCTCTCACATCTACTCCCGCGTCAGGCTCATACCCCGTTAAAATGGTAGGTCGCTGCACTAAGAACAGGCCCCCTTTTCCTATAGAACAAAGATGACACCCCGCCCTCCCTCCCTCTCTGCATCCACACCAGTCTCAGTCTTTACCTGTGGCTCGGAGTCGAGATGTGCGCCTGGGGCCAGAAACACACTACATCACATCAGATATTTATTAGTCTACCGCATCTTACTTGGCCTTCTCCCTTGGCTCCGGTTTAGCCGTCGCTGGTGACTGTTGGATGGACATTAATATATAATGTCCGTGTAGGCTAATGTGTATAATTTATTTCAGATTGAT
This sequence comes from Neodontobutis hainanensis, assembly GCA_024349245.1. Classification (NCBI taxonomy): domain Eukaryota; kingdom Metazoa; phylum Chordata; class Actinopteri; order Gobiiformes; family Odontobutidae; genus Neodontobutis; species Neodontobutis hainanensis. The sequence goes on from JALDNG010000111.1 coordinate 1,275,299, forward strand.
ACAACAACAGAAGGCTGAAATGATTTAAACCAAATTTGACTTGAATTGACATAGATTGACACTAAATTGGCTAATTTATTGGGCCTATAAGATAGATGAGTGCGCCATTAATTAGTCAGCAGTATCGATCATAAACAGATAATCACTGCACGCAAGGGAGTTTTATTTTTTACAGTACAGTGCTGCACCAAAATTACAAAGGCATATCTGCAATTAGAATGAAAGGGGAAATACACACATTCAATTCTTAAGTCTTCTGAAACAAAAACAGTGCAGATACGTTTGAATGGTCATATCAAATGCTCACTATAGAGCCAAACAATTGACTTGGGACATGGTTTTATATCACATTCATGTTCCATTAGCTGGAGCACTTACTGAGTTCCATTTGGAATTTAAGTTATGTTTGTTAAATAATGTCCCAGGTTATATGTAAGACAGACTGTTTACACTCTGCAGTTCAGTAAGGTCCAGTACAGCATGTTACTTGATGTGTTTTCACTATTGAATATGGCATGAAAGTTTCCCAAAAGAGAGTGCAGCTGGTTCTAAAAAGTGGTGCTGACCGCACTGTTTAGAGAATCTCCATTCGGGCAAAATCTGGAATTAAAAGGGAAACACAAAACAGCCACATTGTCTCTAACAGAGGATTTTTATGTCATTAACAACTCTATGCAAAGAAGGAAGAAAACAAAATGCAATACCTATCCGAATACAACATAATGAACAGCTGTGAAATAGTATAAAGAAAGAGTAAGAGATCTCATTCAAATTTAAAGAATCTGAAAGATATTGTTTTAAAATGCAGTAATAGCAGAAACGTTTGAATGTAACCTCCATTTTATTGCCCTGATGGTAAGGCCAATATCCTTGACTGGGGGAGCAATGAGTTTGTGCTATCCACTATATATACACACAATCATTGGTGGAAATGGGTTGAAGTGCCTCTGGTAAGCTGCTTCAGAAGTGACTGCAGTTAAGCATGTGTGTGAAGAGCTGCAGGTAGCTGCCACACTGCACTGAGCCCAGAGCTACCTGCCCTCCCCTTAACCCTAGGAGCCTTGCATCCATCAGCAGCTCCACGGGGGGCAGCACCCACCCCCTCAAATGTTCCTTTCATTCAAAACTTCTGCAGCACCACCATATTCACTCAAAAAAAAGTTTGAAACATATCTTACATAATGAGTTTGTGTACAACCTTATGAGTTCCCAAGAGATAGAATGAATGAGTGTAACTGTAAAAGGAAAAACAAACAAAAAAAACAAAACAGGAATTCCTCCATATAATATTTAGTTTTTTAAAACCCACAAAAAAGCTAAATGAGTCAAAATTGCAATTGTGTTTTCTTACAATACATGGTAAAATCTGTACTTTATAGACATAATGTTAACTCTTAAGTTAACATTAACTTATTTAAAATGTTATAATGATGTCTCTATACATATGTGATCAAACCACAGCTGCTCATATCTGACCTGCTACATTCTTCTTAAAATTTCTGTGATGTTGGTGTAATATTTTGTAATGCAAACGAGTGTCATGTGTAGGCGCAGTGGCTCAGAGCGGTTGTCCTTAGCCCTGAAAGTTGGTGGTTCGGTTCCCAGCTGTAACACTGGTAGGTGAATGGAAGCTTAATGTGAAGCACTTTGGTGGAAAAGCGCTAAATAAAAATCAATGCCAATGCCATGTGTGTGACCTGAGCTCATAGCCAGCCTCCTTCTCATTATCAACATTTACATTTTTACATTTATTCATTTAGCAGACGCTTTTATCCAAAGCGACTTACATTGTTCTACTGTAATTACCAGTGTTACAGTCACTGCAGGCAAGCTGGGTTAAGTGCCTTGCCCAGGGACACAACGACAGTATGAACTGTGTGGAGAGCGGGAATCGAACCGCCTACCTTCCGGTTGAAAGATGACTGCTCTACCTACTGAGCTACTGTCGCCCCCAAATATCCATCATCAATCAATAATCAATCAAATAATCATTTCAATACATAGAACTATACGTTTCCCAGAAATTACAGGATTAAAGGATAATCCTTAACAGAACAACAATTCAGACTGACATAAACATGCAATTATAATCTATGGATGAGAGTCAGATTGAGACTATAATTTCTTATGTCTTTGACAGAGTTCACAGCCCTTAGTTGGAATCAAAGCACTTTGTAGTTGCTTTGGAGTCAACACAAAGTGTTTGCAGGGATTAACTAAACTAAATCTAAATACTAAGATCTAAATAACCTATTCCACTTACTGTGATTTTTCTTTGACATCTAATCAATCTTCCATTGCATTCATAAGAAGGAAGAACACACAATTATAAAGTTTATAAAAATGTAAGGAATAGAAAAAACACAATTGCTTGGAGTATTTGTCAAAAACCAAAGTACAACAAGCGACAATTTTACTGTGAATTACAACAAGATTCTTTCCTTTTGGTCTGTCTTCTCCCTCTACATTATTCCTGTCCTGCATGCCAGTATGCTGCCATCTGCCACTACACCCCCACACCCTTGTACACCCCCCACCACCACTTTCCTGCTCTTTAAGGCCAGGTGTAACATTTCTAAACCCAAATTGTGTGCAATTATTTCAAAACTGTATGTGCAAAATACTGTTTTAAAGTCCTGTGTGCTTTTAAAGTGCAAACACGGCAGTAGCTCAGTGGGTAGAGTGGTCGTCCTTCAACCGGAAGGTAGGTGGTTCGATTCTCACTCTCCCCACAGTTCACACTGTCGTTGTGTCCCTGGGCAAGGCACTTAACCCACCTTGCCTCCAGTGGCTGTAACACTGGTAATTACTGTAGAACAATGTAAGTCGCTTTGGATAAAAGCGTCAGCTAAATGAATATAAGTAAAAGTAAACATTCTAAAGTGCTAGAGTGCAGTGTTAAAGTGCTTTCTTGGGTAACAAACTGTCTATTTGTTACAGTCCTGTTTAAATAGAGGGACCACCATACCGGTCTGCCAGTAGGGAGGTACTGTCCCCAACCGCCACGCAATGTTGCAAAGGCGTGTCAGCAAAGACAATCCCATAACATCCAGAGGCTTAAAGTACTCGGGGCGGATTCCATCCACCTCCTTTGCCATGCCATGAGAAGCTTCCCAACTACCCTCAGCCTCTGCTTCTTCAGTGGAAGAAATGTCAGAGAGGTTGCATGCGCCCTCAAAACTTGTGGCATTGTGAAGTGATAAAGCTGCATATTTAAGAGTGGCCTTTTATTGTGGCCAGCCTAGACACTTGTTCAATAATCTAGCTCTTTAATCAGCTTCTTGATATGTCACACCTGTGAGGCGGATGGATTATCTCAGCAAAGGAAACTTGCTTCCTAACACAGATTTGTGAACAATATTTGCGAGGAAAAGGCCTGTTGTGTAAAGTCTTAGATCTTCGAGTTTAGCTCATGAAAACCAAAACAAGTGCTTAAATCTTTGTTCAGTGTAGTTGTACTAATACTAGATAGTAATAGAGTGTACTTCACAAATTAAATAAAGCTTTACATAGAGAAATTTACAACATCAAACCACATCCCTGTCAAAGACACAGCACCCCACTAGACCCATTGTAAAAGTGCTCAAAGAACTGCAAAAGACGACACAGCGCTTGGTGAACATCCCAAAAACAAAAAGGTTTTCTATTAACTGTATTTTGTAAATGTATATTTCATACATAAACATCAAACACTCCTTTTGTAAAAACTAATCTTGCCAGTGACAACAAATTGATAACTGTCTATGATAAAAAGCCAATAGAAACAGGTCAAACAGTGATCTCACCAATTTAAACAAAATATTTGTTCTAAATCTTCATTCAATATGTTCAATTGGAGGGTGCTTTGCTCAAGGAGTGTTAGGTTCACTGGGCAGATGTAGAAAACTGTGGAACTTTAACTGTATAGTTTATAAAGTAGACAGATTTTATAAGTATAGCTTGTATGTTATAACAGCAGCATACTAATGAAAACATACTATTACAACTTCACAGCCCTGTTCTGTACTCTGTTCTCTTCTTCTGTCCCTCTGCTGCACTGGTCCCAGTTTTGTTTCACATATTCTTTGAACCTGTAGATGATAATTGAAAATGTATTATTTGTCAATGTTATATCCTTGTCAGCTAAAACTACAAAACAATAAATAACTTAACCTTTCTATATTATATGCTTCTAATTCAATTGTTTCTTTTGTAGCAAACCATAGATAAAAATAAAGCTTATTAGATGGCAAAGCCAGCATCAGCCTAGAATAAAAGTTTAAATGTAGAATGTTAAATAACATATTATGCCAAGTTTAGCTTATCATCTGGTCTGCAAACGTTCATCCGTACTTTTCTAACTCATCTACCCAAGTGTGTTTTCCAGTGTCTAATGTTTGAAGTTATGTCTTAGCATTCTTTATTTGTACTCATTTGCCCTGGCTTGTATAAACTGTTCATAGGCAAAACTTATTTTAAATGGCACAAGAGCAGCCGGAGACATGTTTGTTTTCAGACATGGATTTATTATTTGAATTTAAAAGTTTAAATGGGGGAGGGTGGGAAACGGTTCATTGTTCACAAGTCTCAAATTGTGAGTCCAAGTCAAGCCCCGAGTCATTGGACCACAAGTCCGAGTCAAGTTGCAAGTCTCTGTCTGTAGTGACTTAAGTGCATCTTGAGTTCGAGTCGCTATGATGAGTCCCCATCTCTGGGTGCAATCAACTGAGATTTCAGTTTTCATACACACTTTCCAGTATCTAAATTTGTGTAATTATCATTGATATCAGTTCTGCAAAACAATTTGTGAAAATCTAAAATTCTCACAATAATTTGTACTAAAACATTTTGAGGTTACTTGTTTTGACAGGTCCCATCAGTGACTGGGTTGTGTAAATGTTGCATTTAGTGGGGGGAACCAGATGATACATGATCTGAGACAAGCAATCTCTCTGACAGGAACTGTCACTGGAATAGCAGGGGGGTGCTTATCAATCAATCCCCCTCCCTCCCGCCGCCAATCATATCTATTTACCATGGCAACAAGTGCTCCTCTCTATTTAGAAGTTAGCCTCTCTGTTCATCAGACCAACCCAAGGCAAACAGAATGTCACATATAGAATAATACATACATTCAGTATTGTTTTACTAAGCTCAAAACTTGGTGCTGTACTTGGGTAAAAAAACTGGTAACACTGGATGGGATGTTGCTGGGGATATGGCTCACCAGCCTACAAACAAAGAGCACAGATGGTGAAAGGCAACCTAGATCCTTTGTTTAACAGTAGCAGAATGAATATGTAAAGAAGAACTTATAAATAGAGAGCCAAAAGACATCCTACTGAGGCTGCTCAGGACAGAGCCACCCTCCAGCCACACACACGCAGACAAGCTTCAGTCCATCACAGTTCTGTAAGGGAAATAGTAGTTAACAGATCAATCACTTGTACCCAACATCCCAACAGGGAGGCCATCCATCTACAGCTCAGGCTATATGCTAATGATGGCAAATACAGGACTTTGGGGGACATTACGGCACAGCATTGCATTAGCTAATTCACACACATATGCTTTTCCCACTTGTTCAATGTTGTATTTTGTGACCAGTAAGATAAGTGTGATCCAAGACTACACCAAAAACTGGTCTTACACTGGCTCTGTTGTTTGTTGACATTTACTCTGTTAGCTAGGGATTGGAAGTGTTTTGTATAAAATAAGTAAATGTATGCCAATTGAGACTCATATCTACGATGGCACAGTAGAACACAACACAAAGACATTTAAAAAAGGAAACATAAGCTCACAACACAACATTTAAAAAAACAAACATAAGCTCACAAAATAACATAAAAAAAAGCAAACAAGCTCACAACGCCTATATTTTTGTGGAAATATAGGTGTTTCAGTATTAACACAGCCCTCTAGTGGTCTGGAGCTTTTCCGTTGTGTTGTGAGCTTATGTTTGTGGTGTGAGCCTATGTTTGCATTTTTAACGTGTTGTGCACTACTGGGCCACCATACATATCTACTGCTTTGTCACTAAATTGTATTGTGCAGTGTAATTTTTGGTTTAGCTCTTGTACTGATAATGGAGTACAGTAGGTGCACGTTGGGTAATGGCTTGAAAGGCCCATAATTATAAAACAGCCTCAGCCTAGCCTCATTTTTGGTCCTGTCTTTCCTTCACATTTTTAAACGAGGACAAAAACATGCTTTATTTATTTCTTGCAACCTTAAAACTGCCTCTCAGACTCATCTTTATTGATAGCCTTTTTCTCTCCAAATGTCTGAGTGGTAGAAATTCTTGTGCATAGTACACATAGCTGAAATAACTTCTGCTGACTTGTTTTTGCAGAGTCGGAAATGCTGCTCAAATGAGTGGTCCTGAGGTGCAGCTGTGGACACCTGCCAGTTCTCCTGATTTTTTCACTGTGTACACATCTCTGTCCTCAGCCATTCTCTATCTCTTCTGATTGTATGTTCTGTCAAATAAAACAGGGGAATTGAAAGAAAATATGTTCATAAAACTGGTATAGAATTCATCCTGCCACACATACTCCACTCAGCGAACTCACTCAACTTCTCCAAACTTTTACCATTTGTTGAAACAGCCTTTTTTAAAGACCTCTTCTATGCTTATTTGTTGGATTGGGTAATATTTTGTATTCCGTAAGTTTTACTACTTAGCATGTTTCATACAATCTTTTGTTGTAACATCCATCCATTCATACTACCTCTCTCTCAGCCACTTGTTTTTTTTTCATCCTGGTGTTGTGGCTTGTGGGCCACTGCTGACACTCTAATCTTCATGACTGTGGTGGCTAAATTATTACATCAGTCCAGTTCTGTGAACTGAACAAATTATGATGATTGTATTTACTTTTCCAAGCAGAAAAACACAGGTTAGATCAGAGTGATCTGGACCCAGAAGAAAGCAGGACAAAGATTTCCTTTGTGGTGGTACATTTTAAACTGTGTCTACAACAACACACAGCTATGGACTCTAAAACATGTGGAAGTGAATAAAACACAATACACTATTCAAATGATGTGCCTTCTGGAAAGGTTGAAAATGCTAGAAACTTTTCAAATTTGTTGTCTCTCAAATTTGAAATCCTTGACAAATATTAGGCTCATCTTAAAAACTCCTATTGTGAATGCAACCATTTGTGTTTCACTGAGTCCTGGTTAAACAATAAAATTCTGGTCTCAACTGTGGAGTTTCACAAGAGCAGATAGAGAGGTCTCAAGTGGAAGAAGTAAGAGACGAAGGACTGCATTGTATATGCCATTTTGAGCCGCTAGCCCAAAAAACTGGGAATCTGAAGAACCCCACTTTTACTCCAGTGTAGTTAAACTAATGTTGGTTATTGTTCCGCTATTCTGTATTTTATATTACTCTGAACTTGGCCGATATACACTGTAAAAGCACCTAGTGAGGGACGCAGTGGCTCAGTGGTAGAGCGGTTGTCCTTCAACCGAAAGGTAAGTCAGTAAGTAAGTCAATTTTATTTCTATAGCACCTTTCACAGATATAAATCACAATGTGCTTTACAAAGTGCAACAATAATTAAATAATAAAAAAAATAATTTAATAAAATAACAAAACTATGAAAAATTAAAATTAAAACCACAAAATAGTAAAGCATAAAAGCCCAATCAACTTAAAGCTTGTCTAAATAAAACCGTCTTCAGCTGCTTTTTAAAAGAATCAACAGAAATGTCCACTCGCAGTGACAGGGGCAGGGCGTTCCAGAGTCTGGGGGCGACTGCTTGGAAGGATGGTAGGCGGTTCGGCCCTCCAGTGTCTGTGGCACTGGTGTATGAATGTGTAAGAATGTTTAGTGAATGTATGTGGTGATGGTCGATGGTCGGAGAGGCCGTAGGTGCGGAATGGCTGCCACGTCTCTGTCAGTCTGCCCCAGGGCAGTGTGGCTACAGATGTAGCTTAGCAACAGTGTGTGACTGTGTATGAATGAATAATTGATATGTAAAGTGTCTTTGCGTCCCCGGCAAAGTGCTATATAAAATGTATGTAATATTAATAATAATAATAATAATAATATTGTAGGCTAATTTAGAGCATCTTAACCAAGTCATGTGTACACTGTTGAATCTGCTACAGAAGGATCATGCATATTTGTCCTTATCATGCAACACGGTACTGGGTAAGGGCTGAGTGCCCATTGACGCAGAGCCCAACTCAATCGAGCCCGTACAACAAGCCTTTTGAAAATGGACAGTATTTGGGTCTGACATAAAGAACTTCAGCTCACACCTCTTGTGTAGAGTGTAAATAGCTACAGGACATTTTTTAAGAGTTATGTTAATGTAAATTGTAACAAAGCTTGGTGGTTTTATTATTGCTGTAAGTGTTGTGTATTAACAGTATAGGCTACAGTTTTTATCTCAGGTTTCTGTGTTTCTGGTGTGAAAGGTTCACTATTTATTGTGAATAACCAGTGAACCTTAAAATCTGAGTAAAGTAAATGTGTACACAGAAAAAGCTGTATATGAACTGAGTTTGATATGGGTTTGACCTCGGTCACCCTCACAGATTATGGGCCCATTCAAGATGTGGCTGGTTCTCAAATCACAGGTTACAACTGGTCCGTTTCTGTTGGGCCTCTGTGGAGAAAGACTGAGAGCTTTGTGAGACCATGCAGCTGCCTACAATCACAGTTCTCAAACCAGACAATTACTGTGTTACCTTACATCCAAATGTTACATCTGCAGCATCCACAACAACTGTCCCAAAGTGTCAGCGTGCTTGCTTAACTCTGATCAGAACATTTGAATATGCCACTGAAACAGAAGCATAAAACAATATAGAAAGATAACTTGATCTCAAATGGTTTTAAACTAATTCAATAATAAAGGGCTAATAAAAGCCCCTTTTAGTTTTGTTTGGCCAATCATGGTGCATGTGGAGTGCTGTGGAGTTTTGTGTATTAGTGAAGATTAGGATGCCTCACACAACCCACTAAACCGAGTGTGGGATCCAAATGACCATACACTGTGGTCACTACAGGGAAATGGCTTTATTGTTATTCATGGGAGTAGACAGTCAGGTCTTCCTTTGGAGTTGTGTTGGGGGATTCACTATTACAGGTAGTTGTGAACTGTCGCTACTTGTTGAGATGAAAAGCTAGACAATGAACAGCTCCAGGGCACAATGACTTCAAATAAGTTTCAAGGTAAACCTTTTCTGCAGGAGAAACGGCAGCTTAGCTAAGACTCTGTGTATTGAGCTGTGTATTGGTCATGCAATTTTCAAGCTTTTGAGAGTTGTAAATGAACAGCCTAATGACATGTCTGTGTGACCTCAGCAGTGACGGGACAAGGTCAGGGGTGAGACTTGCTCAAGCAATACTGCTGTGAAACCAAAATAACCTGGGCTAAGCCTAAGGCCTGGTCTAAGGCTTGGACATAGCAGTGTGGGTAAGCTTTGACCTAACTTCACCTGCTATCCCCATGTCTCACTCATAGACAGTGCACCACCAGCATCCTCTAGTGTTCTCATCTACACATAACACTGTCACCAAACTTTAGAACACCCAGCCACCTAACAATATACCATACATATAACAACCATAACACACACACATGAACACACACACACACACACACACACACACACACACACACACACACATGAACACACACACACACACACACACACACATGAACACACACACACACACACACACACACACATACACATGAACACACACACACACACACACACACACACACACACACACACACACACACACACACACACACACACACACTTGAACACACACTCACACACACACACACACATGCGCATGCACACACACACACACACATACACACACACACACACACATACACACACACACACACACGCACACACGCACACACACACACACACACACACACACACATACACACACGCACACACACACACACACACACACACACACACACACACACACACACACACACACACACACACACACACACGCACACACACACACACACACATGCACACACACACACACACACACACACGCATACACGCACACACACACACACACACACACACACATACACACACGCACACACACGCACACACAACCACCCACACGCACACGCACACACACACACACACACACACACACACACACACACACATACACACACACACACACGCACACACACACACACACACACACACACACACACACACACACTCGCACACACACATACACACACACACATACACACACACACACACACACACACACACACACACACACACACACACACACACACACACACATTTTTTTGCTCCATTTTTTTAACACTTTCATGCTAGCACTATTAAAAGTATTATACATTTATCTCTGAGCAGGACCATAAGGAACTTATTACACACACTAAATTATAACAAAGGCAGCAGGTGAAAAAACACACACAATGTGGACTGAAAGCTTCCAATCAACATGTGAGTGGCTTTAATGATGTGAGTATTGCAGCAACTGTCCTAATGCTTATTGATCATCACAGTTATCATACCAGCAATGTGTCTGCAACCCGAGGGGAAGGATAACATTTAAAACAACTGAAACTGCACCCCTCTTCCTTCATCCTGCTTCCTTATTCATTCATTCATTCATTTTCTACCGCTTTGTCCCGTTAGGGGTTGCGGGTGACTGGAGCCTATCCCAGCAGCTTTGGGCCTGAGGCGGGGTACACCCTGGACAGTGGCCAAAAATAAGAAAGCAGTTAGTCGCAGGGCCTGCGACTAACTGCTTTCTTATTTTTGCTTAAAAATGTATTGCAAAGTTGCACAGTATACAAAGCTAAGAAAAGAAAGGTTTTTTTTCTTTATTTTAATAAAGAAAAGGAAGAGATTGAAAGGAAGTAGAATTCAGTGTTTGTCAGTCATGTGTTGGTGGAAGAGATTTGTTTTCAGGCATTTTCTTAAGCTGGCTAGTGAATCTGCTGATCTTGTAGCAGCAGGTAGATCATTCTACCAATGTAGAATAGATCCAGAGAAAGTATGTGAGAGTGATTTTTTTCCTTTTTGGGGTGGTACCACCAGGTGTTCATTTGCAGAGCGCAGGGATCTGGCAGGAACCGGTCTGTATTAGCGAGTGAAGATATGAAGGTGCAAGTCATAAATATGTACATGAGCATGTACAATAGTTTTATTGTCACTTTAAGAAATTGAGCATAGTGTTCAACAATGTATCCCCTAATGTTTCTTTCCCCAAAGCAATCTCTGCATTTGACATTTTATAATTTTATACAAATACAACAAAATAATTCATGGCTGTATCTCATCTAAATAAATATAACCCTTGTTGCATTGACTTGAAACAACCAACAACAAATCAGGTTGTTTCCACACCTGTCACACAGTGAAAGCGTGAAAGGAAAGTGTTTTATATTTAAATGAAACTTCTCAGTCTCATAATATACAACCTAGCCTTTCTTTGTCCTGACAAACAAGACAAGAAAGTTTTTTTTCACTACAAAAGTCAAGGACTTTCTATGCAACACTGGAACATCCATTGTCACAACGCTTTCTATGTGGCAATATGGTGCTAAAGTCAAGGATAGTGCCAGTCATAAGTTGCTCTGTAAAGAAATGCTTATGACCTGTAGCAGGGAAGCGTTACATTCATCAACTGTCTGCCAGAACATTTACACACCACCTAGCACCAGCTTTGAACATAGCACCAAGGTCACTGAAGGGCAGAGGATGTCAGATATATCTACAGTTGTGCTCATAAGTTTACAGAATTTGTGATTTTTTTTTTTGTTTGGGGGGGGGGGGTTATTCTTTTTAAATCATAATGACAGCAGAAACTACCCAAATGACCCTGATCAAAAGTCTACATACTCCTAATTCTTAAAACTGTGTATTGCCACCTTTAACATCAATGACAGCTTGAAGTCTTTTGTGGTAGTTGTGGAAGAGGCTATTTATTATTTCAGATGGTAAAGCTGCCGACTTGGCTTTGTGCTTTGGATCATTGTCATGTTGGAACATCTAAGTACGTTCCATGAGCAGCTTCCGGGCTGATGAGTGCAATCTTTCCTCCAGTATTTTCTGATAACATGCTGCATCTTGAAACAGCCACACTAGTTTTTTTCAAAGAGTCCTGTATTTCCTATATGTGAGTGAAAACGTTTTTTGTATTATCATTCATATTCTCTGAAAAATGTTCCCCCCCCAAAAATCTGCCAGGGTAGAATTTGTGTTTCTACCTTGCCAGAACTGTGCTCACAACTGTATATGTTGTGTATGTACAACTGTGTACGTGAGCACAGTTGTGTCTCAAAACTATAACAGTTACAGAGGCTCACTTTACTTTATTTAAAAGAAGACGTTTCGTCACTTTTCGTCTCTATTCCAAGAGACTTTAAAGTCTCTTGGAATAGAGACAAAAATGTCTTCACCTTGAAAACGAAATCCAGATGCTTTTACTCAAACTTTTTTTTCAAGATGTCCTGGATGACTGAGAACCTCCACAGACAATTCCAAGAGACTCTATCAATTCTGACATTAACTGGTAAGAGAGCTGAGCTTATATCGCTGAACACCTCCCCGGGGAGGGGTCCAGGAGGCATTCGAAACAGATGTCCGAGCCACCTCAGCTGGCTTCTCTCAATGTGGAGGAGCAGCGGCTCTACTTTGAGCTCCTCCCGAGTGACCAGCCTAGGGTGTCCTGGTGCCACGTGCACTGGTGGACACCCTTTTGTATGAACATGGTGTTTGTTATGGACAAACTGTGACTAGCACAGAAGTCCAATAACAGAACATTTGGGTTGAGATCAGGGGACTGTTCTTCCCAATCATGCCCTTACAGGTGGCACTGTTGTCCACTTAAGTGTTGAAGTCCCCCAGTAGAATAACAGCCTGGCTCCAGGGTGGTACCCCATGTCTGTCGACATCACAATCCTTGTTTTGATTCTATTCATAAAGGGCTTTAGAATAAAATAATTCTGATGATTATTCAGGAAGCTCCTGTTTGTCGAAAATACAACTCTATGTTTGACTTGTACAACTATATTGGGCAACTGACATTAACACTGTGTGTACTTTGCCAAGGACAGGTACACACAGTATAATAACCAGTACCATGAGAGTAACAGTGCTCCCTATAAGTGTGGCGTGTAATAAACATAAAACAATATTAACAATCTCCCACTCTTCTTAAAAAAAACACATATAGAACAAACAACTCAAGCAATACTTAATTAACAAAGAACAATAAAACATTTACATTGTTCTCAACAATGACTCTAGTGCATATTTTTAGTAACTCATTTTCCTTGTCCATTGTCCTTCATGTAGAACCTTCAGTAACATGGCTGCTATTGCTCCCTTTTTTGTAAGGCAGTCTGCAAGTTATTCTTTAGTATTTGACAATAACACCTGCTGAACCATTTGGGTTTTGATCAGTTCTTTAATAGAACTTATTTCCAAAGTTTCTCAGCAACAGACTTTGTAGACTTCAGTGCATCAAGAAGGGAATGGTGATCTGTGACACAGGCTATTGGCACAGGGTGCTGAGCATCACCCACATTTAGTTCAGAAAACAACATGGCAAGAAAAATAGTATTATCTATCTGTTATAATAATTACAGATTGTTTTTGCTCAAGTTATTTTTATTTTTTTATTTTTTTATATTCTCCCAGTAAAAATGTGCAAAAAGTCAATTTTATTGGTCCCAAAATTCAAGGCCGGCAAAAAATGTATGTATTTGAAGTCCACGAGAAAAAATGAAAAATGACTCAGTGGCTACCCCTGGAAAATGAAAATACACTTGACCTATGGAAAGTGAAAGTCATTTTTTTCCAACATAGAAATACAAAACTTGGTACATCTATAGGACACATCCGCTTAAACAGAAAAGTCTATGCCTACCACACCCTAAAGTCAACAGGAAATACACTATATTGGATGGAATGCGTGACCACCTAAATCACATCCCATGTGCTAAAGGGTTTTCATCTAAACAGCTCCAAATTTAGTGAGTATCATCTAGACACGAGTGCCAAAAAAGTTATCAGTTTGTTTTTTGATACATTTGTGGCTGTGGTCGTCATGAGCCTGTGAAGAGGCAGCCATTTCTTTGGGAAATAAATGCCATTTACCTTCCTTTGGAGGAGTCTCCTCCAGAGCCAAGACTAGAGTCTTGGAAAACGACTTTTCGTTCCAAAAGAAAAAGTTCTTTTGAAACGTGTAAACTTGTTCTTTTAGACAAGTAATATTTACATTTTCACTTTTTAACAGGGGGGTGCCGCAATTTCTGAATAATTTCAAATCTCCAGCCGGTACTTTGTTTTTCTGGCATTAGCCCAAGCATAATCTATTTGTGACGGGTGGCACCGCTGGGTGTCGCTCTGGCGTCAGGCCTGCTCCCTATAAAAGGAGGAAGTGGTTTGGTGTCATGGTGGGCCAGGTTCCTGTGGGAGGCCAGGACGATTGCTGGACCCATGCGGTGTCGACAATTTGATCCGGTAAATGTCTTTTGATTTTAGTGATTGTCTCTGTCTGTCTTGGTTGTATTTTAATTGTGTTTTATGAGACAGGGCCGTGGTGGTGGAGATGGCCGGTTTGTGTGTGTAAATGACTGGGTGTGGTTGTGTGACACCTCAGGTATGCGGTATTTTAAGTTTTTTAGACTTTTGAATTAAATGTGTCTTTTAACAGAGTGTGATTATATTTTGTTTTTGTTTAACAGTAATCTACATGTACCGCTACCTGCTGTCCTTTTTCTTAGTTATTGTTTTTGTGTTTAGTTAGTCCTATTTGGGGGCAGGTGTGCAAGCGGACTAACACTTTTCATTTTTGTTTGTATTGTTTTTTGTATTTTTTTGTCTGGGGGTCACTTCTTCGTTTCGTTGGTTTGCCGATGCTCAACATTGTTACACCCGATCTTTTTGGGATGAGCATCTGCGGTGTCTCTGCAGTGATTTGTTTGCTGTGAACCTACTGTGTTTGATGTGTGTGTGGGAATTCCAGCAGGTATCCGTCTTTTTGTGGGATGGGTTTAATTCGGCTCGGTGACAAAATCTGTAAGCCGACGACTGAATAAGAAACCAGGAGTACCCTCCTTAAAGTGTGTAATAAATAATATTTAACTTATTTAGGCGTTTGTCCTCCTTACTACCACACACTCAAGTACACGACATGTAACATATTATTTTCAAAAGTTCAGACTGATCCCAGGGAATGTGGAGACCTTTAACTCTAAATACAAGGTGGTGTAGCAGGCCCCAACAGTAGCACAGGCCCGAGGTGATGAAGCAGGCTCCAGCCAGAAGAAGATTCAAGCAGCGGCACAGGCCCAGTTATTTGACATTATTTGACATCGTGAAGTTTACACTTTAAAGCACGAAATGCATTCCTCCGAGTATGTGTCCCCGCGGTCGCAAGGGAGGCAAGGGCCTTTATTTCCGCTTGCGGCTTTAATTTTTAATTTCCTATTGTTTATAATTACTGGATGCCAGTGTTGAAAGTAATGGCATTAGAGTATAATGGTGTTACTAACAAAGTTTAATTTTCAGTAACAGAGTAATCAAATGAATTACTTTTTCCATCATTAGCTTTACTGAGAATGTAAAGTGTTGCGTTACTACAATTTGTATGAATAAAGCGCGAGGTGTCATGCTTTTGCTACACATCAGCTGCTGCTGTGGGGTGGGGATCAAATGAAGCGTTGTCAAACTGGAAGCACCAGCACTACTTCTCGCTAATTGAAATAAAGGCAAGAATGTTTCTGTAACATGCTATGTCCAGGAAAAAAAACTCAAACCTTATAAAGCACCTTACATCAACACATGCTAACACGACCTACGTTACAACCTCTGGTTTAGTTGTTAGATGAGGAGTATTTTAGAATAGATTACTGTATTATTCATTTTCTTTGAGAATGAACATGTTAATCTACAGAGAGTGTTGTATTTTGTTCTGTTTATTGTGCAATAATTTACAGATACAGAGATTTGCACTACTTAATGGCCAGGTCTTCCTTTGTTTCTTTTTGCCCAAGTTTACATTTGTGTTTCTTAATTTTGCACTTGGATTTGATTTTTAATATTTAGTTTTTTTATGCATATCATATAGACTGCAATCTACTGAGTTCAAATAAATACCAAAAGTTCTAAAATACTGTATATAGTGTTTGTGACAAAGTGGGTTTGTCCCATAACTCACCTTTAGTTTATATATGTGTTCAATGCCATGTCAACGATACAGCTAAATTAAACTATCCCGGGTTTGTTTTGTTTAGTTTGTATTTAGTTCTCCAGTTAATTATTACACAACACACAGCTCTGGTAAATATTTTATTATAAATTGGTTTTGTAGGGTTGGTACATTATAGTTAATGTTATTCATCTACAAACTTACCTGGTCCACCACATAGGTAGGTCAAAGAGAAGGAGGGCCTTATGTTGGCCATTTTTATAACCTCAGGGGGAGGTCATGAGCCAGACCATGTGGAGGGAAATCTGTTGGGATTTTATTTTGGGTTTAATGTATTTGTGTATTGTGATTGAGTTCTTTGTGTTTGTAGTCTTAGTTAAACACTGTTATAATGTATGGGAATTAAATCATCTTTGAAGGAAGCAAGTACTTACTGTTTGCTAAGAAAAGTCTTGGCCTTACCTTAGAGTCATGTATAACTGTCCAGAGGAGGGGCCTTACCTGCTGAGAGGATATAAAAGCTGACTGGGAGTAATTGGAGGAAGAAGAGTCTGGTACACGTGGGGGTCCTCAGTTTTGTTAAGGTCTGTTGCGGGTGACTTAGATAAGCGCAGTTATGGTTTTGTAAATATGTATTACTTTTCTCGTCTACCATGATGCAAAATAAATTGGGTTTTATGGGAATGTTCTGTGAGTCTGCCTCCTACTTTTGACCACTTTGGCCAGCTTCCCCACAGTGTCTTATTCTTCAGTTAATATGAACATCTTTGATATTAAAGATGTTATAGAACAAATTACTTCAGTTACTTTGCTGAGTAACTAATTACCTTTCCTATGTAGTAGCTGAGTTACTAACTCAATTACTTTTTGGGAAAAGTAATGTGTAACTGTAACTAATTACTTTTTTAAAGTAAGATGACCAAAAAAAATGGAGTTTAAATTCAGGTAATCAGCTGTTACAATTGTTTTGATTGCGAAAACAAAACTTCCAGGAGTAGAAGTTTGGGATAAACCCGCTTAAATTGTTTGTTGTCTGCATGTTATCTACATATATTTGTATATTTTTATAGTTTTAAACTTACTGTGGGGGATCACCAAACGCTAAGAGACTGTCCGTGACGATGCTAAAGTTTGTGTTTTAATCAAGGTCTTTGAAAGATAGGTGAGATGTTATTGATCTGTTTTGAAGATTGTTGCCTTGCTAGAACTAAGCTTGATAGATACCCTAAGCTCTGTAAGTTTTTAATAGAATCCATGAAACTGACTCCCACGATGAACACGTGCAAACTCAATGAGAGAGAGGATATCCAATTATAATAAGGAGTGTAGGGTCTAAATATAGCTGGTCTAGGAAGTACAAAATTTAATCTAGGTAAATAACACACCTCCTAATACGCCATATTCAAAAAGTCTAGCCCGACTAGAAATGTTGGTTTAATGGTGCGAGATACGCACGGAAAGCTCGAGTATACTCTTTGAGACCTCTGAAAAATAAGTGAGAATAAGGAGTCTGAAGTCAAGTGACAATATAAAAAAAACGTAGGCCTGCGTAGAATTGTCCGCTGCGTGAGACGCAAGTGAGAAGAAAAAGCCCACAGAGTGAAGGAGCTAAAACTGAGAATAGTATAAGGTTGACATTAGGGCTGAACGATATATCGTTATTGTATCTATATCTAGATTTGAACTTTCAAGATATTACTATTGAAAAAAGCAATGATATAGACGATATAGATTTCCCCTCTCCGCACTCGCCCTGCATACAACTCTGTCAAGTCACAACAAACATCAGTTTTATGAGTGCCCTTGAATGCACCGGTAAAGCCAGCGCGCACACACTACCAGAGACCATGCGTCTACCAAGGAACCTCCTAAATGGTCGTTGCGTAAGGGCGCCGCCATACAACAAAATACAGCGAAATACGGCGATTTATTGCCGTCCACCAGAGGGCAGGCTCCAAAAGTGGAAATATAAGGAGAACCCCAATGGCGACTTTACAAGTGTAAAAAACATGTTTACAGCCTGGTACAAAAGATGGCTCCGGTCTCTAGAGCTATGTTTTTACCACGTGACAACTCGGGTGAATTTTTGATATTACGTCCGTTTATGCTAGCTAAAAACTATTGTTTTACTATGGAGTAAAAGCCGAAAATCCCAGGTGTAACGGCCATTTTATTGCCAAATCATAACAACAATTTCAGTGAATAGGGGACCAATGGGCGGATATCATCCATATTTATACCTATATATCTATGCCAGGGACGTGGGAACTATATTGTGAGAGGGGGGGCGGCGTTTCCATAGTGACGCGTCATTGCTTGTCACGTGACACACCGCAGCAGCAACAGCGCTGAATGAATGATGATCTGCTGTCATTTTTCCTTTTTTATTCAGAATATTCACAAATGTGTTGGCTATGGTATGAAATATCTGATATTCCGATTGTTAAATACATGCAAGTGGAAGTATATTGTTGTGTAAACACCTTTTATAATGATCGCGTTAGTTGAGCTGTATGCGTAAGTTCGTGCCGCAGACACAGTTCAGAGAATCGAATCTGTTGGATTTACAACCTCTATGTTTACAACACATAAATTCATCCACTTCTCCCGAAATACTTAAAAGTATGTGGCTGGTGAACTGGCAATAGAATAGAGTAAACATTGAAGTTACTTACACAATGTGTATCTGATATGAATAAAACGTGTTGAATTATAATGGAAAGGATTATTATTACCTCTTCCATAGACATCAGTGTGTATTTTACAAACTCTAAAGGTATTGTTTTTTTAGTACTTTTGTGAATTTATATGTTTGAAACTTAAATAAACAGTATGTGGTTGAAAACACTGAAAAGTTATGATATATGACAGCTCTGAAGTGAAAGGTTTGATTTGTAATTTATTTTTTGGTAATTTATGTTAATGTTGATGACTTGTTCTTAAAAATATAACTATACTTTCCACATTTTTTTGAATTATAATCTTTTTATTTTTCTGTGAAATGCTTGGTTTTCACAAAACACGTAGTCATATTGTACTGTATCAATGTCAAGATATTTGGCATGAAAATCGAGATATGAAATTTTGTCCATATCCCTATCCCATATTGTCCATAGCCCTAGTTGACATAAAGAGTTTAAGATAAAAGGTGTGTATGTGAGAGTGAATGTGTTGTGGATGGGCCATTGTTGGATGAAGAATGGGTCTAATAATGTAGACCAGAACAATGTTTTAATTGTGAATTGCATAGAGAAAAGTTTGAAAATTTAGTTGGAAAATGGTGACTTCCAACAACACGAGAGAAAAGTAGCTTCCAGAAGCTATTTTTCTAGGCTTCTTATGTAACGACAAAAGGAGAAGCCAGATTGAGATAACGGAAGCAGAGAAGAGATTTTGAAAGAAGTACACACATATACTTCAAACACTAATCATTTGTATTTTTATAAATGTGTCCTGGAGCCTCTAGGTCTTGACCTCCCTCTGCTCGGACACCAGTGCTCTCCAAACTTCCTCTGCCCTCCCCTTCCTACCTGCTCCTTTTCAGCTAAAAGAAGCTGCAGACGAACACAGAAGCATAAGATATACTGTACAGATTCAGACAAATGTTTATTTTTATTTTATTTATTGAGATAGACCAAAAGCGTATTTGCAAATTGTATTTGTAAACTGTATTTGTAAACTGTATGGAATCTGAAATTAATATGATTGTAATTATTTCTCCGAGAAAAATGTACCTTTGCCATGGAGGCCTGGGGTGAGGTGGAGATGTGCGGGGCAAACGATAGGGCATTGGACAGAGCAGGTTAGGGAGCAGGCCGAAACTGGGTGCACACGAGAGGAGGATGACCTCATGACTGACCGCTTCGACTAACAGGTCAGGTACATAAACACACATGTACATACACACACATGAACACAAAAGTACACACACACACATGAACACAAAAGTACACACACACACATGAACACAAAAGTACACACACACACATGAACACAAAAGTACACACACACACATAAACACAAAAGTACACACACACACATAAACACAAAAGTACATACACACACATGAACACAAAAGTACACACACACACAAACACAAAAGTACATACACACACATGAACACAAAAGTACACACACACACAAACACAAAAGTACATACACACACATGACCACAAAAGTACACACACACATGAACACAAAAGTACACACACACACGAACATAAAAATACACACACACACACACACACACATGAACACAAAAGTACACACACACACACACACACACACACACACACACATGAACACAAAAGTAAACACACACACATGAACACAAAAGTACACACACACACACACATGAACACAAAAGTACTCACACACACATGAACACAAAAGTACACACACACACATGAACACAAAAGTACATACACACACATGAACACAAAAGTACACACACACACACACACATGAACACAAAAGTACACACACACACATGAACACAAAAGTACACACACACACATGAACACAAAAGTACACACACTCACACACACATGAATACAAAAGTACACACACGAACACAAAAGTACATACACACACATGAACACAAAAGTACACACACACATGAACACAAAAGTACATACACACACATGAACACAAAAGTACACACACACACATGAACACAAAAGTACACACACACACATGAACACAAAAGTACATACACACATAAAGACACACAGACACAAATGCAGACCACATGAGACACACATCTACAGAATTTGGATGTGCTTTTGAATTGTGAGAAAAATTTGGAGTAGTCTGTTAAAGAACAGATATTGTATTACGTTGTGTGACACAGGAGCATGGAAATTAAAGATTTGAAGAAGTTACAGATCCAAAACCTGGATCCAAAATAAAAGCAGTGATGAATGGTGAACACTGCATAAAATCTTTGGAACCTAAAGAAAAAAGGTTTTTTTATATGTATTTTTAATGAACAGTAATAACTATTACTGATTTAAATGTTGGTGAATTTGAATACATAAAGAGAAACAAGTTCATTTAATTTTACACTTGATGTTTAAGTTTCTGTTTAACATTGAGTGAAGTGAATTCTTTATGTAAACATAAATCTGAATGACAAATTAGTGGAAACATGACCTTAACAATTGATAATCTGTTTGAATATGTTACAGTTAGGATGAATATGGGAAAAATGCAAAAACAAAATGGTTTCTTGTATTTATTGAGCACCTGGTGGTGAAACTGAGTTCTTTATAGACAGTATTGTCCCGTGTGGGGATTTTAAAAGTAAACACAGCAAAATTTACACAGCCTTGTTGATTTTATGAACAGACTTTCCTTTTAAACAACAATCACAATGGTGATGGTGTTTAGTTCAAGCAGCTGGGAGAGGCTGCCCAGTTACTGAGTTACACCCAGAGGGAGGGGTCTGACCCAAGGGTGATTACAAAAATTAAAGTAAGAGAACATTTAACTGATTATTAAATAAATTAATTAAAGTAAAAAGAACAAAATTCTGAGAATATTAAAATGAGAGATTTAAATAAAAAAAGATTTAAAAGGGTAAAAGAAAATTTAAATTTTAAGCATTTTTAAAAACTTGTGACAATAGATCATGAGAAACCAGTTCTGATCTATATAAATTATTTATGTTTGCATCAACTGAGTTCAAATTTAAATAAATATTTCAAATATTACCACTTACAGTTACAGGTAAAGACCTAAAGCTGATGGTAACTGAGATAAAAAAAATGACCTGAACAAAATGACGTTTTAAATATAATAGAAAAACAAAAGTGATGCTATTTGGAAAACATAAAGAAGATGAATAATTACAGATGCTAATTGATGAAATAACAATAGAAAGAGTTACTAGGTGTAAACAATTGTGTTATTTATTTGCATTTTTGGGGGTGTTTTGAGCCATGGTTTTCCCATGACTCAAAAAGGGGGAGAAGAAGATTTAAACTAATTGTATTAAAGTGAAAATGTGATGCATGGTTAACCTAATGGTTAGCATGAGGCTATAACAACAGTGTTCAATACAGTAAAAGATGAGTTTAAATCAAAAATAAATAAAGAAAGAAGGTTGACAGGACCGTTCTGGAGAAGCACTGTTTGGTCTGATTGAGAAACCTTTCAGATTAAATTAGATTTCCAGCAGACCATATCTGTGGAAACAGGGTTTATCTGCTGTTTCGTTTTTATGGTTTAATTTTAAGAGCTTTTATGGTTTCGTTTGACGAAAGCCTGAAGGGCACTTTCTATGGGTCTAATAATGTCAGATAACGTTCTGATTTGTTTGTTTGTTCTTTATTTGGATGGAAGCCAACCACAACAAGTACCAGTTCAGAAAATAAGATTTGACAATTAATATAGTCACCAGTAAGAGCTTATACTATACTATAACTTACAGTCATCTTGGTTTACACCTGGAGTACACCTGTGAGCAGGGCCAGTGACGGGACGTCCTGTAACATCACTCTGAACCTGACAAACTGAGAGATCAGGGACA
The DNA here is from genome assembly GCA_024349245.1 of Neodontobutis hainanensis. NCBI lineage: Eukaryota > Metazoa > Chordata > Actinopteri > Gobiiformes > Odontobutidae > Neodontobutis > Neodontobutis hainanensis. The sequence goes on from JALDNG010000111.1 coordinate 1,298,024, forward strand.
GGTGCAGTGCAAAGCAGAAGTCTGGAGGTTTTGTGAAAGTAAGACCATTGCCTGCTGACCGGAAACATGCGTCCTTAAAGGATCCTCATTTTATTTGTGATTCACATACAAGTTAACAGAGAACACCGTGAGCAGAAACTCACACCTTAGCAGCCAAACAGTAGGTCCCTCAGGTTCATTTGAGAGCCACAAATACATTGACTACAGAGGGTCCTTCGAGGTGTCCTTAATCAATATAAGCCTAAATATCAATTAGCATTGGGATTTTAATTTTTACCTTTGAGACAATTTATGCAACTGTATTGTAAAGTATATTTACAACCAACAAATATTTATGAATTGCTCAAGCAATGCTGTAACTGTCAATTAAAACTGTTCCAAGGAACACTCACTCTATGTTTTATTTCTTTTCGTTACAGGGACAGACAGGGTCAGGCCGGAGATTGGTCTCTGGCATTTTTCTACTTTATTTTGGAGTGATACTGTGTTTTTGATTTATGGACTTTAAAGAATCTTACTTTGAAGAATCAGTGCATTACTCTGTGCAGTCTTGATTATCTTTGATTTTAAACAGATCACATTATAATAATTTGTGGTTCTTGATTTGACATCTGTTACAATTTAATAATTTGAACTGATTACATATACTTGATGCTTGATGTTGTGTTTTGTCACCGTCTTGGGGAGAGAGGTGGACAGAAGAGTTTTCCCCAGCGATAGGACATTTACCGATTGGTCAAGTGTACTTAGGCTAGATCAGCTGCCCTGCTGGGTGTTTGCTTCCGTCAGTTTATACAATTCACACTCAAGCTAATATGTTGTTTTATGCTAATGTTTATCAGCATAAAGAGGGGGGAATGTTATAATAATTTTTTATTTCCTTTTGTTTATACTTACTTGGTGCTCATAGTTGACTTCAGGTCATGTCATGTCCTTCATGCTAATCCCAGCAGGAACTAGACATAACTAGACTAAATAATACTCTGTCTATGTGTCTCTCTGGATAATAAGGATAAAGAATTTTTATAACACTATCCCCTCCGACATACTGTAGTTAGTGTTTTACCTGGTAGAGTACTTCAGACCAAACTCTTAATCATCTTTGACTGCCAAGAAATTGGGAAAAACTGACTATTTTCTCTCTTCAAAACGAGGTGACCTCCCTGAGTACCCCATCTGCAAGATTTGCAAAAGCAGCAACTCTAAATACAACCACAGTTGTATTTATTCCAAGATGCTGGAAATTGAGCATAACTCTCTTGGTATTGAGTTTACACACAGTAGCATGTTTTATACTTGATGACAATTTACTAGCATAAAACATGACGTCAGGTGTCTTGCAAACTTAAAAGGGCCAATGGAAGGAAAGAGAAAGAGAGGGGAGAGACAGGAACAGGAAGAGAAAAAAAAGAAGGAAAGACCGGGCACAGCGGACGGCCGGGGAACAATGACGGAGGGACGGAGAACGGAGGAAGAAAGAAAGGAAGGAAAGAAGGATGAAAAGTAAGATGGAAACCACTTTGGGAGGATTCCGAGAGAGACCCGAGCCCAGTGGACCCGGAGGTGTGACTGGTAGGTTGGGAAACGAGTGGCCAACAAGGAGACCTGGGGTAACCCGCGACCAGGGAGCCATAGGGACTGGTACGGTCGAGGGACTACGGCGAGGAAACCATGGACTGGTGATGGAATGGAGGAAAGAAGGAAAGAGGTAGAGCCGAGGAGGAGGTCGGAAAGAGCAAGAGAAGCAGTAAAACAGGAACAGACAGAGCGAATGGAGAAGAACCGCTGGACGTAGGCAGCATAGGAGAAATAGGGGCAGCAGTAGCTCAGTGGGTAGAGCAGTTGTCTTTCAACCGGAAGGTAGGTGGTTCAATTCCCACTCTCCCCACAGTTCATACTGTTGTTGTGTCCTTGGGCAAGACACTTAACCCACCTTGCCTCCAGTGGCTGTAACACTGGTAAATACTATAGAACAATGTAAGTCGCTTTGGATAAAAGCGTCAGCTAAATGAATAAATGTAAATGTAACTAAGGAAGCAACAGACATCTTGACAGACTTATACAACGCTCCACTAGGCGCTCTGCTCACATTACTGCTCTGCTTCATGACCTTCACTGGCTACCTGTAGCATCACGTATACACTTTAAGGTATTGCTTCTTACGTTCAAAGCATTAAATGGTCTCGCTCCCAAATATCTGTCTGACCTACTCTCCCCTTACCGCCCCGTCCGGTCCCTTAGATCAGCCAAACTTGGTCTGTTGACCATCCCTCGTTTCCGTCTGTCTACTGTTGGTGGAAGGTCCTTTAGTATAAACGCTCCTCAATTATGGAATGCGCTGCCTCTTACACTGCGAAACATCTCATCTGTGGGTGCGTCCCAGTTAAAAACATATCTATTCAACAAGCATTTCGGATAATGCAATTATATGTATTATGTGATGTGTATAAATAGATGTATATGTAAGTGTCTGTATGTACTGTATTTGTGAAATGTAAAGTGACCTTGAGCTACGGAAAGGCGCTATATAAATAAAACTTCTTCTTCTTCTATAAGTAGAGGGAGGTGTCCCTAACTGATTGGAGAATATGGTAAATGGTAAATGGCATGCATTTATATATATTATATTATATATTCCTGCACCCTTCTCGGGCAATCAAAGCACTTTACATGGTGCTTCCACTCACCCCATTCACACACATCCACTCCTGGAGCAGACAGAGAGGGGGGCTGCCACACAAACGGCGCTCAACCTTCTCCTACCACCACCAAACACACCTCCACAGTCACACACATTCATACACCAGTGCTACGGACACTGGAGGTAAGGGGGGTGTCTTGCCCAAAGGCATAACGACAGTATGAACTGTGGGGAGAGCAGGAATCGAACCTACTACCTTCTGGTTGAAGGACGGCCGCTCTACCACGGAGCCACTGCCGCCCCACAATATACCTACCCGAACTGTATGATTGTGTGCCTGAGACCACATTATTCCTGTTCGCAGTGGACCGCCGGGAGGGCAGCGTAGGACAGACTTACCGTGCTCCGAAGGATGGACTGAAGGGCAGGGATAGTAACCAACGAATTGACCAATTGAAGCAATTTTAACAACACAAGGTAGAAAAATAAGTGCATAAGTGCACCAAAAACTAGTCTGGTAAAACCCAGCACAGTATAGAAAGCTACGTATACATTTTTTTTTCTTTTTTCTTTTTTTTTTTTATAAAAGAAAAGAAAGGGATAGAATGGAAGTAGAATTCAGTGTTTTTCAGGTGTTAACAGAGGTCTTCAGGCGTTTTCTTTTTTTTTTTTTTTTAAAAGATAGCTACAGACTCTGCTGATCATGGCAGATCATTCTACCAATGTGGAACAGATCCAGAGAAGGTACCTGAGAGTGATTCTTTTCCTTTTGGGATGGTACAAAAACAGGCTCTGAGTTTTCCTCTGTTCTAGTGATCATATAAATGTCTTCTGCACTAGTCTCTTCCTCTATTAGGCCACTGTTGATTACATTTTGCTCTTCAGTTCTGTCTTTTTTTACAGGGCAACTAAAGTTCTTCATTTTCCTGAATAACTTTTCTCAGCCTAAGATGGTAAACTCTGATGCAGTTCTTTGCCGTGAGAGCCCAGTACATTGCTGTATTCCAGTCACATTCTGTATTTCCTTTCATTATTATCTCAGTAAGTGTTTGATTGTGTCGTTCTAACAGTCTATTGCTCCCTGGGCTGTTGTCTTTACTTCCATGTTAAGATTTTCTGCCATGTCTTACTTCTTCATTGTTAAATTCACCCACATAGTCACTGAATAATGTCTGTGGAGGTCCGTGCACACTTATCCAGTCATGGATAAAAAGACAATTTCAGAAGATTTTATTTGTAGGATACTTCCTGCACTTAACCAAGTGACCTGGTCAATATTGTGGAGATAACACATCCCTGGTCCAAGCTCATGCAGAGCTACAGCAAAAGTTTCATTATATTTGGATGCCAGTGATAAGCCACCAGCAGGTTTTTGTCTAGCTTTACAGTATTTCTGACAAGTTTCACAGAGACTCACAATTGTTTTTATCAAACAAGTGCAATCAATATCTCTGTTACCTGAAATTTTCAAAAGTCTAGCCTGTCTGCAGAAGCATGGCTAAACTGTTGAACTGTGAAGTTTCTCTAAAATGTTAATCGTTTCTTCTGTGTCCATTTTGTGTGTGAGAGTTAATATTTCATTCTCTTCCAATTCTCTTTGGGACCACCAGCCAGCGAAAGGATCTGCTGAATGAGAAGAAGCAGGCCTTTAGATCTGGAGACAAGGATGAGCTGAAGAGGATACAGTGGCAGCTGAAGGTCAAGCTGGGGAAGTGTAAGGATGCCTACAGGAGGAAGTTGGAGGCTAAGCTCCATCAGACCAAAACTCGGTGTGGAAGGGCAGACAATCACTGGCTTCAACATCAAAACCAAGCAGCAGGATGGGGGCCCAGACAGAGCCAGTGAGCTTAATTTGTTCCTCAATAGATTCAGCGCTGGACTCCCTGCTGGCCCTTGCCCCACCACTTCAGTCTTCACACTCCCCCAGACAGACAATCCACAACCCACCACTGACATCTCCCTGCCTGTCACCGCTGCTCCCCACTTCCCTACTCCCACCCCACTGAGGAAACCAGCCCAGTGACTCTGACACTTGGCCAGGTGAGAAGACAGCTGGAGAGAGTAAACCAAGCCAAGTCCTGACCATGTTAACCCTCGGGTTCTGAGGACTTGTGCTGCACAGCTGGTTGGGATCCTACACCATCTTCAACCTGAGTCTGAAGCTGGAAAGGATACCGATGCTATGCTAGTGCCTGTGCACACGAAGCCCATCCCATCTGAATCCTGCCACCTGCAGACGTTTTCTGATGACTCCGCAGTGGTCGGGTGTATCAGGACACTGATCACTGACTTTGTGGAGTGGTACCTGGCAAACCACCTGCTCCAAGGAGCTGGTCATTGACTTCAAGAGAAGAAGACTCCAGTGGAGCCCATCATCACAAGTACCTCGGAGTCCACATGAACAGCGGACTGGACTGGAAGGACAAAAGTAAGTGTACGAGAAGTGCATGAGCAGACTCTACTTCCTGGGGCAGCTCAGGTCCTTCAGTTTGTGCAGCAAGCTGCTGGAGCTCTTCTGCCAGTCTGTGGTAGCCAGTCCCCTGTACTTTGCTGTTATTTTTTGGGGGAGCAGCACTAACAAAAGGGACATAAGCTGGATTGACAAACTGATCCGGAAAGCAGGAAAGCAAGTTATTGGCACTCAGTTGGAGACATTTGTGTCAGTGAGGAGGACAGGAGGACACTGGACAAACTGCTCTCCATCATGGACAATCCCGCTCACCCACTCCACCGGAAAATAGAGTGGCAGAGGAGTTCATTTTCCAACAGACTTCTCCAGCGCTGCTTCCACAGTGAACGCTACAGGAACTCATTTATACCACTTTCCAACCAGCTGTACAACACCGTATCTATTTGTAACAGATAATCTGATCATCCACCACATTATTAAACTGTACTGTCTTTTATTCCTTTGTATATAGTGTAGATTGACTCTATATTTACTCTTACTATTTTATTTTATTAGGATTCTTGTTGATTTGTAAATATGCAAATCTGGTTTACTCTATAATTGACTATTCTATTTAGTAATATTGTATTGCTTTTTGTATAACTAATTTTGTGTATTTATAAACACAATGTGGATAAAGTCTGTGTAAGTCTAGTAATAATTGAACTAAATCAGGAAATTAATAACATAATTTGATAAAGAATATTATACAAATCTAACATTAAACTACGGGAACTACTAAAATATAGAATACAATTTTTTTTTTAATGGAAAGAACTAAATAACATAAAAAATAACTAATTAGTGATTATATTAATCTAAATCAAATACAACATAGAACCACTGCAGAAGATGATCAACTGAAGGAAGAAAAGCTCAAATTTATGTGATTTATAAATTGTTATAAAAGGGCACAAACAAATAACAGTGTAAATATTACTCAAGCGTTACAACTCAGTAAAAAACAATTACAATTATTTGTTACTGCAAACATAATATGATATTATCTATTTACAAGAATTGAGATTATCGGTGAGAGTAGACAGAGTTGGAATCTTTTTTCAGGATCACAATAAGAAAAAGAGAAATCATACCAGGTTGACTGTTTTTATAAAAAAAATGTTTAAAATAATCAATTTATATACTTCTCCACACAAACATCATACATTTGTTATAGTATGTGGTGATTCCAATACTGTTACTGATGCAAAAGATCGCTGACACTTTATTTAAAATTAGACCGGGGGAGAAAGTATTACAAAAAGTTATAGATGAGAATGAACTCACAGATTTGTACAGAACTTTATATCCACAAACTATAGATTATACTAGATTTAACTCTAGAACAAGAACTCACATAGACCAAATATACAGTTCCCATAACATCTAAATATTAAAATACAAAACTATCATAAATTACTTTTCCAATCAGTTCATTGCAACCTCAAGCATTTCTGTTAATCCCTTCAAAACAAAAGGATTTTGGAAACTTAACACCCAAATGTTTACAAAATCAAGATTATTATTTTTTTTTACTAAAACAGGAAATTAATAATATAATTAAATTTAAAATATTATCCAAATGTAACAATAAACTATGGGAACTACTAAAATATAGAAAACATTTTTTTAAGGTAAATGCAAAAAACTAAATAAAATAAAAAAATTAAGTAACCAACAAATTAGTGATTATAATAATCTAAAACAAATACAACAAAGAACCACTCCTTCAACTGAAGGAAGTAAAAGGTCAAATTGATTAATAATAAATTGTTATAAAAGGGCACAAACAAATAACAGTGTAAATATCACTCAAGCGTTACAACTCAGTAAAAAACAATTACAAATCAAATGCATTGCTTCCATTAAAGATTAACATGATAACTTGGTCTCAAAGAAAAAGAAAAAGAGAGGTCTTTAGAGAAATATGTGTGAATCCAAAAAAATCTCACAATGAAAACTACATGACCTCCTTGTTTGAGGGTGTCCCTTTATTCAGTCACTTATATTTTAATTCACTTCTTGGTGAATCGAGTAGTGGGGGACCCTCTAAGCAACAGCCAGCGCAGCTACCTACCCTCCCTGGGGAGGGTGAATTTTTGAATTAAACATCTGTTTATGCTATCTGAAAACTATTGTTTTATTATGCAGTAACAACAGAAAAGCCCAGATGTAACCGCCTTGTTAGTGCCCTTTGGTAAGGCCAATATCGGTGAATTGGGGAGCAATGAGCTCACTATATCCATGTTTATTTAAAATCTATGGTTTTGAGACCGACGTGCTGCAAGAACTGTTCCAAAAGTCAAAGCAGCAGACTGTTGGATTTGTAGCATTGTAGTGGCTAATTTGAGATGTACTCACAGAGTTGAAGTTGTTAGGCAAAAGTGAAGCGTTAATGTTGGCATGAATATTTATTAAGTGAAGATTTTATAACTTCAAATTTTTTGGTAAAAGTTCTCAAATCGTATTTTACAAGTCCCCAGATTGCAGTCTACATGCCCACGCATTTTGGAGTTACATACATATCCCTCGTCCACCAGAGGGCAGGCTCCAAAAGCAGAAATATATAGAGAAATCCAATGGCAACTTTACAAGTGTCAAAAACTTGTTTACAGCCTGGTCCAAAAGATGGTTCTGGTCTCTAAGTTATTATTAGTTGACAACTCTGGGGGGAGTAAATTTTTGATGGAACCAGGCTGTTCTGGTCTCATGGTCGTTGGCTGTGAAAGGGAAGTGTGACTCCTGATGTAAGAATCGTTTGGCTCAGGAGAATCGTTAGTGACAAGGGAAGTGGAAACGCAGGGCAGGAAAATGGGGGTTACATCTGGGCTTTTCCGCTTTTACTGCAAAGTAAAACAATAGTTTTTAGATAGCATAAACTGACATATTAATCAAAAATTACCCACCCCCCTTCCTCCCTTAGAGTTGTCACGTAGTAAAAACTTTGCTCTCAAGACCGGAGCCATCTTTTTGTGTGATAGGTCTTATTTTGTCTCGTTTAATAAATCCTTCTCCACGGCACCAGTGAAGTTCGGTGTGCCACAAGGGTCTGTGCTCGGTCCCATACTTTTTTCACTATATGTTGCACCATTGGGACAAATCATCAGAAGTTATGGAGTGAACTTCCACTGTTATGCCGATGATACACAGCTGTATCTACCAATAAAAGTGAATAATTCTACTGACATCATGCGTCTAGAGGCCTGCCTCGTTTAAATTAAAACATGGATGTCTCAAAACTTCCTCCATTTGAACTCAGATAAAACAGAGCTCTTGTTAATTGGTCCTGCAGGTCATCGGCACATGTTCAACAATCTTACTGTCTCCATCAACAACTGTGTTTTGGAGCACGGCACCACTGTGAGGAACCTCAGTGTCATTTTTGACCCCACACTATCTCTGCAGCAGAACATTAGTGAGGTCACTAAACTAGGCTTTTTTCACTTGAGGAATATCTCAAAAATTTGCTCCTGCCTCTCTTTAGCTGATGCTGAAATTCTCATTCATGCATTTGTCACATCCAGGCTGGACTACTGCAATGCGTTATTCTCTGGACTGCCGAGGAAAAGTACTCACAGACTACAAATGGTCCAAAATACAGCCGCCAAACTTTTAATAAAGACCAGGAAGTTTGATCACATTACTCCGGTCCTGGTTTCATTACACTGGCTTCCTATTCATGTTAGAGCTGATTTCAAAGTTCTCTTGTTAACCTATAAAATCCTTTGTGGACGCGCGCCCTCTGACCTATCTGACCTCATCACCTGGTATACTCCAGCTCGTACCCTTCGCTCTCAGGACGCTGGCCTCCTTCAACTTCCTCGAATAAAGAAGAAGTCTGCTGGCTACAGAGCCTTTTCTTATAGAGCCCCATTTTTGTGGAATGGGCTCCAGGTAGAAGTGCGGCGATCTGACTCTGTTGAGATTTTCAAAAGCAAACTCAAAACATACTTATTTCATCAAACGTATGGAGACTGATTGATCATAGGGTTAGGTTTACACTGGTTGTAGCTGTAGGTACACACTGAACAGCTCATATTATTATTACATCTGCCTATTACAGTTTTTTTTTCTTTTCTCCCTCCTCCTAGGGTGGACGCAAACCTCTGACCTGCTGGGTGATGTGTAGCTCGTGAGGTGAAGTTATAGTAAAGCTAGGTTGAGATAGTTTGGAAATGTTGGGAGAGAAATCCAAAAAGTTATATTCCAACAAGTTAAAGGTGCTGAGGAGAATTCTAGAGAAAAAACACCTTCCCTGTTGCAGATCAAGTCTGGGAATGGAGTCTTCATTAAAAGTGTTAAAACATCAGGTTCACTGGGAGAACAGTGAATGTCTCATAAGAAGGTCTCATCATGGTGTCATCTTTCACACTGCTACCCTGTATACACCAAATCGTTAAAAAAAACCTAACTATTAAAACCTTTAAGAAAGCAAATATGACGCCAGGTAAATCCAAGGGTGGTAGGACAAGGCTCTCTTTGAGACTGAAGAGAAATGATGAAGAACTGTGAGTGGAACAGAGGTCCAGCTGGGTAGGATAATCAAACAGACTGTTAATACTGTTGATTTCTCTATGATTCTTTAAACATAATCAAAGGGGGGAATGAAGAAGTAGGCTATAGAATGGTAGGCTATATGATGGGATATGTATGAAGTTAGATTTAATTGTGCAGTGGACCTAAACTATCACCAGAGGAGAGGAATTATTACATTTTTAATATTCAGATTATGATTTATTTGTGATGTAACTTTCACAGATCTACTCTAATTTTTTGGGATAGGCTTCTATATGGGTTTTATTTTAGTGAATAAAACTCTACGGTACATAGGAATACAACAGCATCTTACAAAGCTCATCTGATACAGATCATATTGGTGAGTAAGGGCTTATCTGGATCTCCATGGTAACACTCTGAGAGAGGAGTTTGAGAAACTCAGATAAACTGTTATTACATGAATTAGTTTTGTATTGCTGTTAATAACAAGCTGATTTTTATTATATTATATATATTATTTATATATTTAAGTTCTGTGACAGTGTGCCAGTGTGTTGAAAGCCCGAAGTCAGTTCCTGCTTGACCAATACAGATTTTTTACCTATAGCTCCGATGGGCCCGATAGTCAGCTTTCACTAACTTTTTTTTACCCAGCATTGCTTAGGCCCAATGTCAGCATCCCGCTGACTAATGATATCATATTCAGAATATCGTCTGTAACCCTCTCCGTTTGGCCAGTTCTAGAAACTGACAGTTACAGCGCTATAGCATGCTTCAAACACTGATCAGAAGGAGAGGGACAAGAGGCAACACACTGGTTTGTGGTTCAGTCAGTTCTCTCTCTCAAAGCTTTATTTTTAGAATAACACAGTTTATATACAGCGGCAGTGTGACAAACATGGTTTTGTGTTAGCTATACTTCAGAAAGTTAATGGTGCTTCAAGATGTGCTTCTTTCAAGATTTAAACTTTTAAACTAATCTAAAAGATTATTATTTCAAAATATGATTAAAATACCATTTTTCTTATAGCATGTGTGAGAGTGCAGCTCTATCTGTGAGCTACTCGCCATGTCTCTGCTGTCGTCTCATTGGAGCTCTAGCTGTTGGGCCAGTCGTTCACTAGTTCACCTGTTGGTTATTTGAGGCCCTGGAAGCCCTTTTCATTTGACTGTACTGTCTAATGGACGAGATGCTTCTGACTTTAGTAATAATTTTGACAATAATTGAACTGATAATTAATGTGGGAGATAAGGAAGACTATACTGGTTTTGAACAAAGTAGATGTGCGCAAGTTTAAAGCATATATACAGCTAGAGCAGAGGATTTACCATTAGGGAACTGGTTAAAAGTAACTTACGTAAGATCCAAGCGTCTCCCATGGAAACTCCTAAATGGTTGGGCGCCGCCATATACCAAAATACAGTGAAAAATACCTCCATCCACCAGAGGGCAGGCTCCAAAAGCGGAAATATAAGGAGAAACCCAATGGCAACTTTACAGGTGTAAAAAACATGTTTACAGCCTGGTACAAAAGATGGCTCCAGTCTCTAAAGCTAAGTTTTTACTACATGACAACTCTGGGAGGGGGGGATTTTTGATTATTACGTCCGTTTATGCTATCTAAAAACTATTGTTTTACTATGGAGTAAAACCCAAAAAGCCTGGATGTAACGGCCATTTTATTGCCGAGTCGTAACAACAATATCGGTAAATAGGGGACCAATGGGTGGATTATATCCACTATACAAACAATCAATGGTAGGATCAAATAAATTAAATTGAAGTTGGATTGTTGGACCAAATGAAATAACAACGCTTAAAAGAAGGGGCTATTTACCTAAAAAATTTGATGAACACAGGCTCACGTAATGATGGGACTCACAAGCAATACAATTAGTGAAGATCAAAAGAATAGCGAGAGAATAGCGAGAAAAGCTGGAAGAGTAAGTCCACATGATAATTTATTTTATCAGTGAATGAAATTTGGCATTTGCAGGGTTTATATTAATGGCAAATGGTTGTTTTGTGTTGTACGTTGCCATTTATTCAAATAATAGTTAGTCGTGCGACGGACAACAGTTTAACAAGGAATTGTAAGAGATTTTAGAAATAAATTACCTTAAGGCCCTATTTTAATTAGTCAGTTGAAAACATATGTACAATATTAAGTACTTTCTGTGAAATTTTGAGGTTACATATAGAGTCAATAGATTGTAAAAGTGGCTAAAACATGCTTATACATTATCAAGTGGATTATTTATTGATGTAGGTTTGCGACCTACGTCATCATAAGGGTTTCCCATGAGGCTTTGTGAAATCAGAGGCTTACCTGATGTTTTGGAGTCTTGAAAGAACAAAGAGATTTAAAAAAGCAGAGAAGATGCATCGATCCCAGCATGGAGACAGAACCAGACAATGACCGAGGCAGGAGGCCAAGTGTATTAGGTGTATTTTTACATTTTGAATGTTTGTAATCATATGATTATATTTTAATGTGATTAAAAAAATATATTTTTATATTGCTTGCTGTAAGTTTTTTAAGTGGAAGGTAACCATATGTTGTTCTGATGGTGATCTGATGTGAAATGTTTAAGCTAAATAAGTATATCTTTTGGATAAAATAATGCACATGTATTAACAAGCTGTAATATTTAGCAAGACGTGACTTAGAGATGGTCACGAAGGGGAAAATGTGGTGTAATATTTTGGATGTTATGTTTTATTTCTGTGTACTTATTTAGTTATTTATTATGCATGCAATTAAATTATGCTCCTTATGGTTTGTACTTTTGTATGGTTTAGAATCAAGTACAGGATTATATCAATACATCTAGAAGCATATTAATAAAAAAAGAGAAAACATGTCAGAAGGTATGGTTTTAAAACATGATTAGTTTAATGCACACACACACCTACAGGGAAGATCTGATTAAAGATAGAGACATCTGTTAGTGAGGAACTAGGACAAAGGTTAGAAGGATGGTCAAGGCTCCACTAGAAGGAGGGGGTCTTCTGTCTCCTTGGGGAGCAGTCGTAAATTATAAACTGTCATGTGAATACTGAATAAAAACCCAAGTTCATTTGCAGAACTTAAGTAGAGCTGGAGATAGTCTACTCGGGTCGTTTGTTGTCATTACAATAAAGACTCTATGGCATTGAACTGGTTGTGTGTTCATGAGTTGTTGCATACAAGTGTTCTGATGGCTGGGGGTTCAGTATCAGACAAAAAAAAGTATTTCATATCCATTACCTTACAAGTTACAGACAAGTTAAGTTTTATTGCTGCAAAATTCTTTTGAGCATGAAAGAAGACCATTTTTGACCTTTTCACAAGAAACACAAGTATTTCCACTGGGAACACATGACAATGCCCTGTAAAGCCTCAAAAGTCCATGTTTTGGCCAAATCCAACTACTACATGGCTCTGCTCAGACAGAGGCATACTACACAGGTAGGTTGTTCTAAGTTTGAGTATTGCCAACAAACTAAAAGTCCATTTGCAACCAAACCAGCTGTGCCTTGTAGGGCCAGGGGAGAGCTACAAGAAGCACTTGGAATTTTATCTCCATCACCTTCGGTTCAAAAATGACAGACAAGTTAATTTTTATTGCTGTAAAATGCTTTTCAGCGCGAAGACGATTTTTGACCTTTTCACAAGAAACAATTTAAACCTTGCCCAAACTGCTCAAACCCAAATATTTCAACTGTGAACACATAAAAATGCCCTTTCAAGCCTCAAAAGACCATTTTAAAGAAGTAGAGGTGATATTTACAACTTTGGACGGGTTTAGAAGGCGACCTATTGCCCATACCTATGGCCTAACTTTGGAGTTGCCATCACCCTACAACAGCTCTTCTGAGTTACGTGCAGAAATGGAAACTGTGTTGTCCTCCAACTACTGTTCAATGGACATTGCTTAGGTTTTTATGCTTATTCAATACAAAATACCTTTTTTTTCAAATTAATTTATGTATTTGTTTTGGTTTTAGCCCCACCAGCATGTGGTGATTTTGGAAAAGCTATGTTTTTGGTGTAATACAGTACAATAGTTTTATAAGCTTAACAAAATGTCAAGCATTGGCTTGTTTGTTGCAGTATGTTACACAGTTCAGAAAGAAAGAAGTAATTTTTCAATTCACTTGAAAATTATCAGTTATCTTGTGGATATGCAAGTAATGGTTTCCATATTGCATATTTTTTTTATCACATTAGCTTTGATTATAATGATTTCAACAAAGCTATAGTTCTTGCAGTGAATTCATTGAAATTTAGTACATTAACATGAATATTTTACAATTCATGCTACAAAAATAACACAATTTTGTTCTTGAATAAAGTAAATAACAGTGCAGATGTACATCAAATGTTTATTGCTCTCTTCTGTAAAGGACTCCTACAGGTTCTCATTCAGTTGTTTCTTTACTGTTGCACTTTAACCTGTTTACAATAGTTAAAAATAATATTCATATTCCTATTGTTTTGTACATTTGTACACACAAGATTTGTCTTTACTGCTTCAAATGGTGACACATATTGCAGGAATGTGAATATAAATGTGAGCACGTAAGAACATGTAAAGCTCAATGGCTTCTCTGCAGTTGTGGGTGCTTTAAGAATGTTTTCTGCCATAGAAAAGCAGCAAACATCAAACACAGTTTTATCACATGGTAATGGGTCTCTCTGTAGGCATTCCTCTTGGCAGGCCTGGATCTTAAGATGGAAAACATCTTTAAGGTGTTCTCTTGCACCAAACAATTGAGGTAGGGTGTACATCATCACTGGAGTTGCTGCATGTCGAGATGGTTGGATTCTGTGGGTATTCTAGAGATGGACAATCTCTTGCAGCTTCTTCTACAAAATAGGAAAGGGAAACTATTTAGTGCACACTGGATGGGCAGTTATTGAAAGCTGAGTGAGATAAAATCCAAGATAAAATTGCACAGAGGTAGGTATTCAAAAACTGAAGCTAATTAATGAGCAGGGATGAAAAGGAAGTAATTACAAATACTTTTACAGTAAGTTAGTAGATTTGTAGGGTAATTGTACTTTTTGAGTATATTTTTAAACCAGCACTTGTAGAATACAGTGGCATGAAAAAGTATCTGAACCTTTTGGAATTTCTCACATTTCTGGATAACATGCAAACAATGACAAAAGGGGGAGGAATAAGTACTGCTCACTATAAAACACACATCTGGTAAGAATTGTGTCTTGATGAGAAGCATTGTCTGATGTGCACCATGGCT